>BROE01000020.1:19025817-19044432 GCA_036571765.1 Plecoglossus altivelis
CAGTAGGGTACCACTAAGGCCTACAGTAGGGTACCACTAAGGCCTTCAGTAGGGTACCAGAAAGGCCTACAGTAGGGTACCACTAAGGCCTACAGTAGGGTACCAGAAAGGCCTACAGTAGGGTAATTAGACACATTGTGTGGCTGTTAAGATGTGATACTTTGCACTGTGCCTAGTACATGGCTACAGTAAGGTGACACAGTCTGATCCATGGCTACAGTAGATTAACAATCTGGTACACAGCTATAGTAGAGTAACAGTCTGGTACACAACTATAGTAGAGTAACAGTCTGGTACACAGCTACTGTAGGGTAACAGCTTGCTACACAGGTACAGTAGGGTGCCAGTCTGGTACATAGGTACAGTAGGGTGCCAGTCTGGTACACAGGTACAGTAGGGTAACAGTCTGGTACACAGGTACAGTAGAGTAACAGTCTGGTACACAGGTACAGTAGGGTAACAGCTTGCTACACAGCTACAGTAGGGTGCCAGTCTGGTACACAGGTACAGTAGGGTGCCAGTCTGGTACACAGGTACAGTAGGGTGCCAGTCTGGTACACAGCTACTGTAGGGTAACAGTCTGGTACACAGGTACAGTAGGGTGCCAGTCTGGTACACAGGTACAGTAGGGTAACAGTCTGGTACACAGGTACTGTAGGGTAACAGTCTGGTACACAGGCACAGTAGGGTAACAGTCTGGTACACAGGTACTGTAGTGTTACAGTCTGGTACACAGGTACTGTAGTGTAACAGTCTGGTACACAGGTACAGTAGGGTAACAGTCTGGTACACAGGTACTGTAGGGTAACAGTCTGGTACACAGGTACTGTAGTGTAACAGTCTGGTACACAGGTACAGTAGGGTAACAGTCTGGTACACAGGTACTGTAGTAGGGTCCCAAAGGCCTTGTCTGCTTCCCAGCCCCCGAGTACAACCAGTTTGAGAACAATGCAGGGTGACTCGCACGTTAACACGGTTATGCGTATAAAACGATCCTAACGGCAGTCATACTAGTGAAACAATGCTAACATGGCCATGCTAGTGAATCAAAGCAATACAGTCGTGCTACTGAAACAACTGTATTAGCATAGCAATGCTAGTGAAATGATTCAGTCAGAATGGTAAAACAATCCGAGCACAGGTAGCCTACATACACACAGCTTTCCATGACTTAAGGAGACTTACAAATGTCAGGCGTTAACATGTTTCAAGTCACACTGCCAATGTACTTTGCGCATGTTATAACCTGAGTATAATGTTTTATGAAACATTTCTTAGAAAAATGGAATTGCAAGTCTTCCAGTGTGGTTTAGGAGAGAGTGACAATTTGTCTTGTTGAATTAATACCCTAATCATTAAGAGAAATGTATGTCTAGGATTGACATCAACAGATTTCCTTCAACGGTAACCTACCTAATAATAAAAGCCGGTGAGTTGCTCTGTATATCTGCTTGTCTTTCTGTAACTGTTTCTCTATCTTCTTGTTGGCTTCTCTTTGCGCCTTCTCTTCGTTCCGCTGGTCTTCCGTCTTTGTACTACCCAGACAACCCATCTTCCCAAAAACCCAATGTAAGGTTCGGGGGAGGGGTGTGTGTGGGGGTTAAAATAAATAAATAATTTTAGATTCCTAGATTAGCCCAAGAGGAACACACCTGGCTTCGGATGGGTGACATTTATGTTGCCAGTTGCCAATAAAACAAAGGTGACAAGGAGTAGGTGGAAGAACAGCTTCCTCACTCTTTTACATTACTGCTAATGATCGATCCGGTCATTCCGTGGGAGACGAGCTATAGTGCTAATGACGACACCTCGGGCCGCCCTGTAGGACTGTAGGACTGTAGGACTGCTGTTAGAAAGCTTTCACTCGCAATCCGCAATGAAGTCATCAACATTCACAAGAATGTAATTAAGAATTTTCTTCAGCGCACAAATGTACATGAATGGTTTCGTGTCGGGGTTCCCACGACGTCGTTCTGTGAGGGCTGAAATCCACACAGATTCGCTTTTTTTTTTGCAAATGGTTCCCCAACAAGCCTTAATCTGTTACACGGATAGAATTCGGACTACTGCCATTCACAATATTTACAAATCCATTAAAACGTTGGCTATTTTCTCGTCTTCTATTTAGCAATACGTCCTCTGCCGAAACAAGACAAGCAAGGCAGATAGAGGGTGGATGGAAAATTAAAAAATAAATATTTCCACTAAAATGACGGCATGATAGTCGCTATGCCAAGCTTCTTTCTTTGACCAAATGTAGTTTAATCCGTCACATCACGTTTTCGTAACCTTGTCAATAAAATCCAGTTTTAAACACCGATACGTTTATTTCCTTTCTTCGTCGCAGATGTTGAATTGTTTTTGGGGGGTTGACCAGACCAAAGAGGCCCTTCTACGTCCTCTTCGTTAAGGGTGTAATTTGTATTTCTTCTCACATCAGTTTTCCAGACGAACACTGAGCAGATATTCTCGTAATTTCTCCGACGTAGACATAAACATCAAACCCGCCGTTATTTGGTTGTTTCTTGCAAGTCTTGCCTACTGTCAGTCATATCATTGTATTCCTTTTGAAATCGTATGGTAGACAGCCTACTGTACATGTGCATATACATGAACAAACCCCGGTGTAGAATAGTACATCCAGCGGTGACAGTTGTTTTATAATGAGCAGCCCAGACCTGCTCTTGAATAAATGCGAATAGATTGTTTTTCTCTATGGTATTATTTGCTATTTTCCCCTCTTTTCTCGGAGAATTTTACATGAAGATAGATAGCGTTGAAGAGACGGGGTGGGGCCAACCGTTCTAGCTGAACCCTGGGAACGACAAGGGAGAGATCACATGATTGCCCAGTACGTCACGAAGTTGCTAAGAGAAAAGGCGCCATCTTTAAAGAAATAAACTAGACGTTAATAAGTATGATTACGTGCAGTTTTAAAAAGCATACAGCACATTGTTGTCATATCGTTCTTGACAACCAGTCATTTGCAATGGAGTTCCAGCACTTATGTCAACAAAGTTTGTTCAAAAAGCAGAAGACAGTTTGAATGAATTACAAACACAATAAAATTATCTTTGAGGTAATGTGGTGCTAGGCTTTGGGATCTCACAAAGTGGGGACTTAACATTTGAATCTAACCCAAGTACACACACACACACACACACACACAACCTACACACACACACACACACAACCTAAACACACACACACACCATCTAGACACACACACAACCTAGACACACACACACACACACAACCTAGACACACACACACACAACCTAGACACACACACACAACCGAGACACACACACACACACAACCTAGACACACACACACAACCTAGACACATACAACCTAGACACACACTCAACCTAGACACGCACACATACACACAACCTAGACACAGACAACCTAGACACACACACACACAACCCAGACACACACACAGACACACTAGGCATACACTCAAAACCTAGACACACAACCTATACACACACTCACAACCTAGACACATACATACTAGACACACACTCACAACCTAGACACACACTCACAACCTAGACGCACACACGCTAGACANACACACACACACACACACACACTAGACATACACTCACAACCTAGACACGCACACACACACACACACACACACACACACACACTAGACATACACTCACAACCTAGACACATGCACACACTACACACACACACACACACTACACACATACACCCATGTCTAGACATCCAAGACTTTGAGGTGTTGCGGAGGACAAAAGGTAACACAGGGCTTTTGTTTCCGTAGTGAGAGAGGTCTATGTGTCTAGACAGGGGCTAGGTTAGGACAGAAGTCAGAATCAGAAACTGTTTTATTCGCCATGCAAGATACACAAGCACAGAATTTACTGTGGCAGGGAAGTGCAAACATAGAACATATATGAAACATAATGAAGGTAGATGAAAATATTATTAAAAATCTATTATAAAATACAAATAAGATTTCAAAAGTGGACACCAGCTGTACAGCAGTCTTTAGTCTACAAGTTTACCTGTCTCCACAGAGCCAGACTGGATCTCCATAACACTGGATCTAGAACTGGATCGCCCTGGTGTATAATTAGACGCAGCTATGTCCTTTGTTCTATCTGAAAGATGTTTCTTATTAAAGTGCCACTCAAACGCTTTTATATCTGGGTCTGGTCTATTTGGGATGACACAGGCGTGTCGCTCCCACGTCTATATATCACATCTAGAGCAACCGGTTTTTAGGTATATGGTGTGATGTCTTAGTAGTTTCTTGGATTGTCACCACGCCCGTACCCTTCATTTTAGATCTCTACCTTCACCAAATCTCCACCCTAACCTTCATTTTAGATCTCTACCTTCACCAAATCTCCACCCTAACCTCCATCTTACATCACTACCCGCACTTCAACTTCATCCTACCCTCCATCTTCTCCATCTTACATCGCTACCATCACCAGATCTCCACCCTACCCTCCATCTTACATGACTACCCACACTTCATCTCCACTCTACCCTCCATCTTACATCACTACCCACACTTCATCTCCACCCTACCCTCCATCTTCTCCATCTTACATCGCTACCATCACCAGATCTCCACCCTAACCTCCATTTTAGATCACTACCTTCACCATATCTCCACCCTACCCTCCATCTTAGATCACTACCTGCACTTCATCTCCGCCCTACCCTCCATCTTCTCCATCTTACATCGCTACCATCACTAGATCTCCACCCTAACCTCCATTTTAGATCACTACCCGCACTTCATCTCCACCCTACCCTCCATCTTAGATCTCTACCTTCACCAAATCTCCACCCTACCCTCCATCTTAGATCCCTACCTTCACCAGATCTCCACCCTACCCTCCATCTTAATCTCCACACCACCCGCCATATCAGATCTCTACCTCCACCTTCTCCACCCCCAGTGCAGTAGTAACATGCTGACCTACATGGAGCAGCCATACTGGACCCTCTCCACTCCCTTCACACGTGTAAGGAAGATATAAACCAGCAGACATGCTCATATTCCATCATCAGCAAAGTGCTACAGCCACATGAGCCCTTCTAAAGCTCGCATGTTCATTCACCAGCAGGGGGCAGTGTTGAGTCACTCATGAACACTACACTGTCAGCCCAGATAGCTGTGCTGTTCGTTTTTCTTGATCCTGGTGGATTGATCCAGTGAACGATGACAGTAGGTTGATAACTTGTCTAGATATAGACCCTAAAACAGCTGGCCTTGACTTTCCATTGTGCTCCTAACTCATGGCTGAGGAACATGTAAACACAAAAGTTTTGCAAGAAAGGTTTGCATCATTGATGAGGGAGGACCCTATAATACTGTACTGCACTGTACTGTGCTCTGTGGTGCTACAGCCTACAGATTGTTGACTGGATATTGTGGATAGCTTGAGGATTTCTGATTTTGATACTGCTGTCAAACAAACCTAGTTTTACAACAGATCACCTGCTCTGTTTTGTAAGATATTAATTAGTAATAATAATACTGGTTATACAACGAATAACAGACTATTATAGAGTATTATAGTGACTTGAAAATTACAACACAAATTTTAACCTAAAAGATTCAGGGCTTTTGAGAAAATATTTAGGACTTTTGTCTGCCTGCCTGCCTGCCTGCCTGCCTGCCTGCCTGCCTGCCTGCCTGTCTGCCTGCCAGCCTGTCTGTCTGTCTGTCTTTCTGCCTGTCTGTGTGAGCCTCACAGATACAAGCTCTCAGCTGCAGTGTTTCTTATCTTAACCCAACCAGAGACACACAACACAAGACCTAAACACACACCACAGGATCTACACACACACAACACAGGGCCTAGACACACACCACAGGCTCTACACACACACTACAGGGTCTACACACACCACAGGGTCTACACACAAACCACAGAGTCTACACACACACACTGCAGGTTCTACACACACACCACAGGGTCTACACACACCACAGGGTCTACACACACCACAGGGTCTACACACAAACCACAGAGTCTACACACACACACTGCAGGTTCTACACACACACCACAGGTTCTACACACAAACCACAGGGTCTACACACACCACAGGGTCTACACACACCACAGGGTCTACACACACCACAGGGTCTACACACACTGCAGGTTCTACACACAAACCACAGGGTCTACACACACACAGCACAGGGTCTACACACACCACAGGGTCTACACACACACACCACAGGGTCTACACACACCACAGGGTCTACACACAGCACAGGGTCTACACACACTGCAGGTTCTACACACAAACCACAGAGTCTACACACACACACCACAGGGTCTACACACACATCCAAAGTCCTCCTCTTCTTCAGTCTCTCTCCTCTTCAGGGAAAAAGGCTTATTTGGGGGGAAACATTGTGTTGGTTTACCTCTCACGCTGTGACAGTCCTGTTCATTTCCTGCTGTACTTCCTGTGTGCTGTTTGAACGTTGCCTTGGATGTAAGCGTCTACTGTGTGAACTGTTGGATTGGGATGCTTGTATGTATCAGACTGCTCTGGCTTTAGTCTGGTTAATAGTCTTGAGTTACATTGCTGGAGGTTATACCACTTGTGTCTATGGCAAAACATTTCATGTATAGGAAAACTTGTTACATGTATAGGAAAAATTGTTATATATATTTTGACTTGATTGCTGAATGCCTGTACTTGTGTTGCACCGTGGCTCTGTGAGGCACGACATTTCGTTCCACTGTATGCCCCCGCATGTAGCGGAACGACAATAAAGCTCAACTTGACTTGACTTGACACATTTCATACAAGACAAGAGAGACAACTTGTAATAGAACCGTAAAACTGATGCAATCTACGTTTATGAACTGAGCACATCACTTTTCCATATGCACAGTGCAATACACAGCATGCAGTCAAACACTGTGCTTCTGTAGATAACAGCAGGAGTTCTCCCAGACTGTACGAGCCTGCGCAGCGTCGTGGCGTCTGGGTGACATCATCGGTGACGTCATCAGAGCTGCCTTGGTATTTAAGCGCGGAGGGCGGAGAGGGCAGCGCAGAGTGCTGGCTAGTGGGCCGTCATCAGGACCACCATGAGAGAGATCGTACATCTGCAGATCGGACAGTGTGGAAATCAGATCGGATCCAAGGTAAAAACAAACACAAAAACTAACGTAGGTCCGTGACGTTTTTTTCTTCCTGTGTTATGAATGTGATTTGATTGGAGTTCACTCGGTAGATTGATATCAGGGCAGGGGGGTATCAGGGTGTTCTAGAACCTGAGAACCTGAGAACCTATTCTTGAGTGTTCTGGAGACAATCTGTTTGTTTGTTTTTTGCATTTTAAGACGTGTGATCATCCTGATGCATGATGGTAGTGATACAGAGTGTTTGTTACTGTGAAGATCATCCAGGTAGATGGAGATGAAATGGAGAGGATTTTAAAAAAGAATTCCCCTGACCCAAACCGGACAAACTCAAGCCTTGACACACAGAAAATTCACTTCGAATCCATCGACAAAATATTCACTATTTCCTACAACTTCATCAGTCGCGTACTCGCTTCGCTCCTAATATGGTTCAAGTATTGGGCTGTGACTTGACACTTCTACCCTGACAGTTGTGAGTGGCAGAGGGTGTTTCCCTACGAATGTTGTGGTAGAAAGATAAGTGTTAGACTGGCATGGGTGGGACATAGAGTTATCATGACTTCCACAATGCCAGCCAGAGACACAGCATAAGATATACCGTTTTGAAATGCTTCACCACAATGAGGACTGAGAAGAGAACAAACCTTGAGAGACAGACAGGCTGGGAGGGTCCTTGTTAGGAGCATCTAAGATCCATGATGATCATGTGTGTGTGTGTGTGGTGTGGTGTGGTGTGTGTGTGTGTGTGGTGTGTGTTGTGTGGTGTGTGTGGCGTGTGTGTGTGTGTGTGGTGTGGTGTGGTGTGTGTGTGTGCAGTTTTGGGAGGTGATCAGTGAGGAACATGGGATCAACAACACGGGAAACTATGAAGGTGACAACGTCCTTCAGCTGGAGCGCCTCAACGTTTACTTCAACGAGGCACAGGGTATGTATGTGTGTCAAGTGTGTGTGTGTGTGAGGTGTGTGTGTCAGGTGTGTGCGTGTCAGGTGTGTGTGTCAGGTGGGTGTGTGCGAGGTGTGTATGTGTGTGTGTCAGGTGGGTGTGTGTGGTGGGTGTGTGTGTCAGGTGGGTGTGTGCAAGGTGTGTATGTGTGCGTGTGTCAAGTGGGTGTGTATGAGCTGTGTATGTGTGTGTCAGGTGTGTGTGTGTGTCAGGTGTGTGTGTCAAGTGTGTGTGTGTCAGGGGTGTGTCTCTCAGGTATGTGTGTCAGGTGTGTGTGTGTGTGTCAGGTGTGTCTCATGTGTGTATCTCAGGTGTGTGTGTCAGGGGTGTGTGTCTCAGGTGTGTGTCTCAGGTGTGTGTATCTCAGGTGTGTGTTTCTGCCCTCAGGGGGTAAATATGTCCCCAGATCTCTGCTCATTGACCTGGAGCCTGGCACCATGGACAGCGTGAGGGGCAGCAGGATCGGACAGCTCTTCAGGCCCGATAATTTCGTCCACGGTGAGAGACACCTGTCCAAATATCCTCCACTTGTCCTCTCAGCTCTCTGTCTGGTCACTGTCTCAAAGCTTTATCTATAGCAACTGTCTCAAATCATTGTCAATAGCCACCATCCATGGTCACTCTATCTGTTAGCAACATGCCGGAACAGGAACTAAACTTGCAACCTCTTAACCTACAGTGAAATAGTCCACCACCAAGCTACTGACCCAGAAATTCTATTTTGTGTGTGTGCCTGTGTGTGTGCATTTCTGTGTGTGTGTGTGTGCATTTGTGTGTGTGTGTGTTGGGGGGGGGGTTCAGGGAACTCCGGGGCAGGAAATAACTGGGCTAAGGGTCACTACACGGAGGGTGCAGAGCTGGTGGAGCAGGTGTTGGACCGTGTCCGTCACGAGAGCGAGAGCTGCGACTGTCTGCAGGGTTTCCAGTTCGTCCACTCCCTGGGTGGAGGCACTGGCTCGGGCATGGGCACTCTCATCATCAACAAGATCAGGGAGGAGTATCCTGATCGCATCATGAACACCTTCAGTGTCATGCCCTCCCCTAAGGTGTGTACTACACTAACCTTCCCTGAAGGGCGACTAGTGTAGGCTATGCTAACAGCGTACTGTGCTGGAACGTAGCATACTAAAACGTAGCATTCTCTTTCTTCCTTCCTTCCCCTTTCTCCTCCCCCCATTTCTCTCTCCTATTTCTCCTATTTCTATCCTCCCCTTTCCCTTTTCCTCTCCTTCCACTCCCCCCCTCTCTTCCCGCCATTTCTCTTTCCTATTTCTCTTATTCCCCCCATTTCTCTTTCTCCCCTCCCCTTTCCTCCTCTTCCCCCTGTTCCCTCCCCCTTCCTCCCCCTTCTCTCTCCCTCCCTCCCCCTTTCTCCCCCCGTCACCAGGTGTCAGACACAGTGGTGGAGCCCTACAACGCCACCCTCTCCGTGCACCAGCTCATCGAGAGCACAGACGAGACCTTCTGCATCGACAACGAGGCGCTCTACGACATCTGCTTCCGCACGCTCAAACTGACCACGCCCACCTACGGCGACCTCAACCACCTGGTCTCCCTGACCATGAGCGGCGTGACCACCTCCCTGCGTTTCCCCGGTCAGCTCAATGCCGACCTCCGCAAGCTGGCCGTCAACATGGTGCCTTTCCCCCGCCTTCACTTCTTCATGCCCGGCTTCGCCCCCCTCACCGCCAGGGGGAGCCAGCAGTACCGCGCCCTCACCGTGAGCTCACCCAGCAGATGTTTGATCCCCGCAACATGATGACGGCCTGTGACCCCAGGAGGGGGCGCTACCTCACCGTGGCGGGGATGTTCCGCGGGCCCATGTCCACCAAAGAAGTGGACGAGCAAATGCTGGCCGTGCAGCAGAAGAACAGCAACTACTTCGTGGATTGGATCCCGCACAACGTCAAGGTGGCCGTGTGCGACATCCCTCCCCGTGGCCTCAGGATGGCATCCACCTTCATCGGCAACAACACGGCCATTCAGGAGATTTTCCGTCGCATCGGGGAGCAGTTCTCCCTCATGTTTCGTCGCAAGGCATTCCTCCACTGGTACACGGGCGAAGGCATGGACGAGATGGAGTTCACGGAGGCGGAGAATAACCTTAACGACCTCGTGGCAGAATACCAGCAGTACCAGGATGCAACAGCCGACCTGGAGCAGGAGGAGGAGGAAGAGGAGCAGGAGGAGGAAGAGGAGGAGATGCCGTTATCTAGTGTCATGACAGTTCAAACGAGAACAGAAACTAAGACTGAGACAGTGACGGAGACGAGCGCTGAAACTGTGACGGAGACGAGCGCTGAAACTGTGACAGAGTGAGGTGTGTTTGAGACAGGGGGTGTGTTTGAGATGAGTGGAGGTGTGTTTGAGATGGGTGGAGGTGTGTTTGAGATGGGTGGAGGTGTGTTTGAGATGGGTGGAAGTGTGTTTGAGACAGGGGGTGTGTTTGAGATGGGTGGAGGTGTGTTTGAGATGGGTGGAGGTGTGTTTGAGATGGGTGGAGGTGTGTTTGAGACGGATGCAGGTGTGTTTGAGACGGATGAAGGTGTGTTTGAGACGGATGAAGGTGTGTTTGACAAGGTGCAGGTGTGTTTCAAACAGGTGGAGGTGTGTGTGAGATGGGTGGAGGTGTGTTTGAGATGGGTGGAGGTGTGTTTGAGATGGATGTAGGTGTGTTTGAGACGGATGGAGGTGTGTTTGAGACGGATGAAGGTGTGTTTGACAAGGTGCAGGTGTGTTTCAAACAGGTGGAGCTGTGTTTGAGACAGGAGCTGTGTTTGAGACAGGAGCTGTGTTTGAGACAGGAGGTGATGCCTTTACTGAGCCACAAAACGGTGTCAGGAGACCTCAACTATTTTCCCGCAAAAGACTTGAATTCTGAAGCTTTTTTCCTTAGTCTTTTACTCAAATAAGTGTACAGTATAGATGCATCTAGCCTTATATATTATATTCTTACTGAGTGTGCTATTAATATTCATTCACATGCTTAAGAAAATGCTGGCTGTATTTGTTGACCTTTTTAGCTGTTGTATGAAAAATAAAATGTGTACAGAATTTTAGTTTTCAGTTTTCTTTCCAGGATACAATTATATTGTTGGGTTTTGTATGATCAATTTAGAACTTAATGATGTGTCATTGTACTGTTGTAAACACAACGTTGATGTCTTAAATTGGTTTAAATAAAGATTAACAGTACGTGTTTCAATAAAGTATTCTTCTCAATTCAGTACGATTACATCATTTATAAGAACAAGGACGACGTTTTAGTCACTTAGTCAAAAGTCAAAACAATAATTATCAGTAAAATGCTTTATTATTCGATTGAAATCTTTCATCCCAAACAATGTATGGGGAAAGAAATCTTATAATTACGCCTTTGCATTTTGACTTAGTAATTGTTATGAGATACACTTCATTCTGACTACACGGATAAGTAGTTTTATGTTCGAATCGGCACAGATCGCAAGTTCCCGTTAGAACACAAAAACAGCGTACTGTTCCTTTAACAGTTGCCAGTTAACAGCCACCTTCAACACCACGATCCACAAGCCCACAGCAGCGGGTAAACCTAGCAGCTTGAACTCTGTTCTGTACTGAGCTGGTTAGGTTTGTGATGCCCTCCGCACTGATGTCTGTGCAGAGGAAGATAACACCCTCTCCCTGATAAGGCCCTGGGACGTGGCTGCGAAGTTAGCCCTTCGGCTCTGCCATATAACACCAAGCCTTGACAGAAAACTGGATCTAGACAGAACAGGGTCGGAGGGCACAGGGGAACTCTCACCTACTTGTAAAAGTGGGTTATTCCTGCATATGTCTTTCACTGCCAATTATAACATACATTTCTATCGATATTATATATTACGGTTGTTTTGTTTTAATCGAGAGTTACAGTGATGGCAAATGCAGAACAGCCTAGAAAATGTTTTGACTTAGAAGCCTTTAATTCATCTGATAAATCTGGAATAGGATCTGACCTCTACAGAAATCGCACTTTTGTGATCCATTCGTGTAGCAAAATACCTTTCTATTCAAGCCCTTTCATTAACTGTGAATAATGTTAAGCTATTGTAGATGTCAGGCCTACGTAGAGAACGTATTCCTTTTGTAGGTTGAGTATAAAACAATCATTAGAAGCCTACTGTTGCCTACTGACGGTTACGTAATCGTTCATCGGCATTGTCATCTTCCTAAAGGTATGTTTGTTGAGCTTTGATCACAAGGTCTAAGTGTTTAAACCACATACCTATTGTGCAAGTTCTGCTGCAGAGGGCAAAGGACGGATTCCGACTGCTGGACTAACCGCACGCTCTCCACCTCATGGAAAATCGTTGAGGATCTCGTGTGAAGTATTTCGAAAGGGTGTTGCGTTGCCATTTTAAACATTTGTTCACTTTGGATATCGCTACTCTGAACTCACTGATAAGATATTCGCCATTTTTAGATTTTGGGCCAGTAAATTGATTCGTGGCAACTTAACGGCGTTGCTTTCTGCGCTGTCAATCACCGCTCTGGCACGCGGCGGATGTGCGTCATATTCAGTGTCACGTGACTCCGGTCGTAGAGGGGCGGTGATTTGAGTTGCTCTTTAACGAATGCTGCTGGTTCATTGAGTCAGTGTGACTGCACTTACCGGTCGGACTCATCCGCTCCCCGCCACCAACACCACACACCGGTTAACGTACAACAGCCAAGCCATGAAGATCTGGACCTCAGAACATATTTTCAAGTGAGTGATCGATTTAAATGTGTACGGTTTGTTATCTCTTCCAGTTTCCCCCCTCCCCACGTCTGAACGAGGTAGCGGAACATATTGTCCTTTGTAGGACAGGTCGCTGTTATCGGTCTGTATCTGTGTTTGCAGGTTAATCGGTTTGGCTTTCCTTATATAGCCTTGCTTCTTTAGCTGATAATATGGTTAGCTGTATGTAACACCGGTTTGCGACGTAGTAATGCACATCTCATTGACAATGAAGCTTAAGACCTAACCTAGAATAGGGTACATTGCAATACCACCAGCTACCGTTTAAAAAAAAATACAAAATGTCAATGAACCTGTGTGTCTACACAGTCCTTTATTAGTTATTGTAATAATAATTTTTTTATTTAGTTCGTTTTTCTCTCATTATAACAGCTGTCATAGTCTTGTTCAGAGGTTGCGTAATCAGCTAGCTAGCTAGCTAGCCGGCTAGCAGAATTGCTTCTTTATCCAGCAACCTTTCCCCTACATTTCACCGTCTCCGCTCCATGCGTCACGCCGCAAACACATGGCATCTCGTTGTCTCCACGGTAACGGCCGCCGACGTCGGATTCTAGACCCAGTCGTGTTGGCGCGGTTTTCAATCATACATTTCTGATGTACTAATTGTACCGGGCGAAATAACTTGTATGTTCCGATGAACATTCCTGTCATCAGTTGAATACAGTTTGAGTTACTGCAGCATCACGTTCTGCGTATCCGGGTCAATACCATCATGAACGCGTTTCATACCAGGGCGCTCTCAACAGACAGCTAGACTTCAACTGGCCGACTTTATCAACATAACGTAGCTCAAAACACGTTTTTGTTCGATATAAATATGCATTCTGATCACAGGATACAGATTCGCAACCGGGATATGACAGGTCAGGATTGAAACATAACAGTACATGATCATCATTTCACCTCATCCTTCTGTTGCCCCACCACCAGCCACCCCTGGGAGACGGTAACCAAGGCGGCCATGCAGAAGTACCCCAACCCCATGAACCCCAGTGTTTTTGGGGTGGACGTGCTGGACCGGACCGTGGACAGCCAGGGTCGTCTCCATAGCAACCGCCTCCTTAGCGCAGAGTGGGGTCTCCCTTCCATCGTTAAGTCTGTGAGTACCAGGATGCTCTCTCTCTCTGTGTCTCTCTCTGTATCTCTGTGTCTCTCTCTCTCTGTGTGTCTCTCTCTGTCTCTCTCTTTCTATTTCTGTCTCTCTCTCTCTGTGTCTCTCTCTGTATCTCTTTCTGTATCTCTGTGTCTCTCTGTCTCTGTGTTTCTGTGTGTCTCTCTCTCTCTCTCCCCGTCTGTCTCTCCCTGTGATATAACAAGGTTGTGAGGATGGTTAGGATGGTTTCAGCCAGCACAAGTTTCTCCCAGGCTAAGCTAGTACAGAGGTTTAAGCTAGACAGGTTTGAGGAATGTGTTCAGGTAAATGTGCTAAGGCCTTGTAGAATGTTGGCAGCTTGCTCTATCGTAGTACTGCAGCTTGGGCACATGCTGTCAAGACAGCCCATAATAGCAGGGAACACAGCAGTAGTGGTCATTGACAACCCCCTCCCCTCCCCCTTAACAGGTCTATTTCCATCAAAGGACTACAACACTGTCTCTGGCACATGATGTCCTGAACTTTAGTTGTACCATACCGCATGCCAGTGATGTAACAGTACAAGCAACTGTGTGTGTATGTACACATGCAGGTGTGTGTGTGTGTGTATGTACACATGCACTTGTGTGTGTGTGTGTGTGTGTGTGTGTGTGAGAGAGAGAGAGGGGGCACAGGGAGGTTGCTTTCGATGTCTTTGAAGTTTGTCAGTCATTTCAGGGGTCTAGAACGGTCGGTCGTTGGTTCTAGAACGGTCGGTTGAGGGTTCTAGAACGGTCAAACCGTTGATTTCACCTATTACTCCATTGCCCTCGTTGCATCCGCCAATCACAGCCAGATAAGAAGTGCTCGGCTTGGATCTGACAGTCGTCCAGATTAGACAAGACGCTTCGTTCTTTGGACCGTGACAGTACGGTATGCAGGCCCTGTTGCATCTCTCTGGCCACGGGCCAGGATGACTCATGGAGCCCAGGGTGCCATGAGATCGCTCCTGGTCCCCAGGGGTCAGGCTTCGATCCTGGGGGAGGTCAGGGGGAGGAGATCCCGGAGAGGGCAAGGAAGGTTGCCAGAGGCTCCTATTAATAGCAGCACTAAGTCCCCAGACTGTTCAGAAACCCTTCTCAGACAGCCTTAGTCAATGCTGCCGTTAGAAATGTACTTGAGTGATATTGATTTATTAGTCAACAAGCTATCTCATTTATATATGAAGAGAGCCTCCCTTGACAATGAGGTGGGCGCTATAGATAAAAAGCATTTATTATTAAAACATCTTCACCTGCTGTATATGCCAATTTGATATAAATATTAGTCTGACTACAGATAAGTAAAATACAAAAGGGTTAAAAGGTCACAAAAGTCTTATAACTGGCGGGACAAATCGATTCTACTTTTTTCATAATGGTACCTAGCTATGTAACAGTGAATCATAGAGACCAGAGTTATGTAAGTGAAGAAATGATCTTAAGACACCAGTGGTTCTAGAACACCGGGGTCGGAACGTAGAACGCATGCGTCCATTCCGACGCTCGTTCCTGAAGGTTCCAGAAGCTGACTGTGGATTCTCTCCTGCCTTCAGATCATCGGCAACTCACGGACGTGCACCTTCATCCAGGAGCACTCGGTCGTAGACCCCAGACAGAAGACGTTTGAGCTGCAGTCCTCCAACGTAAGTACCTTCACGTCTGGGATGGCTGGGGTGTCTGGCAGGTGAAGGGGACTGGGGATCAGATCAGCTTACTGGTGGAACATTCACTACAGATAAAGACGTTGTGTGTTTGAATCCATCTGTAGCTTTAGGATGAAAGCATCAGCTACATTTGATGTATTATCATTATTCTTCTTCCTCTTCTTCTTTTTATTATTAATATGATTACAAGGATTGTTATTATTATTATTATTATTATTGAGTACTATTATGGGAGTTCTGATGGGATGTTTAGTCTTTGCAAAAGCTTCAGTCTTCTTTGGTTTGCTAAAGCAACAGAAAAGAGGAGTTCTTTAAGAGAAGTCTGGACAGTAAAAGTCATGAGTCGTTACTAAACATGTTCTACTTGGAATGTTGCTTAGATCGTCTCTGCACGCTGGTCTACACGAGAAAGATCGTTTTTTTTTCATACAGTGTGTTGGGTGTGGATGAAACTTTTATGGAATGATACCTGACTGGTTGTTGAGGGACTGGTGTGTCAAGTCTGGATATGAAACAAGGAACAAGCCTGTTGTCTCTCTTTCTCACAGTTTGTGTCTCTCTCTCTCCCTTGTTTGTATCTCTCTACTCTACAGATCACCTTCACTAACCTGGTATCAGTGGATGAAAAGCTGACATACAAACCACACCCTCAAGACCCAGAGAAGTAAGACATGAAATGGCTCAAATACATCATCAGACCCAATATTTTTTGTCCCTTTTTCACAATTTAATGTCACAGAACGCTTCACACATGCCTATAGAACTCCACCTAAACCCTCAGTCTATAAATTAGTCTAATACGTCCAGATAATGTCAGTTACAAAATGCGTAACTGGTCCTTGCGCGTCCTGACCCTGCCTTTCCTGGGTTCTGCAGGACGGTTCTGACCCAGGAAGCCATTATCTCTGTGAAGGGAGTGAGTCTGAGCAGCTACCTGGAGGGGGTCATGGCCAGCAGCATCTCCACCAACGCAGGCAAAGTGAGTCACCTGCACCCTGGCCGGGTGGGAGGGAGGGAGGGAGGGATGGATGGATGGGTGGGTGGATGGGTGGATGGATGGATGGGTGGGTGGGTGTGTGTGGGGAGGTGGGTGGATGGATGGATGGGGGGGGGTGGATGGGAGAGAGAGATGGATGGGTGGGTGGATGGATAGACTATTATTATTATTATTATTATTTGGTGTTGTCAGTACCTAGCTATTTGACAAACAGGTCAGCCTTTGTTTTCACTGCCTAATTCCAGAGTGTGTTTGTTTTTCGCTCCAGGGCCGCGAGGCGATGGAATGGGTCATCCGAAGGCTGAACGCAGAGATCGAGGAGCTGGCAGCCACAGCCAGAGGAACAATACGAACGCCCATGGCCGCCGCAGTCACAGAGAAATGACACCACCCTCAGTCCTTCTCTCCCTACCTCCATCTCACCCCCTGTTCTGACCGCAGGGGGCTCCACCCGGTTATAACCCCATCTTAATAACATGTACGGTACCAGCCCAGATTCCCTTCACGTTGCTCTGCTCTTCCTCCTTACGTCCTAATTCGCGGGTAAATTCCCTCCATATCTTATTTGAAGTCTATCTACATTAGATACCTCACGGCGGACTGCAACCTTAAGGGATTCTGGGTAGTGGTTTCAAGAGGCTTCTAGGCCGTCCGCTCGTGGCGTGAGGTGGAAAAGCACGCCTGCAGAGACGCGGGATGACGAGACGATTGGTGCCAAACACCTTTATGGAGCTCTTCGATGTTCTGTGTTCGCCGACAGAGACTGTGCCCTGCTAGAGAAGCACGTCTTCGCCATCTGAGAGGGAGGAAGACAGAGGCGAAGGCATGACAGCCACCTTAGCATCGCTGCTTTAGCAACAGGGCCAGTCAGTTTGACAGGTACGACCAGGTGTAACTTGTCAGGTTGACAGGTACGGCCAGGTGTCTGGATGATGGAAACGGCAGCGTCTGGTTGGATGGTCTTCCAGCAAGCAGGTTGGATGGTCTTCCAGCAAGCAGGTTGAATGGTCTTCTAACTGGCTGGTTGGATGGTCTTCTAACAGGCTGGTTGGATGGTCCTTTAACAGGCTGGTTGGATGGTCTCCTAACAGGCTGGTTGGATGGTCTTCGAACTGGCTGGTTGGATGGTCTTCTAACAGGCTGGTTGGATGGTCTTCTAACAGGCGGGTTGGATGGTCCTTTAACAGGCTGGTTGGATGGTCTTTTAACAGGCTGGTTGGATGGTCTTCTAACAGGCTGGTTGGATGGTCTCCTAACAGGCTGGTTGGATGGTCTTTTAACAGGCTGGTTGGATGGTCTTTTAACAGGCTGGTTGGATGGTCTCCTAACAGGCTGGTTGGATGAGACACACGGCCCTTTTCCCCTGCAGCCTCTAACTTGACGAACTAAAGCTGAGCAACACCTCAGAGCTGGAACTCAAGTACTGTATTTATTACCACGAGATAATAACAATGTTTATGATTTGAGCTTCAACTGAAAGGGAACAAAGCAATGTAAGATGTCTCAAATGCAGCGTGGTGGTAGTGGGTCTGGTCGGAAGCGACGAGTCGCATCACTTTCAAAGATCTGATGATGTGAAACCAGCGTTTCATTCAAAACAACCAATTTGTCAGCATTCACCTAACCTCTGATCAGGTAGACCAAAGAGCTGGAGTCAGGCAGGGTTTTTAGGAAGTGTCAACCATGTTGGTGTAATAGTGAGCAGCAGAGGCGAACAAATGCGATTTAGAATTTGAAGGGACTTTCAGAGTTTGAGTTCGATGGTGGCAGACACACTCTGCATTTTTGAGACAGATTTCCTTGATGAGTGTTAGAAGTGAACCGGTTATGGTTCTTGGTGGAAACTCATGTGGGCAGACTTTATTACCTCGAAACAGCCTCACGTGTTATATGAGAGCGCGCAAACAAAACAACCTTATTGTAAAACAATCACATAACTTGGACTCGAGTAAGACTATATTAAATGG
>BROE01000020.1:19044603-19058152 GCA_036571765.1 Plecoglossus altivelis
CTCCAGGGCCGCGAGGCGATGGAATGGGTCATCCGAAGGCTGAACGCAGAGATCGAGGAGCTGGCAGCCACAGCCAGAGGAACAATACGAACGCCCATGGCCGCCGCAGTCACAGAGAAATGACACCACCCTCAGTCCTTCTCTCCCTACCTCCATCTCACCCCCTGTTCTGACCGCAGGGGGCTCCACCCGGTTATAACCCCATCTTAATAACATGTACGGTACCAGCCCAGATTCCCTTCACGTTGCTCTGCTCTTCCTCCTTACGTCCTAATTCGCGGGTAAATTCCCTCCATATCTTATTTGAAGTCTATCTACATTAGATACCTCACGGCGGACTGCAACCTTAAGGGATTCTGGGTAGTGGTTTCAAGAGGCTTCTAGGCCGTCCGCTCGTGGCGTGAGGTGGAAAAGCACGCCTGCAGAGACACGGGATGACGAGACGAATGGTGCCAAACACCTTTATGGAGCTCTTCGATGTTCTGTGTTCGCCGACAGAGACTGTGCCCTGCTAGAGAAGCACGTCTTCGCCATCTGAGAGGGAGGAAGACAGAGGCGAAGGCATGACAGCCACCTTAGCATCGCTGCTTTAGCAACAGGGCCAGTCAGTTTGACAGGTACGACCAGGTGTAACTTGTCAGGTTGACAGGTACGGCCAGGTGTCTGGATGATGGAAACGGCAGCGTCTGGTTGGATGGTCTTCCAGCAAGCAGGTTGGATGGTCTTCCAGCAAGCAGGTTGGATGGTCTTCTAACTGGCTGGTTGGATGGTCTTTTAACAGGCTGGTTGGATGGTCTTTTAACAGGCTGGTTGGATGGTCTTCGAACAGGCTGGTTGGATGGTCTTCGAACTGGCTGGTTGGATGGTCTTCTAACAGGCTGGTTGGATGGTCTTCTAACAGGCGGGTTGGATGGTCCTTTAACAGGCTGGTTGGATGGTCTTTTAACAGGCTGGTTGGATGGTCTCCTAACAGGCTGGTTGGATGGTCTCCTAACAGGCTGGTTGGATGAGACACACGGCCCTTTTCCCCTGCAGCCTCTAACTTGACGAACTAAAGCTGAGCAACACCTCAGAGCTGGAACTCAAGTACTGTATTTATTACCACGAGATAATAACAATGTTTATGATTTGAGCTTCAACTGAAAGGGAACAAAGCAATGTAAGATGTCTCAAATGCAGCGTGGTGGTAGTGGGTCTGGTCGGAAGCGACGAGTCGCATCACTTTCAAAGATCTGATGATGTGAAACCAGCGTTTCATTCAAAACAACCAATTTGTCAGCATTCACCTAACCTCTGATCAGGTAGACCAAAGAGCTGGAGTCAGGCAGGGTTTTAGGAATGTCAACCATGTTTGTGTAATAGTGAGCAGCAGAGGAACAAATGCGATAGAATTGAATGGACTTTCAGAGTTTGAGTTCATGGTGGCAGACACACTCTGCATTTGAGACAGATTTCCTTGATGAGTTAGAAGTGGAACCTGTTATGTTCTTGGTGGAAACTGTGCAGACTTTATTACCTCGAAACAGCTATTTATTTGCATATTTATTGTAAAATACTATTGACTGGATAGACTTTAATGGGGACAGTGAACCTTTGATATAGATATATAATACACACACACGCCCGCATTATAACGACACATTATACAACCTGCTGTTACGTGCTGTGTCAATGTTACTTTGAGGTTTTCTTTGAGCTTTGAACATATGAACTCTTACTAACAGGATGAAGTGAATGTAGACTCCCAGTGGGCCGATACCGTCATGCCCCAGGGAATTTTTAACGCACAAGGATGAGCTTCCGAGAACTGCGCGAACTTTGCTTAAAAGCCTCATTCTACTTTTCTCCGATTCCAGAACCTCTCTGTTGTTAGAGCGGGGGGAAATCGTGTGTGTGTGTGACCCTGTGTTTAGGGGTATTTGTACAATGTTAGAAACACGGAATTATTTATATTCTTATTTATAAAGATGTATTTTATTTTGTTCATTGTCAACACATTGCTTCAGCCACTTCCGTCTGTTGACGTGGTTGTCTTAGACAAACCAATGTTAGCGTCTTTATCCAACAGCCAAAATGATTGTTTGGTATATTATGTCAGCTTGTGTTGTTCATAGTCTTGCTACGACTCTCATGAATGCATTCCAAATGCCACTGGCTCTCAGATTTCTACGCTGTTGCTTGTTGGAACATTGTTTATGCACTACTGGCCAAATATCAAAATTTGTTTTTTTTGTTACGCTTCTTCCGATTTAATCTGATATGGAGATTACGTGACATTGTTTCTTTTTTTAAAACAAAAATAAACAAAAAAATAAATTTAAGAAGTTTTTATGTGCTCTGACAAGAACTGTACAAACCTGGTTATTTTTCTAATTATTCAAAAGTTGGAACTGCATTGGTGTGGAAGGTTGCTGTAATGACAATCGAAGAACGGTCAGATGAAAAAGAATAAAGTCATTTGAAAGCTTTCGCTTGTATCAGTGTGCGCTCAAATGTTCTCTAAAATTATTTTAGCAAAATGTCCTCATATATAAACGTTCAAATCGATTACACCACAAAACCAAACTCGAGGGAATTAGCGCTTTTGCAAGACACGCACTTTTATTTTGAAGACTCCGTTCACTATAGAATCCTGTGCTTAAGATCTGCACTTGCGCCATCTAGTGTTCTGGAGTGTATTCACTATACGTGACGTCACGGTCAGAATTGCGTCTCATCCAATAGCTGCGGAAGAAAGCATGGCCCGTCAGCCAACCGTGCACAGAGGAGGTTTTTAAAAGGATATTTGAAATCAAACAATTTGCCAGGCTGGATTGTCGTCAGTATAGTGAAGTGCGAACTAACGAACTAGTGGTGAAGTGGATTAATTCGCTCTTATCATTAGCTATTTAATGTGTTTCTATATGCTATTGATACTTCGCTTGCCCTGGTAGCAAACAATATCCCAGAAGATTTGCAATCGCAAGTAATTTAATTGTCTACTGGAAGTGGTCCATAATCGCCCTTCCTTGCTGGCTAGGTAGCTAATGTTAACTTGCTGTCTTTTCTATGTAGCATTAGTTAGCAAGCTAGCTACTAGCTGAAGACTTATAAGATCGGTTTTTACTCCGTGGTGCGTGGAATCAAGATTTTTGTTTCAGCCACCACACATTATTGGTAAGCGTTACAGCACCACATTTGTATGTTATCTACTATTTCTAATGACCCGTAAGTTCCTTTGCTCTCTCTGTGTAAAACGAAATGCTCAGACAAGGACGAATTGTCGCGGGCTTGTCGGATGCCATGCTAACGACGAAATGCTTTCTCTCAAGGTTGGGGTGCACACTGCTGCTCATTTAAGATACATCAACCATACTTTCTTTCAGATTATGGATGCTGCTGGCAAGATGTCAAGGGATATTAAACCTCAACGGACCGAACAGAAGGTACTTTAATGCGTGTATCTCGTTAGCTACTTACCTACTGTAACTAATATTTCAGTTATGAACAAATTTTTCTCGAGACGAGTTGCCTTTGTCTTTTGCGGATGAGTGTTGTAATAACGTCACTGTTCTTTATACAAAAATGTCCTTGACCGCAACTCAAGTTTCATAAGACTTCCTAGCCTCTTACCTAACCGACCCTGACCTTGCAAATATAGATTTTCCTCTTTCGAAATGTAAACTCTCTTGCCCGCTGCCGACACGACATGTCTTTTCGTCATGGATGACGGACACTCACGTCGTCTTGTTTTCAGACGAGCATCGAAGGTCCGAAACGAGTTCCGGTGTCCCAGATGAACCGCAAGCCAGTGTGTACTCCAACGCCAACCCAACGAGTGCTGGGGGTGTCGAACGGACCTCAGCGCATCCCGAAGCCCCTATACCAACAACAGAAGCCTGCAACGCAAAGCCAAACGCCTAAAACCGTTCACCATGGCAACCAGAACATCAATCCTGTCCACCAGGCCCAGCCCAAGCCCTCTAGCTACCCCAAAAACAACCCAGCCCCTCTAAACACTCCCACTGTGTCTCATAGCCAACCCAAGGTTCACCCCGCCCCCCAGAACACACCTGCACAGGGCCAGCCCAAGGTGAATCCTGCTCCGCAACAAAGCCAGGCCCAGCCCAAGACCAGCCAGGCCCCTCATCCCACACCTGCACAGGCCCAGCCCAAGACCAGCCAGGCCCCTCATCCCACACCTGCACAGGCCCAGCCCAAGACGGAACCAGAGGGTTCCAAATCGACAGCTCCGTCTAAACCTGGAAAGTAAGTGAATGCAAATTTGAGATGGATGGTTTATACGACATGATATCGATTAACATGAAGATGTATAGGACATCAGAAACACGTGTCACTAACATGGAAATACAGGACTTTCTAAACATAGGTCAGTAAATATGACTTAACGATAAACAAGACTAATCATCCCTAATCATGAATCCATGTTGTTGTCTGGTGTTCAGGAAGCGTTGGAGCCTTGAGAACTTTGACATCGGCCGGCCCCTGGGGAAGGGCAAGTTTGGTAACGTGTACCTGGCCAGGGAGAGGCAGTCCATGTTCATCCTGGCCCTGAAGGTGCTGTTCAAGAAGCAACTGGAGAAGGCAGGGGTGGAGCATCAGCTGAGGAGGGAGGTGGAGATCCAGTCTCACCTCAGGTACACACACACACACACACGAAGTGAAGTATTGTCAAGTATGGTTACCCATTTACTTCGATAATGTTACCCTCTCTGCAATGTAACCCATCCAGGTGCAACACAACAGCTAGTGAGGTGTGGGGCAACCGCGCACCACCGGAATGGGCGTCACACAGTTGAACATACACCCGGAGCGATGTGGGCAGCCTATTGCTGCGTCCAGCGCCTCCGGGAGCCATATTGCGGCGTTTCGGTGCCTGCTCAAGGTTCGGCACCGTCAGTCGATGGTATCATGGGAAGGTCAGAAGAGAGTGCTGTGTTATTCACAAATGCCCCAACCAATATTCAAATGTCCTGGCCGGTGGCGAGGAATGTGAACAAGCAGACTTGATGGTATACAGGAAGCGATCTCCCTAAAACCATTAGAGCCATCGACTGTCCCCCTATAAATTGATAGCATAATACACACACAAAAAATACGTACACATATATATTCACACCGCGCTGCGAGGCGTCGACACGCAATACACATTACAGCACGTACAGACGCACACCGTAGTATACGGGCAAGACACGCACCGACGTCGAGGGGTAGACACGCCACGACCTAAGAACCCACGCACACACACACTACCTGTGTAGGCTCACACCCACCACAGAGAGACACAGCCCCTGTGTGATGGAGTCCTTGTCTCTTCCTCCTCAGACACCCCAACATCCTGCGCCTCTACGGTTACTTCCATGATGCTGCGCGGGTCTACCTCATCCTGGAGTTCGCTCCTAAGGGGGAGCTGTACGGCGAGCTGCAGCGATGCGGACGCTTCGATGAGGTGCCTGCTCTGCGCAGCGCTAGGTCATGGGTTTCTGGTCCTGGTGCGACCGCTGGTTGTGCGTGTCTCGCTCACTGGGTCTGGGCGTTGAATGGTCTTTCCTCTGCTGCTCACTGTCTCTTGTGTGTGGTGCCTACTCTCGTCGTCCGTCACAGTAGTCTCTGTGTGGGTAACTCTATCACGTGCTGCTCGCTTCTACTGTCTCTGGTGTCTCTATTCTCCTCGTCTACATTCTACTGTTCTCTGTCCCCCTTTCTCAACGGTCCTGCTCTCGCCCCGCTGGGTTCGTCTCCCCGCTCCTGTCTCGTCTTATTCGCCTCATGCCATCGCCCTGCTCCTCTCTCTCCTCCGCCACTGATTCTTCTCTCCATCTGCCCTGTCTCTCTCTCCTCCGCTCCTGTCTCTCTCTCCTCGCCCTGTCTCTCTCTTCCTCTCGCCCTGTCTCTCTCATCTCGCGGTCTCTCTCTGTGTTGGCAGGTTTAAAGTAGCAGCACTCTCTCCTCTATCATGGAGCTGTGTAGATAACTCACCTTTCTAGTTGTGTGTTGCTGTTGATGGAGCATCTGGTATCTTGTGGAACCTCTGTGGTTCTGTGTTAACTGGGCTCCTCTCCCTGTTCCCCCATCCTTGTTTCTCCTCCGTCGCACCCTCGTGTTGCTCTTTCGCTCTGCTTTTGCTAACTAGAGCGCGGTGGTTACGTCAGCTCGTCTTCCGTCTCTCGTTAAGACGTGGGCTCGACTGACGCGGGCGTTCGGCACCAGATCTTCCCCTGTCTCTACTTATCCACTCGCCACCGGCGCTCGGCGCTATTCCTTCATGCTTCAGGGCTCGTCGGCTACACGCCGAGGGTGCCTACGCTCGTGTTCTCAGGAATCTCCGCATCGGGCTCGTGCGAGATTAGTTCATTGTCCCGTCTGAGTGAGGACCCCCACGAGTTCTCTTCTGGCGAATCAGCCACTTGTCTTTTCTTCTCGCCTCCATTCGCTCTCTGACTACCTCTGTAAGATCTACGTCATCACTGGACATGGATCCCCAATCCGCTTCTGGTCAACGCCGCCTCCACTCCTCTTACCTGTACTCTCCCCCTGCCACTGGCTCATTTACTTCTCGCTCGTCGACCCCTGGGGACGCTCCGCCTCCACCTCAGTACATCATGGAGTTGACAGACGCTCTGAACTACTGCCACTCTAAGAAGGTGATCCACCGGGACATCAAGCCAGAGAACCTGCTGCTAGGACGAGCCCAACGCATAGAGTGAGACTGAGATGAAGAACCGTGTTGGCTGAAGTCCCTGTCCACGACCGATCAGATTGACGACCCGCTCCTCCAGTTTAAACACACAGCATCAAAGCTAGCGCTCCCCCCGCTCACATAGACAAACCCCCACCGCGTCCCTCCGGTAAGACACTGCGCACACACAACACGGTTATACACACACACACTGTCCTCATGCACACCCCCTCCTCCAGGTAAGCACACACGCACTGTCCTCAGCACACACACGCACACACACCAGTCCTCTCACACACACTTCCTCCCTGGTAAACCACACGCGATCCCCACAAATACAGCGCACACCCTCCAGTGCTTGTTCCATCCATCTCTATAAACACGATCGTGTGCGTCCGTGTCCGTCTCCAGGAGGACCACCCTCTGCGGCACGTTGGACTACCTTCCCCCAGAGATGATCGAGGGCCGGACCCACGACGAGAAGGTGGACCTGTGGAGTCTGGGAGTGCTCTGCTACGAGTTCCTGGTGGGACGACCGCCCTTCGAAACCAAGAGTCACGAGGAGACCTACCGAAAGATCTCCAGGGTACCACCGCACCGGACAGGGGGAGAGAGGGGAGGGGGAGGGAGGGAGGGGGATGCCTGGCAAATCAAGAAGATGTAATTTGTATACCCGCGGGCGGGTCGCCGGCCACCCCCCGCCAGGCGGCGGCCGCCGCCCCGCCGTTTAGGCCGTGAGAGAGAAGGAGGAGAGAAGGCCAGAAGGAGAGACGGGGGGGGGGTTGAGAGAGAAAGGCCTCCCCACCCTTAGTACTAGCAACTGTGACACCAGGAGGGGGCTTTACATTCGCCCATAGAACTGCCCCTTTCTTAACCAACCTAAACCCTCCAGAGTCAGAAGATCACTCTGGGATATTCTGCACTGCACACACCGACGCCCACTTCCTCTGGCAAGCGCCTCCCTGCTGATCCCAGCTGCTGCTGCTGCTGATCCCAGCTGCTGCTGCTGCTGATGCTCGGGATGCCCACGCTGCTACCTGTGGCACTTATACGGGATTCGGAGCGCTCAGAACCGCAGCTTGTGCTGCTGCTGCTGAATCCCAAGCCTGCTGCTGCTGCTGATCCCAGCTGCTGCTGCTGCTGATCCCAGCTGCTGCTGCTGCTGATCCCAGCTGCTGCTGCTGCTGATCCCAGCTGCTGCTGCTGATCCAAACTAGCTATCAAGCCTTCAGCGCTAACTTGCAATGCTATGTTTCATCCATTTAATCTCACACAGTTTATCTCTAGGAAGAGAGGAGGGGAGAGAGGGGAGGTGGAAAGTAGGGGAGAGGTGGGGGGGGGGGGACTGGGAGAAAGACAGGGGGGAACGCATGAAGGAGACATAGGAGGAGGTGGGGGGAGTGAAGGGATATTGAGAGAGAGAGGTGAGGGAGCAGGAGAACAAGGTGGAGGATGGAGCTCCACACAGGTGGGAAGCACACATGGCTGAGGGAATAGGCAGATGAGAGGGCTGAGGACAGGGTTAAGCAGGGAGCTGAGGCCCCTTGCGCCTGAGCTTAGTAAGTGAACGGGTGAACCAAAGGACTAACGTCACGACAGTGATCGGTGATGTTTTAAGTACATCCGATCTGCGATCATCCGTTGTGCTTTTATATAAGCACTGTGCGTTTCTTTAAGATCGGAGTGTCTGCTGAATGCTGACTTCTTCTATGGTTGTCCCGTAGGTGGAGTTCACGTTCCCGGATCATGTGAGCGCTGGAGGGAAGCCGGCGGAATGACCTCCTGGCTCGATCCCCAACGGGCCTGATTTGGCCGGGAGGTAGTCTGCTGCAACAACTCGCGGTCTATGAACCAGGAGCGCAGCGTCCCAACCGACGCGCCGTTCCAGGAACATGGCGGCAGCGCCGGACGCCCTCACGGCACCCTGGGGTGTGATCGCGAGGTGCAGGGAACTCACCAGGCAACCACCAGACCCCACCTACGCGTGTGTGACACATGGATGAAACGAAGCGTTAGATGCACCACCCTGTCCCATGGTTCACGCCGTGCACATGGAGCTGGGCAGTGAGCCAGAACAACAGCGCTCGATGGGCTTGCGGGAACTTGCTCATGTGTGGGCGTGCGCGCGCACACACACACTAGCCCAGACAGATATGTGTAATATACAACATTCTGTGGGTTACAGCACACACACACACTAGCCCAGACACATGTGTATATACAACATTGCTGGGGTACACACACACACACACACTAGCCCAGACACATCTGTATATACAACATTGCTGGGGTACACACACACACACACACACACACATATACACCAGCACCATGCTTTAACTATTGCCTGGCTGAACCACTGCTCTCTGAGGAAGATGGATGACTGATATGGATGTTTGTCAGTTGGAATGTTATGCCGTTTGTGTTTGTTTTGAAATTCCTTTTACATGTTTTCTGTTATCCTAGTTTCTGCTTAAGAAATTTACTTTTTGTCTTTTTTTCTTTACCGATTATGAAAATTTTATGAAAACGTCTATTACTTGAAGTTAATAAATGTGATATAAATGTGTTCATTTTAAGTGATATTTCTTAACGTTTTAGCTCTGATAAATGCAATTTTCAAGTGTATATGGCCGTTTAAAATACTTTAATAAAATATCAGCCACAATGCAGTTGACGTTACCGCTTTTGGGGACGTACAGGAAGTTACGTCTTTCTCCACCAGGTGACGCTCTAGTCATTGTCATGCAGCTACGTAGCATAATGCTTTTGGCTCAAGTGTTTTTGTTAGTTCGCCAGTATTATGATACAATAAAGTACAAATGCCCATATACCTATATGTAGTCAGTCAGTGTAATTTCGTGTGATTTGTGAGTAGCTAAGCGTGTCACGTATACAAGCTTTAAATTAAGCCGAGTCCTTTGATATATCGATGGTCAGTGAGCTTGCTCGATAAGAAAATACAAAAACGACTCATTATGGGTTTGCTGAATGTAGTCTTTATCTTATTGGATGCATATTAGTGAAAATAAGAGTTTGGCGAGAAATCTCAAACACTCCCGGAAAGAGAACGAAGGTCGTTTATTGTCAAATCACACCGCCTAGCTAAAAGGATGTCAATTTATTCTGAATCATTTCATAAAAGTTAGCATGAGTCAGTAAGATAAGCCTTATCCGGAGATCCGTTGGCCCTCTTTACAATTTAAAGGTTTCTCATACGTTCACCAACCTTAGACGTTTTTCTGAAATTAAAACTCGTTATGTGTCAGTTGACAGATATGGTTCGATTGTTTGTTTATAGGCTATATAGGGCCCGATTGTGGTGGATTATGCGCCACAGGTCGAGGCTTGGACATTTGTGTTTAATTGCGTTTGTCATCAGGTTGGGAGTCGTCATAACAACAACAGACATCGAACGATAGTGGGAGGCCGGCAACTTCAAGTACTTGTGCGAGTGTAAAATAATTTGGCAGTATGTTTTTTAGAAATGCGCAGCGGCATTCGGTGTGTGTAATCAGGCAGATTATAAGGGCGTCTATTTTGTGTTGCCGTCGGCGATAGGAACAATCTGTGGTAAAAGCTACTGGTTGTTATATGTTATAGTATTGCTGCTCGGTCATTTCAAAATGTCTTATGGATAAAGAGCTAAATAGAGGCACAAATTATGGGAACGAGAAGGAATAGTGTCTATGCATGGTGAGCAACCCTTTGCCCACCACCACACACACACACACACACACACACCTGTCTTTCTCATTACACTATTTTTCTCCACTCACACACACACATCTAGAAAATGCTTTCATGTTCATGCAATAATTCTCTGAAAGATTTCTCCAACATTTCTTTCATATTTTATTGAAAGAAATGAACATGAAAAAATACGTTTCTCACGGTTTCTTACGTCATTACATAAAATCACACACATTTTTACAATATAATTTCACTTATTTCTTTATTCTTTAATATTCATTTTCACGATATATGATAACGATTTTTGAGATATACATTCCATCTTTTTGAAACCACAATAACACTACACATACGGTTTTAACATTTCCACAGAACCCGTTGAAATGCACAGAATGCTAAGAATGTTCTTTATGCACATTTTCTTCTTTAATGATCTCTTATTATCTTATGTTTCAAACACTAGAATTCCAGACATTGAATCGTCATTAAATCAATGTCAATTTAGAAGACCTCTGATCAAATGCTTATACTGAACACATTTTGAAGAAAGGCTTGAATTGAATGCGGCAGAGTTAAGTGATGCTGCGCATCTGACGATGAGGCAATATTTCCTAATCTTTATTTTCTGGGGAAATGATTATTAATGTTTGCAACGTGTCAACTCGTGTTAAGGACACCGTCTCAAAAAATCCTGTCGGTAAAATTGTGTTTGAGCCGCGAAGGGCCTGTTTTTGGTTCATTTGCCGGTAACGCTGTTCATCTGAAGCAGCTCGCGAGTTTTCTCTGTACCTACCATTTAGACGTTGTGTATTTAATGTGTCTAAATATATTACATTCAATGCATAGTTTTTGTATTTTATGTACCATCATATTTGCGTCCAATCCTAATTAGTGCTTGGATGGGTTGTTCATATTACGTCCAGGGTCTTTTGTTAGCCTTTCGGCTAATAAACGTCTGCATTTTTTAAACTCTTGTCCCTTTCTTAAATACATATGTTCTCCTGTTGTCTGTTGCCATCATGTTAGTTGCCATTAATGTAGTCCACAACAAGATTATGTGTTAACCATCACATTCATTGCCCGTTAAAATATTGCTAATCATCGAGAAGAAGAAAGTGGCATCAAATAAATATCTTATTTACGATTTCATCACATTATACCGTCGAATTGTTGTCCAAAATCACAAACTTGAATGTCAAATGAAATGACTCCCACAAGAGCGATGAACAGATAAATTGCGCATTTAGCAATTTAATTTAAGGTCGATCTATGTTGTAAACCTTCACTCCACAGAAAAATATGGAAAATGCAATTATTTGTCATATGCGTGCACATCATGTAATAGTCCATCTGGTGTAAGACACTCTTTCTATCGCTTTCTCTCGGTTATGTGTGTGTGTGTGTGTGTGTGTGTGTGTGTGTGTGTGTGTGTGAGTACGTTTGTGTGCATGTGTGCAAGAGTGAGCGCACGAATGTATGCTGCGTTCGGGGCGCGCGCATTTCTATTACGCATGGATTCTGTAAGCATGGCAGCTGAGCTCATTAGGGTTGAATTAATCACTATAAGGGTGTGCGGCAACATCTATTTCCGGTAGACGTTTAGCGCGTCTAATCGTGTATGTTATACTTATAGGCCTCTATAAGCCCCTCCATGGAATGAATGAAACCGGATATGCTGCATATTCCTCCTATTACAAATATGGCGACATCAAAGAACACGTGGTGCCAAAGAAGCTTTCTCCATAAGAGCCGGAGGTGGAAGAGGCTGGGGAGGAGGAAACACAGCCCCGCGCCCGTCAGACTGCCCGTTAGACCCATGAGGAGGGCAAAATGCGGCACGTAAATCGCCATCAGCAAAGTGAAAACCACGAGGCTGCAGCGCAACGTGAGGCCCCAGGATTTCAGGCGTCCATCACCGCCGTAGCAATCGGGGAAAATCGCGCGTCCACCGTCCTGGAAAAAGGACTTCTCCAGCACCTCGACCGCAGCAAAGAATGGCAAAGGGTACGACAGCAAGGCTTTGGCCACTAAGAAAATATTTACGACAGCTCGGATGGTGGACGGTAGGTTATCAGTGATGACCTCCTTGGTTGCGTCTGCCCAGGTTAAATAAGCCACGAGAGCGAACAGGCCTTTGAGGATGCACGCGGCGATGTGGGTCCAGTTCATCATGCAGTGGAACTCGCTGGGTTTATTCATATTTCCCTCCAGAGAGGGTAAGAAGATCTGAGACGTGTAGCTGAACACGATGATACCGATTGAAATGGGGAACTTCTTGACGTCGATGTAAAACTTGACTTTGTCCCATGCCCAATCTCTTGCTCTAGAAAGGCAGTAGGCTATTACGAGGATGTTGATGACAAAATGGGCCATTGTGCAAAGCAAGCTGAACTTTGACACTGCTTTCAGATTCTTGAGGAAGGCGCAGGGTAGCAGGGCAGCAGTGGCCATAATGGCCCAGGACTTCTGTGAGATCGGCATGTTGGGGAAGCTATTGTACATAAGGTTACCACTAACAACAACGTACAGGATACAGGTCATCACGAGCTCTATGATTTGGGCTACATTCACAATATGGCCGCCTAGTGCTGGAAATCTTGGCGCACAACAGGCGTTGGCAATGTCCACGTATGAGTCTCTCACGCGCACGAGCTGGCCGTCTTCGTTCTCCTCGTACAGGCAAGCGATGAGGATTTTTCCGGTGTAACAACACACCACTGCGGCGAAAATGATGAGAAACAGTCCAAGGTATCCCCCGTGCAGAATAGCGTACGGTAAACCGAGAACAAACATCCCCTGTGAAAACAGAGAAACCGTTAGAAGATTGTACGGCACAAGGAGTGATAATTCCAAACATTTCAGTTCACAATTTAAAAAATCAATCGACTGTAAAATTCCAGTTGATGAAGAAGCCTTTGATGGATTAAGCTGGGGGGGTGGGGGCGGGGCGGGGGGGGACGGGGACGCTGCTTGGTTGTTCGCGTGGGTATTCCATTTCGCTTTCAGCACGCGCCTAGTCGGATTCATCGTGTCGTCATCACGGGGATGAAGGAGACTCGGAGTGACGCAATGGTGTCTGTCACGACCGTAAAACGCACAAGGGTTTTGGCGCTGGGGGTGCTTTTGTCACGTATACAGACACTGTCCAGTAAATTTGAACACTTCCGGGGGGGGGGG
>BROE01000020.1:19058169-19072010 GCA_036571765.1 Plecoglossus altivelis
GGCGGGGGGGGGGAGACCTGCTATGCTTTGTTCGGTGGGTATTCACGGATTCCTCGCCTTTCCAGCCTACGCGACCCTAGTCGGCCTGATTTTTTGTCCATGACAGCTGTCCGCTCTCATCATAGGGGCTATATGAAGCCGACGACTCCGACGATGGACGCACTACTGGTGTCTAGTACAGACCCGGGCTAACAACACGCACAACGGGGTTCATTGGGCGCGGGGTTGTTTTGTCACGCTATCACAACGACACTCGTCATCACGTAAATTTGAACAGTTACGCGGGGGGGGGGTCCTCCATGGCATTTAAACAAGTACTCCACATCAGCCACCATCTATACCTCAGCGATGTGTTTTTGGCATTCGCTAGCAATTCACCCTTACTGAGGCGCTTTGATGCGTTCAAGCAGATTTCTATTTTTATTTTATTCGACATCTTACTTGCACAGTGTATATTTCAGGCTATATTCCACAATGCACATCCATCGCCTCGCCAATCGCTTTGCTGTGCGTTGCGGCGAATCTTTCTAACAGAAGGTACTGCACACTGAGCAGAATATTTTGGACAGTGGCTGGAACGTAGCTAGGTAGGATCGCTTCGTATCCAAGTGCATTCAGCTCGCCCTCAGTGGTAAAATCGGGACATGCCAAGTCCCCGATTCCATCACGCTACCGTAGTTTAGGTGTGAAACAGTCCTCTCGTGCTCTAAGATGTCTTTTAGATGGATGCAATGAATATTTTGATCATGTTTGGCAGATCGTTGACTAAACGTCATCTTATATAGGCCCATATAAAGTCCATCTTGTTATGTAGTGTCCATTTCCCTCCCCACATCTATTTACTGTGAAACTCTATCATTGGCTGCTGTGCTGTACACATATTTAACCCTCGTGAAATCTAATCATTGGGTCGGTTTGTAGCTACACTGCGACACACGATCAATGACTCCCATAGGAGGGCTTCAAAATGACTGTCACGTACTCAGAGACTGGCTCAGTCTAAGAAGTGTATTAGAAATCAAATGTGGGCACAGTCATGATGCAAAGTGAGCCACTGAGCAGTAATGAACCCGCAGTTACATGTATTTTTTATGTTTTCGTACTTATATATAAAAAAATAGAAAAATATGTTTACCTGGATTGCATTTGTGACGTTCCATCCTGCCTCCCAAGCGGTGATTTTTGGTCTATCGGCTGCTAACTCGGTACACAGACCACCGTCATTGGACGCTGACGGTTGGGGTCCGGTGCCGTCTCTCTGGTACCGACTGTCTCCATCCACTCCATCTACACCCATCTCCCCGCTCCCCTCACCCATCTCATCATTGGTCATGATGTCCATTTGCATTCCTTGCCGGTGATCATAGTCCAGATCATCGCACGCGGCGAATCCCACCGCCTCTTCGTCGGTGGCGGCCTGGAAGCCCATCCTCGCGAACATCCCGCTCACCTTCGCCTGAGATTTGTTCGACACCGTGGTTGCAGCATTGGACAGTTTATTGGAAATTTTGCTTTTGATTAAAGTAGCCATTTTGCTTTATTGTAGGGAACTTTTCTTTTTTCTTCCTCAGACCTATAATATTATTCCAAAGTAACGACTTCTTTTGAATCAATCTCCTTCCTTCTTTACACAGACTAAAACTACGAAAGTCGCGAGTTCGAAGCCACGATGGTCTTCAGTTGCTATCTCCACTTCGTGTTCAAGGTACGCCTGCTGTACTTGTAAATTCCCAGGTTCATGTCACCTTCAGACGTCGGCGCCTGCTCTCTGCATCTTGCTATCGCACCGTCTTGTATGGTCGACGAAACGCCCGATGAACGACTTGGACAATCGACAACGGTTTTACGCAAAAGCTTTTACGCAAATGCTCAGGCGCACTTTTCAATAGGAATAAATCGGACGCTTTGTTCCGAAAGGTAGCGGCAAAGCTTCCACAGTTGGTTTTCCGTTACCGTTACTGATGCCAATGCAGTACGGTGAAGCCTGGGGGTGACGAGGAGGAGGCACGTGTCACCATCAGCCTGCCAATGCAAGGACTCTGTTTTGCAAAGCGCGTCTCCAGCACCCAGCGCGCGAGCCACCCAACACAATAAAACGGGCGAGATTTGCTGCATTTCTGAGGGAGGCGCTTGCGCTCCCCCCCCGTCCCCCGTCCCCTCCCCTAACCCATTATCTATAATGCTTCATTCTAACGTCCAATGACATTCTGGGGGCTTCGAAACTTGCATAACTTTACGTGTATATAAGTGTTACCAGCTGAAGAACCCTCGGGCAACTCTTTGGACTAGGTTATGCAACTTTGATAATATGTAGTATTTGCTTATTTTGTGAATGATCAACACATGTGTTTTGTGTTTATAACAACAAGAGGACGTGGTTCTTTCACTGGCAACTAAGTTGATATATCTACAGGAATTATAAGGATCGAATTTGTTTTTCCGTTTCACTTCTGAGGAAAATGATTGTTTTTGCGATGGTAAGGTGGAACTTGGTTCCAGATCGTAGACAGGCGAAAAACAGCAACAAAGCCGATATCAACTGTTATTTAAAGTCTTTTTTTATTTGAGTTCGGCATCAAGTCTTTTGTTTCAACGTTTCAGTTCGTCAAATGTTTTTTTTAACTGGATATGACTTAATCTAAATGAAACCTAAATGATTTCTTAAAATTTTCAAAATCATTCGTTCAATAGAAAATTATACAAGTTTTGATGTTTTTTTATAGGCTTATTTCAGACCGAAAATATATTGTATCTGAAAGCCTCTCCGAAATAGGCTGTTTTACATCATAGAGGACTGCTTTCGACCGCATACGCTATCTAAGCTACAAGATACATTTAGACCAATATTATTTGAAGTCGAAAGAGGGTCTTAAGACGTCCATACGTTTTGCTTCATCCATAAATGCCTTTATTTATATCACAGACAGTAATCGAAGATACAAAAATACACGACTGTGTAATAAATAGCTCATTTGAATTCGAAATAGAGACAACGGAAATCTTATTTTGACACCTTCTATTTGATGTTGACGTCCACACTTCAAGGGTGAGTTCATCGTCTGTCCTGCGAGCGAGCGTCCCCCTGCCCCGTAGGCCGCGCGTGGCTGCATCCATGCAAACAGCTGCTCGGTTCTCATGTCACTAAGCGTTTGCGCGCGCCGACCTCAATGTTTCCTCGAGCAGGAATAGAGTTCATCACCAGAGCGTGACTCACAACGTCTGCCAACACTATGACACCGAGCTTTTGTGTTCATTCATAAGACTGTACTATTGGGTTCTTATAGCTCGGAAAGATAATATTACAGGTTCGTATTAATCGTAAATACTGACTATACCTGACCTTGAGTATACGTCCAGTAAAAAAAAAAGAAAAAAAGTTAAACTGTCCAGTGGACCAGTACCGGAACTAAGTGTCTGATTTCTGGAGTCATATCCTGGGGGAATCTGGTCGAGAAGATAAATCAGATCATGGACACACATGAGTATTCAATTCAGCAATCGACACAAGGCATCACCTCTTTAGCCTAAATTGTCTCTTTGTTTTTTTAAGGCCAGCAGAGGTTTAGAACTGCCGCTAAAACAGCGCGGGAGCAGACGTCCCCCCGCGGGTTCAGCTAAACGAGAGTAACAGCAATGAGTCATAACCGTACCGTTCCATTCATGCTGTTTTCTGTCGGTGGCGAACTGTATAAAACCTTAAAGGGGGGAAATATATTAGGCTAAGATTTTTATTGAATTAAAAAAAATATATATATTATTACAGGCCTATGCTATATTTCACACAATTTCATTGAGTGAAAAAACAGGAAAATTATTTGAAAAAATTCTCGGGAAACCCCCCCTCCTAGATAAACAGCGTTCTGAAGGACCACAACAGAGATTCTGGTCTCGCGTGTGTGAAAGGCTCTTTGATCCTCAGAAGACTGAACTGTCTGCTATCCCCAGGGCGCGTGAAAGGGTTAATGACAGCCCGCGTTATCAGCGCGCTCCAGACCTCTCTCTGTACTTAGGACTGTCTGATTTAATGTTCTGCGCAGATGACAAGAACATCACTGAAACAGGAAGCGACGAGGTTACAGTCGGAATCTGAGACCGATTTCTTTATAGGTTGTAGATAAGCATGACATAGACTTTAAAAAAACCCCAACAATAGCCCAAATAATAAAAAAACAACGAATATTCAATATGACTGCTGTCTGAATTAGAATATCAACAAAACGTAATCATGAATCACGAATATATACAGAAATATATATATTTTTTAAATACATTTGATCAAAAAACAGTTTCATTTACGTTTGCTTCGTTGAAGTCGAATAGGCTCAATAACGGGTAGCTGTTTCATAACGACATGGTGCACAATTGCACTTGAGTCTTTTCCCCCAAATAGCCTATAAGGTAAACAAAATAAAAAATATTGTTTTACCTATGTCTATTTTTTACCATCGACGATGCATGTCAACATAAAATATACATAACTACATAATATAGGCCTAACTAGGCATATATTTTAGCGTGTAAATTAAGAAGAAGACGAGATAAAGGACAGTGGCTCGAAAAGGCAGCGTGGCCAAAAAACTGGTTTTATTCGTAGACGCGTCATACATTAAGCGTGGAACCGTATTGACAACCTGTGAAATGGAAACCGCACGTGCAGGTGCAACCCTCTGAAAGTCATCAGCTCACGTTGATGGAATTCGACAATATATTGTTCGGTTGTCAGAACTGCGCGTGGCCCAGTGGCTGTCTTTCTGTGTCAGCGTGATGGCTATCACTAGTCGGTCTCGGTCATTTATGAAATAGACTAGGACTGTAGTCTGAAGTATTTCTCTACGTATTTGGTTTCAATTTGTAATCTGGGCTCGATGTTTTATCGGTCTTTCTGTCTTTGCAAGATGTATAGCCTTCCAGATTTGAAAGAAATGTTCTGCTCATTACACATAGTTTATCACCCATCACGAGAGGCGACGAGGTCAGAAGCACGCGGGTCCGTAGAGGATTCCCTCAAACCGGCGCTGGATTAACGTAGCACGAGCATGATTATCAACTTCATCCCTCTATCGTGAATGCCCAATACCCGTCTTTTTTAATAATCCAACAAAGAACACACAAAACATCATTTGTAAAAGAGAGCGAGGCTTTTTAACGGTTTATTTTGCTGTCTCCTTAAATCCGTTCACCGTCTCTCTCTCTCTCTCTCTCTCTCTCTCTCTCCCCCCCACCTTCCCTTTTCTTACCCCCGGCTCGTGCAGTCTGCTCTCTCCTCTTTTCCCATTTCGCACTTGGCTGCGCACGCACAAGGTCCCTGGGTTTGGTGTCAGCGCTCTCCAAAACACAAAATGATGAATTAGCTCAATAAATGGATTATTCACTCTTGGAATCTAGGCTCGAATATCCTGGCAAATATGATACGAAATATGTGATTGGGTAATGCGTGATTTGTTTCGCAATCTATATGTTTCTGTTCTATTTCTTCAAAATCAACAAACGTAATATGATTTTAGAGGCTGAACTATTGGCAAGCTTATTAGCAATAGCTTAGCCTACTTACTGTGTGTGTGTGTGTGTGTGCGTGCTGTGTGTGTGTGTGTGTGTGTGTGTGTGTGTGAGAGAGAGAGAGAGAGAGAGAGAGAGAGCGGGAGAGAGAAAAGCATGGCCTATATAAACCAATTGTGCGTTGGACCTCAAACAGATTCTGAAAATGAGAGGGGCCAAATCGTGGAAATAACGTACCCACGAATAGTTTTGGAAAGTGAAATAAATATCGCATTCATTGCGATATTGCGATTAAAATCAGAAACCATTCTAAAGGATATTTCCTGGAGAGTCTATTCAGAATTGTTGAATCTATCTATCCAATCTACCAATCTACACTACGTTTCTCTTGTCATTAAGGCCTGTCTATCTATCTGTCTGTCTTCTATCTGGCAGTGTGCTCAGAGGCAGAAAATGACGCTGACACACTTCAATTAATAAGTGAACGTGAAAAGACACACGTTGTCTCAAGAGACTGCAATGGAGGTAAATTAGCCTCCACCGGCTAATAGACCGCAACCCCCCTCCGGTCCCCTCGCCAGAACACGCAAATTAGCCATCAATCAACAGGTATAACAGCACGCTGGGTGGACGTCATCGTGAATGTTGGCCCATCATCGGGTCTTTGAAAAATTTATCTGGCTCCGTAAGCATGGTTCTGATTTCGTTTTTTTTCCTTTCTTCAGACAAAAACAATGCCTAATTAAAACGAGCCATCGTCAACAAGCGCGCAGTCATGTTCAGCCCTTGCTGCGCTCTGTAGAAGAGTTAAGAACGTTGCCTTGGTCTACATAATAACAAAAAAATTAAAAAAAAAACAACAACAAAAAAACAAGTAGCCTATGTTTTAAACTGAATGTAAAACGATATAAAGCGAGAAATGAGACGCACGTGCGTGACTCCTGTTTTCACTACCCAAACGCAAGGAAATCGGTAACGATGTGAGGGGTTGGCCCATCGCGGTCCAACTCAAGCCTGTTGTGTTGATGGATCGGAGTGCATATTAAACATTCGCTCATATTTCAAATAACAATCTTTGACTTTGCCCCTATTTTTTGTAGTCCTCAGCGCCAAAACCCGGCCTTCCCAGTGCATCTCTCTTAGTATCTCTCTCTTACTCTCTCCTCTCTCCTCTCTTTCTCTCTTTCTCCCCTGCTTCTCGTTCATCTTACAATTCGTTATTTTGTCCTCCTCTGACAATTGACGGTAAAGCTGGCTCGCTTCAGGCAGCTACACCGACCTCCCTCAGAGAGACATCCAGGTGGCCTGCTGGAAAACGGCTAAGAGCCTTTTCATTACTCTTAATGCGCCTGTTTAATGGGTTATTATGAGGCCCCGGGAGGGCAATGGAGAGTGGTTTATATCAGCCTCACCAGATAGGCGCTGCTGTCATAAAGGAACCCTGTATAGGCCAAATAACAATAATTTCACAAAAAATATCGTGTGTTTTTTTCCATTAGACTAAGGATTTTTGTGTGTTTTGATGTGTATGACAAACGGGGTTGTCTCGGTTGTAAGTTATTGTTTTCACATCAGTTGGACGATTAAGACTTTGAAAGCCGCTTTTTAAAATTCTTGTCAAAAATATCGCTGTATACTTCAACCCATTCCTTCGTTATTTCGTCAATGTAGGACAAAGAATTGGCTTGTCCGGTTTTAAAACCCTCTCTCTCGCGCGCGTGTGGTGGTGTCTCCATGTTTTCCCCCGCCGGTAAGTGGCTGTTTTGTTCCCGGGGTTTAGCTTTGCTCCCCAGACGCCGTTTGCCGTTAACCTGGATTGACTTCTTTCACTCCATCACCCTTGAAGTTCTCCCCCCCCCTCGCGCGAGCGCGAGATCACATCCCCTGCTGCGTTACATTAACATTGTAATTGCTTCTCTTTGAACACAATACACTCCGCGAGCCCGGTGGGACTTGTAGCCCGAGGCGGCCACAGTGAACTGTGCCATCGATTTTCACACCGCCATCTAACATAACCAACATCAGCTACGACCTCTACCTATACGGTAGGAGAACAACCATGTTTCTGTAGGGTTATTGTCCAACCTTACAGTAAACGTCCACATGTGTGTGTGCTATATTTGTCTACCTCGTGGCGAGGCTATTATAACGTTGTGTTAGCTAATGTTGACAACTTCGGAGGGGCACATATAGTTGAAGATTCTTGTTTGATCGTGACTGTTGTGCGGTCAATAGAAAATAATCAATTGGTGTCACATCTCAACTAATCCAGTAGAGCTCTCTGCAGCCTGAGGGAAACACCATTTTTTATTGTTTCAGTGCGTGTGTTTGTGTGTACTTGTCTTGTCTGTGTGTGAGAAATGTGTGTGTAACATGCGTGTGTGCGATGTGTACGCGTGTGTGTGTGTGTTGGATTTGTGAATGAATGTGACCCGCGTGTGGTTTTGCTAGCTTGTGAAGTTGCGTGAGTCAATACCAGCACCAGTGACCCTTGACCAACGGCTAATAGTTTAGTTACTCATGCATGTTTAATGGTATAAGACTGGTTTCTACATCAGCCCTGAGACAGAGGGGGAGAGGGAGGGAGGGAGGGAGGGAGAGAGGGAAGGAGAGAAGGAGGGAGAGAAGGAGAAGGAGAGGGTTAGAGAAAGAAGGAGATAGAGAGGGAGAGTTGTCTAAGAGAAAGAGAGAGAAAGGAGTTCGCTTTCTGAAATCAGTGAAGCGCTATCTCTCTCCGTCACATCCCTGTGTGGCTGTTATATTGGCAGAAAACCCCCCATTTGAAACAATGTAGTACTCTGGCAGGCTCTTCTTTTCGAAACCATGAAAGGCCATGGAAAATCTGAAATAAAAACCAAAACACTAACGCACAGTTCTAACTGCATTTCGTCCCGTTCTCAGACACAGACCTAATTAACCAAGTGTAAAAGCTTTCAAGTCAGGAAAGATACATATCTCCACTACAATATTGTGCAGCGCAAGAAGAACATCTCAATTATAATATTATTTAGTGAAGAGGACCTGCTAGTTCAATAGTTCAAGCCAACACGCGAACGTAGCTAATTGTCTCGTGTTGTTTACAGACGTGACAATCGCGTTCTAACAGAATTCAGGTGTGTAGGAAGTTTAAAGCGGAAGTCACGCCGACAGGTGACGTCACTACACCTGTTAAAGTCAGACACGCCCCAAACACGACACAGGTCTTCTATCCGAACGCTTCAAACGACACCGTTCACTTTTATGTGGATTAGAAAAAGTAGACCGCAGAAAGCTAGCACCTGACACGGTCGTAGCTTTTGTCCGAATGAACCAAAGGCTGTTTAGATCAGGGTTAAATATTGACCGTTTTCTGAATGCAAAGAATGACTCATTGAAATGCGCACCTTGTCTCCAAAGCGGCCCGCATTCAAAACCTGTGTAAGCGATGTATTCATCCCTGTGATGTATTCCGGGATTCCGAGCCTTTGATTAAACTGAAACACGCGTCGCCGTGGAGACCAGGAAGAGAGTACTTCATATTATGGGCTACCTACAGCTCTTGGGTTTCTTTATGAATACATACATAAATAAATAAATAAATAAATAACCCCACAAAAAAACACGATTTCCCACCGCTCTCTCATAAAAGGAAAAAAAAAACGTCCTTTAGAGCGTGCGCTCTCCCCCTCCCCCACGTCCTCTCGCAGGTCATTATCTGCTTTTATCAGAGCCGCAATCACCCTCGCTACAACTGCTGCACTTATCACCCGCCACCAGCCACACATCCCCAGAGGAGAAACGTGAGTATTGATCCCTGGACGAGAGTGAAAGAGAGAGAGAGAGAGAGAGAGAGAGATGCAGAGAGGGAAAGAGAGAGAGAGAGTGGGAGAGAGAGAGAGAGAGAAGAGGAAAGAAGAGAGAGGAAGAAAGAAAGAGATGAGACAGGTTCTCACCAGATAAAGTGTTTGTGTTGTTTTCCAGGGGTGAAAATCAACCTCTGGTAGACAGACAGGCAGACAGGCAGGCAGGCAGGCAGGCAGAGGCAGGCAGACAGGCAGGCAGACAGGCAGGCAGGCAGGCAGGCAGGCAGGCAGGCAGGCAGGCAGGCAGGCAGGCAGGCAGGCAGGCAGGCAGAGGCAGGCAGGCAGAACAGACAGACAGACAGACAGACAGACAGACAGACAGGGCCCTGAGCAGCATCAACAGTGCCCTCCTCAGTCTCAGAGGGAAGACTCAGTACAAAGGTCAAGTATCTCCTTTCAGAAACACACAGTGTTACTGCAGCCGGCCTGCAGAATCAGAGAGACATTACTTGCCAGCACACGTACACACATACACACACATGTACACACGCACACACACACGTACATACACACACACACACACAAACACACACGTACACACACGTATACACACACATACACACATGTACACCCACATATACACACACGTACAGACACATACACACACACATACACACACTTACACATACAAACAAACACTTACACACGTAAATGCACATACACACGTACACACATATACACACACACACACACACACACGTATACACACGTGCATACGCACACATACACACTCGTACACACGTAGCCAACCCCTGCACACATCAATACAAACAGACTCAACTGGACACACCCATGCTGATTGTATATTACGTATGACAGACTTGAGTAATGGGTGTGTGTGTGTTTGTGTGGGAGAGATAGCGACACTGTGTTAGGTAGAGATAGTGAGAGTTATGACTGAGGAGTGATGATGGAAGGATACCAGCAGAGAGACTAAAAGCTGTTTGTCTGTGTCTTCCTTCTGGATGGTCAACATCGTCTCATCCCACAGAGGAGAACAGCCAATCAGCAGCTTTGATTTTTTTTAACATGTCCCGCGTTTAGCAGACGCTTTGATCCAAAGCGAGATGTAAACTGTGACCATGGAAGTGGGCCACCGATGGGGGGGTTCGGGAGCGGACAGTCGTGGAGACCCCCGATGTCTCGATGTCAGGAGCGGGGACAATCGGCAAGGCCTTGGATGCAGGAACCTGGGATCCAAACCACCCCCTCAGCCAAGCCTTTACCTCTGTTACTTTATCAATCTTAAACAAATAAGACCCTGAAAAGCTTAACAAACAGAAGTGTGTACATCTAACAGTGTTCCTGTGGTTATGGTCAGGTCGCTATTTTCCACATCTAGACTAAATAACCAAATATCAGCTACCAGGAAGTAGGGAATCCAGGTTGACCAATCAAGGCCGCCGCGGTGAAACCCCGCCCACTCGACAGGCCTACATATCCAGTCAGAGCTGCTAGGGTATCCCCACAATGACTTCAGCTTTATTGTATCTCAGGGAAATAAGGGATATCTACACTTAAGGCCACAGTGAGTCAAGCCACCAGGGTGTTTTATATCCTGCTATCAAGATGAGCAGAGATTACCTCAACAAGTTACTGCCTCGTTTGAAACAGCTGTCACAAGGTGGAGGGGACTGTTTGAGTGTGTGTTTGCAAATCTGTGTGTGTATGTGTGGGTAGGTTGGCAGGCAGGCAGGGAGGGAGGTAGGTAGGTTGGTAGTTAATTGATTCCAAAGAGAAATTATGTCAAAGTGCTGGTGTGAGTGTGTGTTTGACTGTGTGTGAGTGTGTTTGAGTGTGTGTATGTGTGTGTGTGTGCATGTGTGTGTGTGAGCATGTGTTTGAGTGTGTGTATGTGTATGTGAGTGTGTGTTTGAGTGTGTGTATGTGTATGTGTGTGCGTGTGTGTGTGCGTGTGGTGTGTGTGTGGTGTGTGTGTGTGTGTGTGTGCGTGTGTGTGGTGTGGCAGAGCAATAAGCAAACCGATCTGTATCACACCGCTCTGCAACAGCATGTGGAGATGAAAAATGAATAATATGAAGCAGCATATCTGACTTCTGTCCCTCCTTAGCTTCCTCTTGTCTTCCTCCCTTCTCTTCTCCATCTCTCTCCCTCTACTCCTACCTCTCCCTTCCCTTCTCCCTCCTCTCCTACCTCTCCCTCCCCTCTCTTCTCCATCTCTCCTCTCCCTCCCCTCTCTTCTCCATCTCCTCTCTCTCCTCTCCCCTTACGCTCCTCTTCTCTCTCCTCTCCTCTCCTCTCCTCTCATCTCCTCTCCCCCTCACCCTCCTCTTCTCTCTCCTCTCCTCTCCTCTCCTCTTCTCCCCTCTCTCCTCTCTTCCCTCAGCCTGATCTGAATTCTCCTCCACCTTGTTCTCAAACTGTCTCTCTGACTCTGAGTCCATGTAGAACCCGGATGGGTAGTAGAACTTCATCCAAACCCTTCAGGAACCGGTATTAGGTATCCAGTTAGAGCCATTCAATCACACAAACAATCTAGAACCTAGAACCTACTCTAGAACCGATAATCATAGCCTCAATAAACAATTACAATAAAAACAATTGTAATACAATATAATTCTTTTTCTGAGGAAAACAAAGGCGTCTTAGAGAAGGATTTCTGTTCGGCTGTGCTTTAATCTCTCCGCATGATCATTGATAATACTTACCCTTTAGTTTCCACTTGGGAAACCTCCAGCCTGCAGGGCTTCTCTCCCAGCCGGTTTCCTCCTTCCTCCTTCCTCCGTCTGGGTGTTGAATGCCAGGCCGCTGTCTCCCCTTCAGCACTGATGTCATCTCAAGCTATTAAACCTTCTGCCTCTCCAGTCCTTTCACATCAGCCTCCAAGCCCCCTTCTCCTCCTCCTCCTCAACCTCATCCTCCATCCCTCTTCTTCTCCTCTTCCTACACCCCTCTTCTCCACCCAGCTTCCCTCTTCTCATCCTCCTCCTCTTCCTCCACCCCTCTTCTACTCCCAGCTCCCCTCTTCTCCTCCTCCTCGCAGCTCCCCTTTCCTCCTCCTCCTCCTCTTCCTTCACCCCTCTCCTCCTCCCAGCTTCCCTTTCCTCCTAATTCTCCTCTTCCTCCATCTCCTCTTTTTTCTTTTTCCACACTTCCTGTGCCCTCCTTTCACTCCACATCCCTCACTGCCTCCCCTCCCTGCCTCCCCCTCCATGCCTTCCCCCTCCCTCCCTCCCTCCCCTTTATCTGCTGCTACAGCTGCAATTCATTACATCAATGAAAAGAGGGGAGATTAATAGTAACCCTCCTTTCCCTCCCCTTACTATGTCTCGTTTTTCCTTTCCCTGTCTCTCTTTGTCTCTTACTGTCTCTCTATGTCTTTCCCTGTCTCTCTCTGTCTCTCTCTGTCTCTCCCTGTCTCTCTCTGTCTCTCTCTGTCTCTTACTGTCTCTCTCTGTCTCTCCGTGTCTCTTACTGTCTCTCTCTGTCTCTCTTTGTCTCTCTCTGTCTCTCCCTGTCTCTCCCTGTCTCTCTTTGTCTCTCTTTGTCTCTCCTGTCTCTCCCCGTCTCTCCTCGTCTCTCCCCGTCTCTCCTCGTCTCTCCCTGTCTCTCTCGGTTCCTCTCTGTCTCTCCCCGTTCTCCCCCGTCTCTCCCTTCTCTCCCTCTCTCTCACCATCTCTCTCTAGTCTGTCATTCTCTCCCTATTTCTCCCCTCCTCCCTCTCTCAGGCTGTTCCTCAAGCTCTCTGATCTCTGTCTCCCTCTTTGTGTCTATTTCTCTCCCCGTCTCTCCCTGTCTCTCTCCGTTCTGGTTCCCGGTCTCCTGTCCGGGTTGCCCTGTTTCGTCTCTCTGTCCTCTTGTTCTCTGTCGTCTCTGTGCCCTCGTTCTCTGCAGTTCGGTCTCTGGTCGGTCCCGTTCTCTGTCCTCTCTTATCTATCGTTCATTTCTGACCCCCCGCCTTATTGACTTTGCTGCCCCGGCCGCCGGCTCGTCGTCGCTTTAAGGTTGTGTACCGTGCGCGATGCCATTGAAACTCTGCTCTGAGCCAAGGTGATCGAAAAGAGAGGGTGTGCGCAGAGCGTCCACGTGCTAACAGCTTGTAGAGACTGTTTGCTGTTGTCTCTCATTCTGACTACTACTTATCTCTAATTACTCTGGTCCTAACCATCTTGTGTTGTATGGTTTTCAGCTCGCCATGTCCAGTCAGTCCCACGGCTTGGTGTGTCGTCTATTTCAGAGTCTCCCTCCTCACTCCTTTCCGTACTCCCTCTCTCTTCTCCTTTGCTTACTTTATTTAATCCATCTCCTTATCTCAAGGCGGAGAGAGGTCCACTGTCTGTTTCGCAATGTGCAGGTAGGGTACGACTTGTGGTCGTCGTAGAATAAGCTCGTGGTCTCACGTCCCTCGGTCACTCTCTTCGTACTTACTCCGTTCCCCTCATCTGTCGAGATTTCTAGGATGTCCGAGATTTCTTAGATTTCCGCTTCTCTGATCACTGATCATCCCAATAATACAGGCGCAGGACACCATCAAGTACCGGA
>BROE01000020.1:19072418-19082581 GCA_036571765.1 Plecoglossus altivelis
TCCTCTGTTGATTTCAGTATCTCTCTCCCTCTCTTTCTCTGTCAATTTCAATGTCTCTCTCCCTCTCTCTTTCTCTCTGTGGATTTCAGTGTCTCTCTCCCTCTCTCTTTCTCTCTGTTGATTTCAGTATCTCTCTCCCTCTCTCTTTCTCTCTGTGGATTTCAGTGTCTCTCTCCCTCTCTCTTTCTCTCTGTGGATTTCAGTATCTCTCTCCCTCTCTCTTTCTCTCTCTCTGTCTCCCACCCCCTCCTCCCCTTCATTTTCCCTCTCTCTTTCTCTCTTTCTTTTTCTTTCTCTCTCCTCCCTTTCTCCAGCGTGTCTCCTTCATCTCTCTTTTGTCTCTCCTCCCTCTCTCTTTTCTCCTCTGTGGAATTTCAGTATCTCTGCCTCCTCTCTCTTCTCTAGCTGCTCTATTTCCAGTATCTGCTACTCCTCTCTCTTTCCAAGTCATCCTTTCGCAGCTGCTGCTCTTGAAGGATGAAAACTTGCTCAAAAACCTTCACTTGAATGAACTCAACAGCGGTTCAGCTGGACCGCCATCAGACGAGTTTGATTCAAAGTAACCGGATGATCGCAGCCTCTCCCTGAAGGAGTCCCGCCTGCGTGTGCCAGCCCAACTTCTCCCATCCCTCCACGAACCCCCCCCCCTGCCCTTTCTTTGAACTTCATCTGAACTTTGAACGCCACTTTCGAACGCGAACTCGTCGCGGGGTCACATGGCGGCCTTGAAACTAGCCGCTGTACGACGCGAGGTCCGCTGATGAGCAACGAAGCTCCTCATCTGAGTGACCCAGGACAGAGAGAGCCTTGAACAGACAGCCAATCAGGTGCTGGGAAATACTGTGGCCTAGACACTTGCATACGCACTCACCAGATCATCTATAGGACTGGAAGTGAACATTGCTAGCTGGATGTTTGCTCCTTGACTGTGAGAGCTGATGTCGCTGAAGCTGAATCTGATGAATAGAAGAGCACGTCTCTGATGTGATGTTGGGAGATGTAAAAAGCCAGTGAAGATGGCGTTTTAAGACATCTATCTCTCTTTTCTCTCTATCTCTCTTTTCTCTCTCCCTCCTGTCCCCCCACCCTCTCACGCTCCATCTCAGCCTATTTCTTCCCCTCATGTACCCCTCCCTCTCTCTCTCTGTCTCTCAGTTTAAACCTCTCTCTCTTTCTCCCTCCCATGTCCCCATATCTCTCCTCTCTCTCTGTCTCTCCGACTCTCTGTCTCTCAGTTTAAACCTCTCTCTCTCTCTCTCTCTCTCTCTCTCCGACTCAGCTTGTGTTGTTGAAGAGGCAGGCTCCAGGGCAGTCAGAGTGTAGGGAGAGCTGTGTAAATGACAGACAGGCTGAGTAAACAGACAGGCAGGCTAGCAGAGAGCCCCAACCCTGGAGATCTCCCCACACCTGCTACAGTGTAGACCAACCTCTCTCAACGTCTTTCCATTCCCGCGTTCCGACTGTCTTCTTAAAGAGAAAAGATTAAACGGACACGCTGGCAGAATAGAACCTAAAATAGGAATCAGAGTAGAGAACAGAATAGAACCCGAAACAGAGACCACGTCTGAATAGTGTAAAAACTCAGCAGATATATCAGATATGTTCTGTTTTATTTATACAATGATTTTGTCTCTTTCTGCAGTTATGTGTGTAATATATTTTGTCTCAAACCCTGGCAACATTTTCCTTTCTCAGGCTAGACACAAAGGGAAACTGAATGCTTTCTACTTTTGTAGAGAGATAATTTAGGCTGCGGCTAATTCATGTTATTACTGAAATGGCCTCAAATTGGTTGCCATGGTTATCTTTTTAGCTTAGTGCCTCAGTGGCAGATGATGTTAGTGGACAGGACCTGGAAGGAGATGGTGTGTGTGTGTGTGCGTGAGAGTGTGTGAATGTGTGTGTGTGAGTGTGTGTGTGTGTGTGTCTTTAGGGGGGGAGGTTACTGTGTCTGTGTACGCGTGTGTGGTTGATGGGCGATGGTGACTGAGTGGGTATTTGATGGGGGAAGAGGGCATGGGTGTGTGTGTGTGTTAGCTATGACTGTGTTGTAGTGGGAGAGAGGGAGAGAGAACAGAGAGGGAGAGAGAAAGAGCGAGTGAGAGAGAGAGACATTGGGAGGAGTGACAGGGAGGGGGGAGATAGAAGGAAAGAGAGAGATGAAGAGAGAGTAAGAGTGAGGGAAGAGAAGAGAAAGAGGGAGAGCTGGAAGGCAGTGACCTGATAATAGGAAATCTGTCCAGAGGCCATATTCCCAGATAGTTGCCATGGTCACAATAATTGAGGGAGTGAGGGAGAGGGATGGAGAGAGCGAAAGAGGGAGGAAAGGGGGAAAGAGAGAGGGAAGGAGGAGGGGAAGAGAGGGGGAGGGGAGGAGGCGGGGAGGAGGGGAAGAGAGGGGAGGAGGAGGAGGGAAGGGAGGGGGAGGGGAGGGGAACAGAGGGGGGAGGAGGGAGGAGGGAGAAGGAGGAGGTGTGGAGAGGGAAAAGAGGGGGGAGGGAGGAGGAGGGAGAAGGAAGGAGGTTGGAGGGAAAAGAGGGGGAGGAGGAGGAGGGAGAAGGAGGAGGTGGAGGGGAAAAGAGGGGGAGGAGGAGGAGGGAAGAAGGAGGAGGTGATGGGAAAAGGGGGGTAGGAGGAGGAGGGAGAAGGAGGAGGTGTTTGAGGGGAAAAGGAGGGGGGGAGGAGGGGAGAAGGGGAAGGTAGAGGGGAAAAAAGGGGGGGGAGGAAGAGGGAGAAGGAGGAGGTGAGGGAAAGAGGGGGAGGGTAGGGAGGAGGGAGGAAAGGGGGGAGGAGGAGGGGAGCTGGGGAGCCGGGGCAGGGAAAGATCCGTTCGAATGGAGAGAGACAGAGGGAGGAAGGGGGGGGGGAGGAGGGATGGTGGAGTGGGGAGGAGGGATGGTGGAGTGGGGAGGAGGGATGGTGGAGTGGGGAGGAGGGAGGGGGGAGAGAGATGTGTATAGTAGAGAGAGGGAGACAGGGAGAGAGAGGGAGGGAGAGAGGGAGGGAGACAAGGAGAGAGAGGGAGGGAGACAGGGAGAGAGAGGGATGGAGAAAGGGAGAGAGGGGGAGGGAGACAAAAGGAGAGATAGAGGGAGAGGGAGGGAGACAGGGAGAGAGACAGAGGGAGAGAGAGAGAGGGGGAGTGTTTGTGAGTATGTGTATGAATGTGTGTGTGTGTGAGTGTGTGTAAGTGTGTAAGCGCGTGTGTATGAGTGTGTGTGTGTGTGTCTCTAAAACAGCTGACTGGAGGGAGCTGTCAACACATCATCATATGACATCATAAGTGACCTCATCCAGGGAATCCTAGTGTCCCTGAAGCCTGACCCCCTCCCATCCCTTCCCCTCCCTCCCCCTCCCTCCGTGTATGTTGCGCTGTCGGTGGGGTCCCTGTCAGAGGACGGGAAGTGTCAGTCCTGTCCACTATCATTCCTTCTCTAAGCGAGGATCCTCCATGGCCTCCCCTCTTTCTCATCCCAACTCCCCTCCCTCTGCCATTGGTCCCCCTCCTCTGCATGCCCCCTCTGTCCCTCCCTTACGCCCCCCTCCCTCTGCCATGCCCCCCTCCCTCTGCCATGCCCCCCTCCCTCTGCCATGCCCCCCTCCCTCTGCCATGCCCCCCTCCCTCTGCCATGCCCCCCTCCCTCTGCCATGCCCCCCTCCCTCTGCCATGCCCCCCTCCCTCTGCCATGCCCCCCTCTGTCCCTCCCCAATACGCCCTCTCTCCCCATGTTCCCCCTCCCTCCTCCTCACACGCCCCATGTCCTCCTCCCCACATCCCCACTCCTCCCTGGGAGCTCCCATGGATGCTTGTGTCTAATGTGTGTGACTCCAGATACAGCTTTCTCTGCTGCTGTGACCTCTATTTCACAAGACACACAAACACAACATACACAGCACATACACACACACTCACAGGTACACACACTCACATAGATACACGCGCACACTCACCTAGATATACACGCGTTGTGTACACACAAACACACACTTGTGTGCGCACATACACACACACTTAAATTAACTTAAGACAGATCAGGGTTTTTGTGCCTATATCAACACTGTTGCAAGCGTTTAGTCACCTGCTGTTTTCTCTCACACACACGCACCTCTCATACACACACCTCACACTTACAGACAAACACACACATCACACACACAAACACACAAAAAACAGATAAGAAACACCACAACAATAGACGCACAAGAACACAAGACACCACACACGAAACATACAGACACATGCACAAATACACACAAACTGGAGACAGACTGGGACACACACATCTACACACACACACACATCTACACACACGCATCTGTACACACACGTGCATTTGTACACACAAGCATCTGTACACACATCTGTACACACACACACATCTGTACACACACACGCATCTGTATACACACGCATCTGTACACACACATCTGTACACACACATCTCTACACACACACACGCATCTGTACACACACGTATCTGTACACACACACGCATCTGTACACACACACGCATCTGTACACACACACATCCGTACACACACATGCATCTCTACACACACACCCCTGAACACACACACACACACATTCGCACGCGCACACACCCCTGCATACGCACACACACACATCTGCACGCACACACACTGACATATAAGTCAGAATGCTTCCTCACACTAACCCCCATCATCGTCAGCATGGCTGCTGTCAGATTCAAGCTTGTGAATCTCTTCCAGCTCTTTAAATCAGCCTGATGTTAAACAAGATAGGGATGCCATTTAGCATATCTGCTCTCTTGTTGATAAAGACTCTTTTCAACTCCGTCTGTAATTATGTGTTACATTAATGGGGCTTTTTATATGCTAATTTCATTTGGGTAACATCCAGGTTGCCTGCATATTGAAAGTGTATTCATATCCCGTATTTTTTAATCAAATGTTTTTCCTTAAAAAAAGGAAACATTTTATATTTGAATATCTTTGAAGGTCCTTTGACTGTGTGGCTTGAGTTTCCTGCAGTGGAGGATCTGGGCAGGGGGACGTGTGTGTGTGTGTGGTGTGTGTGTGGTGTGTATGGTGTGTATGGTGTGTGTGTTCTGTGTGTGCACATGTCTGTGTTTTCTGTGTGTGCACATGTGTGTGGTGTGTGTGGTGTGTATGGTGTGTGTGTTCTGTGTGTGCACATGTCTGTGTGTTTTCTGTGTGTTGGCAGATGTCTTGTGTGTGGTGTTGTGTGGTGTGTGGTGGTGTGAGTGTGTATGGTGTGTATGGTGTGTGTGTGCACATGTCTGTGTGTGTGGTGTGTGTTTACTGTGTGTGCACATGTGTGTGTGGTGTGTGTTTTCTGTGTGTGCACATGTCTGTGTGTGTGGTGTGTGTGGTGTGTGTTTTCTGTGTGTGCACATGTGTGTGTGATGTGTGTGGTGTGTGTTTACCGTGTGTGCACATGTCTGTGTGTGTGGTGTGTGTGGTGTGTGTTTTCTGTGTGTGCACGTGTCTGTGTGTGTGTGTGTGTGTTTACTGTGTGTGCACATGGTGTGTGTGTGTGTGTGGTGTGGTGTGGTGTGGTGTGTGTTTTCTGGTGTGTTGCCGGTATCTGGTGGGTGTTGTGTTCTGTGTTGTGTTGTTGCCGTGCAGTGATAGCTCTTTCTTCATTACACGCTTCGTTTGTTTAAATGCTAATTGATTCCACAGGAAGCAGAGAGATGGATGGAGAGAGAGACTGAGTGGGAGGGAGATGGAGAGAGACTGCCGGAGAGATGGAGAGAGAGACTGAGTGGGAGGGAGGAGAGAGAGAGACTTGAGTGGGAGGGAGGATGGAGAGGAGGAACTCAGGATTTGAGGAGCGGGAGGAGGAGGGAGATGGAGGAGACTGGCCGGGGAGAGATGGAGAGAGCGAGAGAGGGAGATGGAGAGAGACTGCCGGAGAGATGGAGAGAGCGAGAGAGGGAGATGGAGAGAGACTGCTTTAGAGAGGGAGAGAGTCTGAGTGGGAGGGAGATGGAGAGAGACTGCCGGAGAGATGGAGAGAGCGAGAGAGGGAGAATGGAGAGAGAACTGCTTTAGAGAGGGAGAGACAGGGCGAGAGAGGGAGATGGAGAGAGACTGGCTTTAGGAGAGGGGGGAGAGGAGCGGAGAGGAGGGAGATGGAGAGAGACTGGCCGGGAGAGATTGGCAGAGAGCGAGAGGAGGGAGATTGGAGAGAGACTGCTTTAGAGAGGGAAGAGAGCGGAAGAGGGAGATCGGAGAGAGACTGCTTTAGAGAGGGAGAGAGCGAGAGAGGGAGGATGGAGAGAGACTGCTTTAGAGAGGGAGAGAGCGAGAGAGGGAGATGGAGAGAGACTGCTTTAGAGAGGGAGAGAGCGAGAGAGGGAGATGGAGAGAGACTGCTTTAGAGAGGGAGAGAGCGAGAGAGGGAGATGGAGAGAGACTGAGTGGGAGGGAGATGGAGAGAGACTAATTGGGAGGGAGATGGAGAGAGACTGCCGGAGAGATGGAGAGAGCGAGAGAGGGAGATGGAGAGAGACCTGACCGGAGAGCTGGAGAGAGCGAGAGAGGGAGATGGAGAGAGAGTGTGTGTGTGTGGGGGGGAGAGGGAGAGAGGCGAGAGAGGGAGATGGAGAGAGACTGCTTTTAGAGGAGAGAGAGCGGGAGCGGGAGGGGGAGATGGGGAGAGACTGGAAGCAGAGAGATGGATGGAGAGAGAGACTGAGTGGGAGGGAGATGGAGAGAGACTGCCGGAGAGATGGAGAGAGCGAGAGAGGGAGATGGAGAGAGACTGCTTTAGAGAGGGAGAGAGCGAGAGAGGGAGATGGAGAGAGACTGCTTTAGAGAGGGAGAGAGCAATAAGAGAGAAAGACAGAGAGAAAGAGAAACAGAGAGGGATTGTTTCACCTGAGCATTCATGCCAACATGAAGCATATTGAATTGAAGTGAGAGAGAGAGACTGAAAGAGAGAGAGACTGAAAGAGAGAGAGAGAGACTGAAAGAGAGAGAGACTGAGAGAGAGAGAGAGAGACTGAAAGAGAGAAAGCAACTCAGAGAGAATGAGAAAGTGGGGAGAGAGAGTAGGGGAGAGCAAGGATGAGAGAGTGTGAGAGAAAGTGAGAGAAATATATATATGCAGAGATGGTGTGACTGTGTGTTGATATGGTGTGTCTGTGAATTGATATGGTGTGACTGTGTGTTGATATAGTGTGTATGTTTATACATGTGTGTGTCTGTGAATTGATATGGTGTGACTGTGTGTTGATATAGTGTGTGTATGTTGATATGGCATGACTGTGTGTGAATGGACTGAGTATGACAAGCCTGAAACAAACAGGTAAAGAAGCACACATTACCTGCATGAAGAATAACACACACAAACACACACACAAACACACACACACACACACACACACACACCACACACACACGGAAGCAGAATGGAGGCAGTTGACGAGATAACATGGACAGCCCACAGAGCAGACTGCCAAATGATCCGTACCACGTTGCTAGGAAACGCCAGGGCTGGATTCTACAGATAAACGCTTGAATTCCAACCCCTGGCTGGGAGATGGGAGCGAGGGAGGGAGGGAGGGAGGAGGAGGAGGAGGGAGGAGGAGGAGGGAGCAGGTGGGAGGGAGTAAGAAGCGGTCACATGATCACCAAAAATATTTCTATTTTTATTTCCAACCTCCCCTTCCCTCTCCTCACGTCCTCTTCCCCTTCATTCCTCCCTTCCTCTTCTCCTCACCTCTCCCTTTTCATTCCTCCCCTTCCTCTCTCACTCACTCCTCTCCACTTTCATTCCTCCCTTCCCTCTCCTCCTGCACTCCTGCTCCTTTCATTCCCTCCCTTCCTCCTCCTCACTCCTCTCCCTTTCATTCCTCCCCCTTCCCTCTCTCCTCACTCCTCTCCCTTTAATTTCTTCTCCTACCTCCTCTCTCTCCACCCTCCTCTCTGAACTCCGACAGCTCTGTCTCCTCCACTCGCTAAACGCGCACACTTCCTGTCCCGAAGACACAGACAGGAAGTGGAGGCCTGAGGGAGAAGCCACGCCTCCAGAAGCCTCCTTCACTTCCTCCTCGACTCCAACCAACAGCATCATAAAGAGAACAATATCAGAACACATCATCGACTCTGTTCCTCTCCCTCTCTCCTCTCACCTGCCTCTCCTTTCCATCAAGCCTTTAATGTGCCATTGTGAAGCTGAGAGGCTAAGAGTACAAGTGCGATCTCGTTCTGACACAAGGGAGGACGTTGGTGCACAGCCATGCCAACCTTTCCCACAATGCATCAACCATCACAAGGAAGGGGTCCGTTTCCTGTGCGGAGGGCAGCGTGTGTGAGAGAGAGAGACAGACGACCGTGATTAGCCGTGAATAGAAGGCGGGAACGTGTGATTGGCTGAGAGGCCGGGGGAGGGGGGGGGGGGGGTTATGCTCTTCGCCAGCCTCTCATACAAAGATGCTGATTACCATTCATCCACTGATTACTGCCATTTACACACAGGCCCACTGACTGGTAGGCTGAGAGGGAGGGACAAAGAGAGAGGGAGGGAGGGAGGAAGGGAAAGAGAGGGAGGGAGACGGAGGGAGGAAGGGAAAGAGAGGGAGGGAGAGGGAGGGAGGCAGGGATAGATGGGAGGGAGGGCAGAGGGAGGGGGGAAGGGAACGAGAGGGAGGGGAGGGAGGGAGGGAAGGGAGGGAAGGGAAGGGAGGAGGGGGAGGGGAGAGGGAGGGAGGAAGGGAAAGAGAGGGAGGGAGAGAGGGATGGAAGGGATGAGTTGGAGGGAGGGAGAAGAGGGAGGAATGGAAAGAGAGGGAGGGAGAGAGGGAGGAAGGGATAGAGTGGGAGGGAGGGAGAGAGGGAGAGGGAAGGTAAGGAGAGAGACAGTGAGATAGAAAGGTGGAGAGCGATAATTAAGTGGCGAGAGAGGGGGAGAGACAGAATGAAGTGAGAGAGAGGGAAAGGAGCGTGGGGGAGAGAGATTGACAGAGAAAGCGAGAGAGAGGGAGGGAAGGGAGAGTGAGAGAGAAGAGACTGACAGAGGAGAGCAAGAGAGAGGGAGGGAAAAGATGAGAGAGAAGAGCAATAACAGTGAGCACAGAGAGAGAGAGAAACATTGTAAGTCCTTGAATAATTACAGTTGATGATCTAGTTCAGATTGTTTTTCAGGACCTGACGTGTAGATGAATTAGGCAGCACAGGTCTCACACGTGTCCCACACAGGTAGAATAAGGTTAATCAATCAGTTCATTAACCTGGTGGGAAGCCATTGTTCCGTTATAGATTTTCTCTCTGCTGCGTGCGTGGTTTGTCTGTGAGTGTGTTGTGTGCATTGTGTGTTTGTTGTGTGAGTGGTGCGTGTGTGTGTTTGTGTGCAATGTGTGTTTGTGTGGTGATGTGTGTTTGTGGGCGTGTTTGTGTGTGCTGTTTGCGTGTGCGTGTGTTTTGTGTGTGTGTGGTGAGTGTTTGTGTGCGAGTGTGTTATGTGCGTGTTTGTGTGCGTGTGGGTTGTGTGCGTGTGTGTTTGTGTGTGTGAGTGGGTTTGGATGCTGCGAGTGTATGTGAGTGTGTTTGTTTTTAAGAGTGTGTTTTATGTGTGTGATTTGTGTGCGGTGTGTGTTTGTGTGCGTGTTGCTTGTGTGCGTGTGAGTTTGGGTGGTTGGAGGTGTGTGTGTGAGGAGTGTATGTGGGTGTGTTTGTGTGGGAGTGTGTTTGGTGTTTGCGAGTGCAATGTGAGTGTGTTTGGTGTGTGAGTGTGTTTGTGTGTAAGTATGTCTGTGGTAAATACATGAACTCCCTGTGCATACAGACCCCACTGTACGTCTCTGTGAACACAGGACCAGGGGTTGCCATGACAGCACCATCATGAACACTCAACCATCCATATCAACATATTATCACCGCCCTGTATGGTGTGTGGTGTGGTGTGTGTGTGGAGGGCGTTGGGTGTGTGGAGGGTGTGTGTGTCGAGGGTGCATGTGTGTGTGTGTGGTGGAGGGGGTGTGTGGGCGTGTGTGTGTGTGTGGAGGGTGTGTGGAGGGTGTGGTGTTGTGGGAGGGTGCATGGTGTGTGGTGTGTGTGTGTGTGTGGAGGGGTGTGGGGTGTGTGTGTGAGTGTGTGGAGGGTGTGGTGGGTGTGTGTGTGGAAGGTATGTGTGTGTGTGAAGGTAAGTGTGT
>BROE01000020.1:19084869-19097570 GCA_036571765.1 Plecoglossus altivelis
GGAGCCAGAGCTGGTGTTGTGACTAGAACAGCTTCACAACCAGTCCTGAAGGCCATTACCCAGACAAGACAAACACCACAAACACTGACCCTGTAGCTTGGTAGACACTGAACTATGTGTGAAAAGAAATTATGATATTGGATTCCTTTAACACAAGGAGTGAACAAACTCAGAGGTAACTGACAGAATATCAAATTAGTAACACAGGCTAGATGAACACACTCAGTGTAAGAGTACACAAAGTGAATCTTTCAGTTTGACATTCTGATATGATGGGAGCCCATTTGAGTGGTTAATATTCGAATGGGATCGAATGAGCTGAAGTGTACCTCATAAGTGTCACATTGGAAGGCGCTTACCTTTGCCCAGGACTCTGCCCTGCTGGAGATGCATTCGCTCCACTTTGAAAATCAACATGTTTGCTTGGAAACCTGGCCGACATGCCGATTCCTCTGATGACCCAGGTGCAAAAGCCTGACAAAACATATAGGCTTAGACAAAGGACCGTCTTTTACATAACAAATGCATCTCTAAGTTTATCAAACACTTGTAAAGGGTTAAGAAAAGAAAAGCTCACGTCAAAACCTTTACTGCAATAACATCAAATAGCTGAGTTCATGGGAGGGCAGGGAAAAACTAAGCATCGCAAAAAATGGGCTTACATTTGATATTAAAGTAAGGTACATATCAGGATTCGCGGTCTTTTCCATTTTAAATCGTATTTTCCCCTTTCCGTAAATGATAGTTTTATATTTTAAAAACGTTTGTGGGATTCTGAAAACAATGTCACTGACTTTTTAAACGGATCACAATTTTTTTTAAACTTGGTCAAAAATATTACAATGTACAAGACTACGACTTATTACTCATAAAACAGTATCTCAAAAACCGACAAATATTGGTCTGAAAAAAACATCAAATGACTGCTGCTTAGAAATGCATGGGTAAAACTCTTACCTGGAAACAAAATAACACGCCCAAAAGCGTGAAATCAAAGATCCTCATTTGATATATTCCCGGGTGTAACACAGTAGTAGTAAAAAGATTTTAGGAGAATAAAAAGTTTTCCTTTGCCACCCCGCTTGTATCGGAATAGCTTCCTTAATCAAAAGCGGTCTTTCGTATACTGCAGCTAAGTCAGTCCGATGGGTTTCAGCAGGTAGAACTGAATGACGTATCCATGCAGGTGGCCTAAACCATCCGCCAAATTCCAAGTATGGTCATAAGCGAGCTCCAGGATCTACGGACACAGGTCAGGTACATTATATCTACTGAATTGTCCAACATCATAAAGATTTACCTGCAAAAATAAACATGACCACAGCCTATGTAGCGAACCTGAAAGTAACCATCATGCTCGACATGTAACCGAACTTAGTGTTTTAGGCTTACCAAAGAATGTCTGTCTAGCACAGTTCAAAAGGGTATTCTGCCTATTCGGATAATCATCTTCTAGCCGTTTATTAGAATTTGACAATTATACTTAGCTGCCATTCAAACGAAACATCGTGCCAGAATGTGCCGGTCAGCTGCCATGTGGTGGACATGGACATTCTTTCAAACGAAAAGGAAACTGCAGCACAAGTACAATACAAACGTTGGTGCATAATATTAAGCTCACATTTTCACAGCACTTTTGTTTCGAGGTCATTCTGGATCAGATTTCAGCAGCACCTCAGCCTATATCCCTTTAAATCAATGTCGAACAAACAGGTCTTGGAAAAATGGTAGCTTAAACCCGTTCGTGCGGCAGCCATACTTTTTGGACTAATTGGCTGATTGCTGCTATCCATATTATACATTTCATACAAACTGACAATTGGGTTTGTCCAATATATTTAATTAAACTATTCACATCAATGACCATTGTACAATAGATAAATCCATCATGGTATAAAAACAAAAATCATAACTATTGCCTCTTCAGGAGCACATGCCACGTTCAATCAGGGTTTAAAAAAGACAATTAGGAAAAAGCTGCTTCACAAACCTTAAAAAACAAAACATTTATTGAGCAACTTGATGGGTTGGAAACCTCCCAATATTCACATCAGTGTTTGATTTTGTATAAACTTTGGTAAGATAAACACAAGGAACACAATACAAATAAATCAACTGGGCCAAGTAGCAAAGTACAGTGTAGGTTGAGGTTCAAAATGATTTTCTGGGTAATGGGCCATCCCATCACATAGCTCTATGGCTCCCTCAGTCTCCAAATCCCCCCCCCCCCCCCCCCCCAGGTTTCCCCCCTCATGGTTTCCATGACAACTGTCCAGACTACGTGTGCCTCATGTCCAATCCCAGGAAGTCATGTCGAGGGCGCCAGGAGATCAAGAAAGCGAGTGTGTTTTTACAGTAGGCAGAATGTGTGTAAGCTCGTGTACATTGTTCACATCTTTAGCAATATACGCGCCGTGTACCAGCCCATCTTAGGTTGTACGTGTGTGGTAGAACCTAGAGCATATCATCATCCCCTCCCCCGTACATGTCAGCCAGCTTCTTGAAGCGCGGGCCCCACTCCTGCATGAGGTCGTAGTCATAGTCGCCGTCAGAAGACGAGGAGTTGAGGGATGAGAGAGACCCTGCCTCTGAGCCTCCACCTTCATAGTCAAACACCAGGAGAGAGTCATAGGGAGGGGCTGTGGGGTCACTGTCTGCTGCCTTCAGGTTCTGGATATAGAGAGAGAAAGGTCAGGGTAAAAGATGTATTCTGGGTAGACTTCCTTTGGTAATGGATTAAACTGCCCTTGGATAAGCAGAATGCCAGATACCATATCGTATTTACAATTGTCTTCGTAGAACTTCAAGAGCTATTTTCTGTGTGTGTTTAAGATCCCATGTGAGGTCAGTTTTAGGGCAGACTGCAGAGTGGTCCCCTGTACGGGATGTGCAGTGTGAAGCCGCGCAGCTGTGGAGAGGTTAAGGAGGAACTCACATCTACAATGAAGTTGCCAATGTCTTCAGGGTTGGCAGGACGGGGCCGGTACGTGGGGCCGGACATGAAGGTGGGCTCCACATCGTTCCGGAACACGTCAGGGCGGTTATCGAGGCCACGGTGAAGCACGCTCAGATCATAGTCCTGGGAGGGGAGGGTTTGGGCAAAAATGTAAATGGCATCTCTGCACGGAGAGAGAGCGTGCGTGCACACACGCAGCTGGGTCAGTCTGTAGCTACCTGATCGTCCTCCCCGCCTCCCTCCTCGTCGTAGTAGTAAATGTTGTCTCTGATATCATCCTCCGGCAGAAGAGGATCCTTCTTCTCTACTTTCCTTCTCCTCATGAACATCAGCAACAACAGCACCAGCACTGAGACACACAAGACAGCAGTACTTACACATGTGGTAATACATCTGTAGAAAAAAATGTGCTTCCATACATGCAAGTCTTAACATAAGACATTGCCTGCACACAGATCAAAGTTAGCTAGTCAGTCCACTCACACAGCAGCAGCAGTATGGCTCCCAAGATCCCCAGGATGCCTGGAAGGCCCACACCAGCATCTCTGAGGAGGGCACATCGGACATCAGCCCCAGTGCAATCGCACACTGTGGCCATAAGAGTACTGTCCTGCTCCAGGCCCTGGTTGTCTGCCACCCTCAGAACCACTGTGTAGTCCCCCTGTGCAAGAGAGGTGGCCAGGGACAGGATGATGCCCGTCTCTGCAACAAAAACACAAGACAGTTCAGGTAATGTTGAGAAACACCTTCACTTGCACTCACTATACATTATTCCACCCTAATATTGTTCGTAGAAAAATCCAGGCTTGACCATAGCTAACGTGGACTTGCTCTTGTTATATAGCTGCAGAAAGACCCCTTATGTTCATTGCTATGGGTGTGCGGTAGGTGCGAGTTCTCATGGTACGTACGGGAGTCGTTCATGCTTGCAGTCCAGTTGTCTTTAGATTGGCCCTGCAGGATGACTTTGTAGGGGGCAGCAAAGTTTGGGCCGTCCTTATCAGTGACGGACAGCACCTGGGGCACAGAGTCTTTGTTGCAGATCTTAATGGAGCGCTCCACAATGATGGGCGCATTGTCATTCACATCCTCCAGCTGGATCTCCAGTGTGCCGGTTCCTGTGGCCGGGATATCATCTGAGGAAGGAGGAATTATGTGAATAGAGGAAGATTCATAACATGTAGATTTCTAGTTAATAATAGTCCAGAACAACTTGGATTTTCAGATAATACTGCAGCCATTCAAATACACCTGCTGTTTCCACCTCTGACCGTTTGCTGTCCTCTGACAGCGAACAGGACAGGAGAAGCAGAAAGGCCTACCTGTATCAGCAGCGGTGATGAGGGCCTTATATCTGCCACCTTCCACGAAATGCGACTCCCGGTCCATGATGTTCCTAACTAGGATCTGACCATTGTCCTTATTTATGCTCAGCCAGCCGGCAAGGTCTTTCTGGATCCTATACCTGTGGAGGGATGGCAAGCCTTTGTAAGACAGGGCATCACTCAACAGCCAGCATTAAGGTAGGTAGTGGGGCATTCCTTCAACTAGAACGGATATGAAACCTTCAAAGTTGTGGAGGGTCAGAGGGGGGCTTACGTGATGGTCTGCTTGCGTGCCGTATCTGGGTCAGTGGCAGTGTAGACGGTCAGCTCACTACCTACAGCAAGATCCTCCTTCTTCACCACCAGCTTCTTCACTGGGTTGAAGACGGGAGCCTCATTCACATCTTTCACTGTCACCACCACCGTGGCCGTCGACGTGGCCATGGGAGAGGCGAAGGGCACCGTGTTCACCACGGAAACTAACAGAGTGTATCGGTTGACTTTCTCAAAGTCCAGTTCCTGCCAAGATGAGCCAGATTAGCAAAGACTTGCGTACACTGGCATCTGGAAGACAAGCCTCACTTGTTTAAACAAGTCCAGGCCAACTTAATCCAGTGAGTTCCAGGGGTCCTACCTTGACTGTGGTAATAATCCCCTCTTGCTTGCTGGGTCCGGTTGAGACGTTAAAGCAGTTTTCGGGGTCTCCCTCCACGATCCGGAACACTGCAGTCCAGGCCTCAGAGTGTGGGTCGTCCTGGTCGGTTATCTGCATCTTCACCACCTCGGCACCAACCACGTTCTCTGGCACCTCAGCAGTGTACTGGGGTTAGAGGAAATAAATATAAATGTCTACGTCCAGGTCATTCAAGCAGTCTCCATACATTACTCTCTCTCTGACAAACACACATACAGAGTTTTGCTCAAACTGAGGTGCGTTGTCGTTGCTATCGGTGACAGTGATGATGGCTTTGCCCTGGCCTATCAGCCCGTCTCCCTCCATGTCAGCAGCCTGGATATCCAGCGTGTACTTGGGGAATTTCTGGAAGACAGAGCAGGTGTTAATTGGTCAAACATGTTGGCCTTTTTTAGCCAATGAGGAATTCCAGCAGACCTGCAGTGGAGACCTCACAGCCTATTGCAGGTTCCACAGACTGGCTGTATAACAAGTCTCAGTGATAGACGGTTCTCGGTGACCCAGTACCCACCTCTCTGTCCAGTTCTTGAGACTGGACTCTGATTTGTCCAGTCACAGGGTTGATCGCAAACATGTTGGGGCTGGGTAGAGGGGGGTCTTGTTTCAGGATTTTGTAGCGGATGTCTGAGTTGGCATTGCCTGGCTCATCTGTATCTGTGGCCAACACCTGCATGAACTCAAAGCCTGTGTGTGGGAAAGAGAGAGGAAATAGATGCGATTTAGTGCTTCCTCCCAGCCATGGAACGCCGACTTCTTGCTTTGGATTCACTGAGATGTGCACTGTGACTAGTGTAAACTTTGTGCGCTCACCTATACTGGAAGCTTCAGGGACATTTCCTCGGAAGGGTTCCGGAGGGAAGACAGGTTTGTTGTCGTTCATGTCTGTGACATAGATGATGATATCCATGGGATCCTCAGCTAGACCAGACCCAGTTCTGGCAATAGCTTTAAGCTACACACACACACACACACACGTACGTCCGTCAATCACCTAGACAGACTTGATATTTGATGTTCAATATATTGAGCATGTGTGTCCAGTCAGTAAGGCATCTGTCCCCAGGCCCCTACCATGTACTTGTCTTGCTTCTCTCTGTCCAGGGGCTTGGTCACGTACATCCATCCATTATTCTTATCAATAGTGAACAGTTTCTCAGGGGGCTGATCTGCTCCTGGGCCTTCAATTTGGTACTGAACCACTGATTCCCTATCGCTGTCTGAGCGGATCTAGGACACAGATACGTCAGAATGACATCATTAGAGACCACAAAAATTGCATTTTCCTTGGAAACAGACTCTAGAGGCATTTGATTTGCCTCACAGGTTTTACATCTGAATCTGACCAACTGACCTCAGTCCAGCAGGTAAGTGAATCAAATGCACCAAGTATTCAAGTAGCACAGTAACACAATCTGCTGTGAGGTCTAGCCACCTTACCTGCACCATCTTCTTAGGAAACGGTCCTCTGTCGTTCTCAGGGAAGTTGATGGGAGGGATGACCCAGGCCCTCTTTTGCCTCTTCAGCCCTGCGGAGGCCTTGGGGAAGACCAGTACAGGCAGGTCGGAACTCTCTGGAGCCTAGTGAAAAGGTACACTGCATTATTACGCATGCCCATGTAAACCTCCCAGCATTAGTCCCATTTAAACTGCTCAAGGGGGAAAAAAGCCATTACGCAGACCCAGCAGGGGGAGGTATTGGGTAAGAAATGATGGCAGTATTTAGACAAGCGTTTAGCAATTACCTGATTCAGATGAATAGAGTGACTGTTGCTGTGGTTCTTATGATGATGGATGTTATGGTTTTTGTGACCATGGTGTTCCTGGTGACTGTGGTGTTGCTCCCTGGCCTGCAGCATCACCCTAGCAGTGACGGTCATCTTTCTGCCCAGGGAGTCCCACACATGGATGGAGAAATCCTTGTGTCCACTATGAAGAGCCACATTTCGCTTCACCTTCACAGTGCCATCAGACTCCACCCGGAAGCGCTTGTCTTCCGTATTAAACAAGAAGCGCTTCCGTTCGGTGCAGTCGTCAAACCCCACTGAAACACACACAAATGGGTGCAGGAGTTAGAGGACACTGCAGACCTTACAAACAAACCCACAGGCAAAAAAGACCTTTCATTTTTTATCTCAAAAGATTTTAATACTTTTGAATGCCGCCATCAATGTTTTGGCTTTTGAAAGTTGTTCAGCACTGCATCATGACAGACCTGTTTGATTGCAATCTCAAATAGCGAATGTAGGGATGGAGTGGAAATATTAAATGGAGGCAAGTGTCAGAGCTAGGATCTTATAGCTGTGAAACATTACTCACGAAAACAAGCCGTGACAGCCACAAGCTTAAAAAAAGAACATCCTCCCTTTCTCCACAATCCAGTCATGACTGCTGGGAATCATCTCCCACAAGAAAGTGAGCAGCTGAAGTCAGAGTCATGTCCATTAGAAACCTCTGGACAGGAAGGAATTAACCACAGACAACTTAATGGTTGGACTACATGTCAGGCCAAACCTGAGCCTGAGAGCCCAAACAGCTTTTCCACACAACTGGCCATACATCATACTCTCTTCATGGTCAATCATACAAGGTCTGTTGGTTGGACAACTAGACTGGTCAGGTATAGCGTGTAAAGGAGTAAAAGTCAGGCTGTTTCCTACCTCTAAAACAGACAAGTTTGGCCCACACCCTCTGCCTCACAAGAGACCAGACATACACCTCGGCCTTTCCCATCCTCTGAAACACTAGAATATGGCCCATATTTTATTGCCACCGGGGACTTTAGTTACTATGAAACAGCGCTCCTCTTAGCAAGTATAGGGGGACCAACCAAGCCGTGCTTCTGCCAGAGTGAAGAGGGAAACTCCTCCAAAGCCCACAGGTGGCTGTTAATAGCAACTTGATTGCCCAACACTCCTGATATGGAAAAGTCCAGTAGTCAGAAGTGAAACCAAATAAGAAGTCATCTGACGCCCAGGCAGGCTTCAACACCACTGCAGATCGCAGGGGAAGTACCCAACTCTCCGCTCAGTCACACAGAGCAGAAGATCAGGGAGATGGCATTTCTGGGAATCAAGAGGAGGGTTGGGTTGAATGTGTAATGCCTCGTCCTCATCATATATGTATACAAGTTCATATGCAAGTTCTCAGCATTAAATATTCTCATAAGTAACTCCCTACAGACTGACTGTACACCCTACAGGACATTGTCCCAGTCTGACTAAAAACAGACGTTGTGAGGCTCTGTAGCAAAATGCATTGGAAGGACTTACTCAGCCTCTCAATCGTGACATCACCATTCCATTTATTAAAATGTTCAGACAAGTTCCCACACCAATGACTATGTAGAGTGCAAGGTATTGGTTTCTTTTAATGGATGGCTTGACCTCTTAACCCATGACTGAGATGTGGCTGAAAAAGACCACCCACGAGTCCAGATCAGAAAATTGACCCAGGGTAACTGCTGGACAGAGACAAGATAAGCCCAACTACCAAGACAATGTGAATAGCCTTAGACATGCTGTAGATAGCGGGCAGGTAGCATGGCATTTTGTAGAGCTGCACCTCGACAAAACGCCATCCTGTCATCAGAGGGAGTTAGCTACTGGAGGGCTCTGGAGGATTTCCATAAAATGTAGGCTTGGTTATGTCCCTTTAATAGCCTCTGGCCAAGCAGCTGACACCCATGAGCGCACACACACCGAAGCAAGCCCCACACTTCCACATTGACAGTGACGAGGCATGTTGCAATGAGATTTCATTTTCAAATAACAATTGATCACAATTTAGTGGCAAGTCAGACACCAGGATACAGTTTGCCTTGCAACTGAGATTATCAGGCTGAGGAGCCAGAGCTGGTGTTGTGACTAGAACAGCTTCACAACCAGTCCTGAAGGCCATTACCCAGACAAGACAAACACCACAAACACTGACCTTGTAGCTTGGTAGACACTGAACTATGTGTGAAAAGAAATTATGATATTGGATTCCTTTAACACAAGGAGTGAACAAACTCAGAGGTAACTGACAGAATATCACATTAGTAACACAGGCTAGATGAACACACTCAGTGTAAGAGTACACAAAGTGAATCTTTCAGTTTGACATTCTGATATGATGGGAGCCCATTTGAGTGGTTAATATTCGAATGGGATCGAATGAGCTGAAGTGTACCTCATAAGTGTCACATTGGAAGGCGCTTACCTTTGCCCAGGACTCTGCCCTGCTGGAGATGCATTCGCTCCACTTTGAAAATCAACATGTTTGCTTGGAAACCTGGCCGACATGCCGATTCCTCTGATGACCCAGGTGCAAAAGCCTGACAAAACATATAGGCTTAGACAAAGGACCGCCTTTTACATAACAAATGCATCTCTAAGTGCATCAAAAACTTGTAAAGGGTTAAGAAAAGAAAAGCTCACGTCAAAACCTTTACTGCAATAACATCAAATAGCTGAGTTCATGGGAGGGGAGGGAAAAACTAGGCCTCGCAAAAAAATGGGCTTACATTTGATAATAAAGTAAGGTACATATCAGGATTCGCGGTCTTTTCCATTTTAAATCGTATTTTCCCCTTTCCGTAAATGATAGTTTTATATTTTAAAACGTTTGTGGGATTCTGAAAACAATGTCACTGACTTTTTAAACGGATCACAATTTTTTTTAAACTTGGTCAAAAATATTACAATGTACAAGAGTACGACTTATTACTCATAAAACAGTATCTCAAAAACTGACAAATATTGGCCTGAAAAAAACTACAAATGACTGCTGCTAAGAAATGCATGGGTAAAACTCTTACCTGGAAACAAAATAACACGCCCAAAAGCGTGAAATCAAAGATCCTCATTTGATATATTCCCGGGTGTAACACAGTAGTAGTAAAAAGATTTTAGGAGAATAAAAAGTTTTCCTTTGCCACCCCGCTTGTATCGGAATAGCTTCCTTAATCAAAAGCGGTCTTTCGTATACTGCAGCTAAGTCAGTCCGATGGGTTTCAGCAGGTAGAACTGAATGACGTATCCATGCAGGTGGCCTCGCCCATCCGCCAAATTCCAAGTATGGTCATAAGCGAGCTCCAGGATCTACGGACACAGGTCAGGTACTTTATATCTACTGAATTGTCCAACATCATAAAGATTTACCTGCAAAAATAAACATGACCACAGCCTATGTAGCGAACCTGAAAGTAACCATCATGCTCGACATGTAACCGAACTTAGTGTTTTAGGCTTACCAAAGAATGTCTGTCTAGCACAGTTCAAAAGGGTATTCTGCCTATTCGGATAATCATCTTCTAGCCGTTTATTAGAATTTGACAATTATACTTAGCTGCCATTCAAACGAAACATCGTGCCAGAATGTGCCGGTCAGCTGCCATGTGGTGGACATGGACATTCTTTCAAACGAAAAGGAAACTGCAGCACAAGTACAATACAAACGTTGGTGCATAATATTAAGCTCACATTTTCACAGCACTTTTGTTTCGAGGTCATTCTGGATCAGATTTCAGCAGCACCTCAGCCTATATCCCTTTAAATCAATGTCGAACAAACAGGTCTTGGAAAAATGGTAGCTTAAACCCGTTCGTGCGGCAGCCATACTTTTTGGACTAATTGGCTGATTGCTGCTATCCATATTATACATTTCATACAAACTGACAATTGGGTTTGTCCAATATATTTAATTAAACTATTCACATCAATGACCATTGTACAATAGATAAATCCATCATGGTATAAAAACAAAAATCATAACTATTGCCTCTTCAGGAGCACATGCCACGTTCAATCAGGGTTTAAAAAAGACAATTAGGAAAAAGCTGCTTCACAAACCTTAAAAAACAAAACATTTATTGAGCAACTTGATGGGTTGGAAACCTCCCAATATTCACATCAGTGTTTGATTTTGTATAAACTTTGGTAAGATAAACACAAGGAACACAATACAAATAAATCAACTGGGCCAAGTAGCAAAGTACAGTGTAGGTTGAGGTTCAAAATGATTTTCTGGGTAATGGGCCATCCCATCACATAGCTCTATGGCTCCCTCAGTCTCCAAATCCCCCCCCCCCCCCCCCCCCAGGTTTCCCCCCTCATGGTTTCCATGACAACTGTCCAGACTACGTGTGCCTCATGTCCAATCCCAGGAAGTCATGTCGAGGGCGCCAGGAGATCAAGAAAGCGAGTGTGTTTTTACAGTAGGCAGAATGTGTGTAAGCTCGTGTACATTGTTCACATCTTTAGCAATATACGCGCCGTGTACCAGCCCATCTTAGGTTGTACGTGTGTGGTAGAACCTAGAGCATATCATCATCCCCTCCCCCGTACATGTCAGCCAGCTTCTTGAAGCGCGGGCCCCACTCCTGCATGAGGTCGTAGTCATAGTCGCCGTCAGAAGACGAGGAGTTGAGGGATGAGAGAGACCCTGCCTCTGAGCCTCCACCTTCATAGTCAAACACCAGGAGAGAGTCATAGGGAGGGGCTGTGGGGTCACTGTCTGCTGCCTTCAGGTTCTGGATATAGAGAGAGAAAGGTCAGGGTAAAAGATGTATTCTGGGTAGACTTCCTTTGGTAATGGATTAAACTGCCCTTGGATAAGCAGAATGCCAGATACCATATCGTATTTACAATTGTCTTCGTAGAACTTCAAGAGCTATTTTCTGTGTGTGTTTAAGATCCCATGTGAGGTCAGTTTTAGGGCAGACTGCAGAGTGGTCCCCTGTACGGGATGTGCAGTGTGAAGCCGCGCAGCTGTGGAGAGGTTAAGGAGGAACTCACATCTACAATGAAGTTGCCAATGTCTTCAGGGTTGGCAGGACGGGGCCGGTACGTGGGGCCGGACATGAAGGTGGGCTCCACATCGTTCCGGAACACGTCAGGGCGGTTATCGAGGCCACGGTGAAGCACGCTCAGATCATAGTCCTGGGAGGGGAGGGTTTGGGCAAAAATGTAAATGGCATCTCTGCACGGAGAGAGAGCGTGCGTGCACACACGCAGCTGGGTCAGTCTGTAGCTACCTGATCGTCCTCCCCGCCTCCCTCCTCGTCGTAGTAGTAAATGTTGTCTCTGATATCATCCTCCGGCAGAAGAGGATCCTTCTTCTCTACTTTCCTTCTCCTCATGAACATCAGCAACAACAGCACCAGCACTGAGACACACAAGACAGCAGTACTTACACATGTGGTAATACATCTGTAGAAAAAAATGTGCTTCCATACATGCAAGTCTTAACATAAGACATTGCCTGCACACAGATCAAAGTTAGCTAGTCAGTCCACTCACACAGCAGCAGCAGTATGGCTCCCAAGATCCCCAGGATGCCTGGAAGGCCCACACCAGCATCTCTGAGGAGGGCACATCGGACATCAGCCCCAGTGCAATCGCACACTGTGGCCATAAGAGTACTGTCCTGCTCCAGGCCCTGGTTGTCTGCCACCCTCAGAACCACTGTGTAGTCCCCCTGTGCAAGAGAGGTGGCCAGGGACAGGATGATGCCCGTCTCTGCAACAAAAACACAAGACAGTTCAGGTAATGTTGAGAAACACCTTCACTTGCACTCACTATACATTATTCCATCCTAATTTTGTTCGTAGAAAAATCCAGGCTTGACCATAGCTAACGTGGACTTGCTCTTGTTATATAGCAGCAGAAAGACCCCTTATGTTCATTGCTATGGGTGTGCGGTAGGTGCGAGTTCTCATGGTACGTACGGGAGTCGTTCATGCTTG
>BROE01000020.1:19109791-19122901 GCA_036571765.1 Plecoglossus altivelis
TTAGCTGGGGAACAACACAACACACTTTAGCTGAGGAACAACACAACACTAACACACAACACGGTCTGGTCACACACCACAACACAAACACAACACAACACTTTAGCTGAGGAACAAGACAACACACTCTTTAGCTGAGGAACAACACGGTCTGGTCACACACCACAACACTAACACAACACTAACACATCACACAGTCTGGTCACACACCACAACAATAACACACCACATCACACAGTCTGGTCACACATCACACCACAAACACACCACAACACTAACACACCACATCACACAGTCTGGTCACACAACACTAACACACCACACGGTCTGGTCACACACCACAGTAGCCCCCCCTCTCTCCCCCTCCCAGACTTACTGTAAGCGACACTGGGCGGAGGAGTGATGTCGATCTCGTTGACGCAGGACAGTGCGATGTCCTCCTTGCCCTTGGTGATGTCTCGGATGTAGTAGAATGGTTCTTGAGGCTGGAAGCGTCGGTCCACCAGGACGTACGGATCCAGACAGAACATCTCCAGGAAGAGGAAGTCACAGTGTGTCTGGAACAGGTAGTGTTGGATCTCCGCCATGTTGCGTAGACACAGACCACACGGGGCTTTGTAGATCACATGGAACGACACCTGATGGAGGTGGGAGGGGTTAGTCAGCTGTCAATCATTTCTTGTCCTAAAGAGTTGAGACTCTTCTCCACCTGATGGTTATCCCAAACTGCACTCAAGTGCTACTGAAACCAACACCACCTCATCCCTCCTCTCCTCTCCAACTCACCTCTCCTCCTCCTTGTCCTCCTTCTCCTCCTCCTCTTCTCTTCCTCCCCATCCCCCTTCTTTCCTCCTCCCCCCCTCCTCCACCTCACCCCTTCTCCTCCTCTCCCCCTCCTTTCTTTCCTCCTCCCCCTCTATCCCTACTCTACCTCCTCCGCCTCCTCTCTCCCTCCTCTTCCTCCCCTCCCTCCCTCCTCCTCCTCCCTCCTCCCCTCCCAGGCAGTGCAGAGCTGTAGTTACCCCCCCCTCCCAGGCAGTACAGAGCTATAGTTACCCCCCCCCCTCCCAGGCAGTACAGAGCTGTAGTTACCCCCCCTCCCAGGCAGTACAGAGCTATAGTTACCCCCCCCCCTCCCAGGCAGTACAGAGCTGTAGTTACCCCCCCCATCCTGCTCCTCCTATGTCCTCCTTCTCCTCCTCCTCCTCTCTGTGCCTCCCCCTCTCCCCTCCTCCTCCTCCTCCTCCTCCTCCTCTGTGCTTCAGCTCTTCAGCTGTGCTGGTGAGAACAGGCTCGTCTTTCACTGCTTCCAGCTCAAGATCTCCGATTCTGTTCCTCTGCTCCGCACACACACACACTTAGGCACAATCACACACACACACAGCACTTTGACCCCCAGGTCAATATTGGTTTCTACTCTCAGGCCTCCTTTCTTACTGACATCACTTACCATCCCTGTGTGCTATCACTTACTCTGCCTGATTCTACTGTGCGTTGTCACTATCGCAGTGCCCATGCTTGTTGGTGTGTTGTTCACGGATCTCTATCTGAGACAGCAATCACTTCTCTACATGGTTGGTGTTTCGTCTGTTTGTCTGTGTGCAGTTATTCTGTTTTTTTTCATGTCTGTTTTTCATACTATTCTATCTACTGTCGTACTACACCACCACACCACTACACTACGCGACTGCCTCTAGGTCTTTCACCATCTCATTGTTTGCGCTTTTTCTTCTCTTGCTTCGCTTCCGCTTTACACATCACCGTCGCCTAGCACACACCCATGTGTTTCTGTTGTGGTCTATATTGGTTGGTTTGGTGTACTCACGCAGCTGTCCAATCTTTGTAGGACTACGTACAACTCACTGAATGGCGTCGGACCCGCTCTATCTAGACTGTCCGGAGACTGAGCGTTCTATTCTCACTATTAGGCTCCTACACGAATGCACTCACTTACCAGTATCCTACCGCTGCTGATCTCGCGTCGATATCATCACGACCATCAAGTGACTTGGAGTGCTCTGATGCGCGGACACGTCACCGAAAGTCTTGTTAGAGCCATCTCACTTCTCCAGGCTTCTATCTCACACCGCATCTCGTCTCATACATCATCTGTGCACACTACACGCACGCAGCGAGTTCTCGCCTGCTCTCGCTCATCATTCGTGCACTCTACGACATCACGCAGGCTTGTAGAGCATGCTGTACTATGCCACTTCGCTGCACACCTTCAACACTCAGACTGGACTTATGCACATCCCTGAGCTTACGCATGGGCTTGTGTTTTTGGTGTTTTGTGGCGCGCACTAGGGTTGTCTGTTCGGTAGCCTGTCTTGGGCTTTGGTCTATGTTCTGGACGGTTGTCACATCTTTTGGTCTTACATCCACACATTTTATTGTTTAGATCTGTCGCAACATCATTGCGAATGGACCTACAAACACCAATCCACTCACTCACTATCCCTGGTTCTGGAGTGTCTTGGACTTGTTCCTCGTCATAGCTTATGGTTTCTTTGCAGCAGTGGTTGGAGGTGGGCGGCGTTGCTTTGACCCTGGGCGCGCTGGTTTTTTCAAGATTTCGGCGTTAAGACTAGTCTGAGTGTCGCACAGTTTTTCGGAATTCACACTGGGCAGCACAGCACACAACCATCTGATGTTACTGCGCAGGCCACACGTACAAGTCACACACATGCAACTGGAAACATACACACACACCATGCAACACCACACCACACACAACACCTCAAGCAAGCAAGCACCACGCTGCACACGCACACGCATTCAAACGCAAATACGCAAACTCACACACCGAACAGTCGCACACTGGGCACAGACTGCCTTTGACTCCCACACACTACACACTCGCTGAGCACTGGCTTAAGGATGGTAGATTAAGGGGGATCAATTTTATATAAGCAGCATGTCAAACATTACATCTCTACTTCTGATACATAAGAAATAGTCTGTGTCTGGAGCCAGCAGCACGTAACAAGACTGTGATTAGGGGTGATCGAAGGTATGTGGCATGGGGTTAGACAATACTAGGGTCAGTTATCTATTACTAGGATTTGAACATCTGCCTGGGTTGTGTGTCCACAGTGTTCCTGTTACAACAGACTACGCGTTGCTGAAACCTATATGTAAATCCTTGCAGACGTTTCCAAACATGTCAACATGATTTAATAGCTAGTGAGTTCATTTTCTGGGTTACGGGTGTCTATAACAGGAAATGCAAGCGCGGGAACTTGGAAGGGGGTCAAAGTTCAGATCGGGAACATGAGGTCAGATGAGGGATTGTCGTTACACCGCAAGAATTTCCTCTGGGAAGACTGGGTCTTCGAAGTCAGAATCAAAGATGCGGGTTATGTATTGTATACCGCCCATGCAAAGACTAATCATTAGGGAAACACACAGAATTTACTGTTGGGTTGTTGCCAGAAGTGCAAACATTAGAACAGCATATGCAATATTTACATAATCGTGCACAGAGTTAACATGGATTATAGGTAGGATTTTAAAGACCCTCTACAATAAGTAAAATAACAAAAAGAATCGAAATGTGGACACCGACGACTTTGGGATACAGGGTGGGAGTTTACATAATAGGACTATAGTAAGGTAGGGAGTATACAACCACCCACAATACTTAGTACCTCCGTTTGGAGTGGCTTGGCCAATCACGTGTTAATTCTTCGAACGCCTTTGGTGCGCACTGTAAGCTACGTTTTGAGTTCCGAATACTTGATATTGACTGTTACGACAAGCAAGCTGTTTGGGCTTCCTGATTCACCCTATGTATTCTGGGTCTTCTAGAAATACACTCCAACAAGCGACGTCCGAGCTCGGCTCGTTGGTATCCTTCCTTCCTTGGATTCGTGCTTCTCCAATTCAAAACCTTAGTCAATTGTGGTGATTGGATTCAAATTGCACTGCCGGATGTATTAGCAAATAATAGTTTTATGAACGCATGGAATCTTGCCACTGCAATATATACTTTGGGTGTGCCTAGCTTGAATTTAGCACCTGACTCGCCGTTCCATGACCATCGAGACACTGGCCAGGGTCAAGCGTCTCCCGAGTAGCCGAACAGCATTCCGGATTCAACGACAGCATATAATGGTTAAGAACGGGAACGCACTCATACTGCTCCAAGCAATAAAACTCAGAACCCTCACAGCACCATTGAGCCTTAGGACCAGAGAGCACCAGGCTGACGGGTTTTCGCACGGTGACAGGGGGATGAGGTCAGGGGTCATGACCCCCCCACCCCCACCTCCCTCTGTTAAACTGGATTCCTTCGTAACTACCTCCCCTTTGCCCAACCTCGCCCGCTGTCTCAAACGCTCCAGAGCAGCTGTGATTGGCAGGTGGCCGGCAGACAGGAGGCACTGAAGGCATGTGCAGGTGCCTTGATCTTCTCTGGTCTCTTCCGGAAGCGGAATGGGAAGAATCTCGCGGGTGTTTAAACATACGTGAGGCGAGAAGGAGCTCTGCAGGACATCTGTCTGGTCTGGGGTGGGCTCAGCCAGAACCCCTGCTGGGCCCTCGTCTTGTTGGAGACCGGCTCATACTGGACCCAGAGAGAAAACATAGAGCAGCCCTCTGCTGTGCTGACGTCTCATATCACGATAACTTTGAACGATTCCACACACACATACACACACACATACACACACACACGTACACACACACACGTACACCACACACACAGCGATTCCACCCACATAACACACACACACGGTACACACCACACACACAGCGAATCCACACACACCGTTACACACACAGACAGCGATTCACACCACACATGCACAGAAATACACACACACGTACACACACACACACAGCGAATCCACACGTACACACACACAGCGAATACACACACACAGCGAATACACACACACACTCGTACACACACACAGCGCATACACCACGCCCGCGAATCCACACCGTACACAACACACAGCGACATTCCACACACGCATGTACCACACAAAACAACAGCGAATCTACACACACATGTACACACACACACACACACAGTGAATCCACACACACACACACAGCGAATCCACACACTCGTACACACACACAGCGAATCCACACACACATACACCCACAAGCGAATTCCAACACATACACACACACACCAGCGGAATCCACACAACACATACACACACAACACGCGAATCCACACCACACACAGCGAATCCACACCACACACACAGTTGAATCCACACACACAGGTACACGTGGACACACACACATACCACACACACATACACAACAGCACGCAAACGCACTTCAGATTAGAGGTGTTTTGTGTGTTGCAGCTCAGCAGAGTCAGTTCAAAGCTGCCCTCTTGCACCAGAGCACCAGTCAACACTACACCCCCCACAATGCACTTCCTACTCGATACATCCCCACCAAAGCAGAACCCTAATTGAGCTTGGTACTTAGCTGGTCTTATCTCTGTAGGGTGTGAAGCCTTTCTGAAGAGACACTTATACGCTGACACACACACACAGTTTGCTCAGTAATCCTCTCTCTCTATTTCACAGACAGACACACTTACCCACCAACACACGAATACACTCTCTCATTCATCTGCACACACACGCCTAGACACACTTATACACACCAAAACACACTCGGTGTACATCTCTATTGCACACACACACCTCCCTTTAGACGTGGGGTGTGGAGTGGGGCGGGGGGTTGAATCCTGCCTGGAACCTCTGGAACAATAAATGATCTTCTTCTTGGTTGTCAGAATAATCAAGGACCCTTGATGCAAATCTTTATTGTTGACTCTCGTTCTCCATCATGCCCTCTCGCTAAGCTGTGACTTCTTCCTCCTCGTCCTCCTCCTCCTCCTCCTCCTCACCCTCCCTCCCTCTTCCGGCATCCTGTATCCTGTCTAGGAAAGCTTTTAGAGGATGTAACAGGAGACGCAGAGATGGGGGATGAGGGGGAAGGGAAGGAGGGGGGGGATTTATTGAACTTGATGACGTGGTTATGGTTTATTTCCAGATTGATGCTAAGTGCTTCAGCAGAGAAAACAAACAGAGTGGAGGCTGGGGGTTTGGGGCTGGGGGGTGGGGCTGAGGCTGGAGGTGGTAGCTGGAGGGGGGGGCTGGAGGCTGGATGGTTGGGGCTGGAGAGTGGGGCTGGAGGGTGGAGGCTAGGGTGGAGGCTGGGGGTTGGGGCTGTTAGCTGGGGCTGGAGAGTGGGGGCTGGAGGGTGGAGGCTGAAGGGTGGAGGCTGGAGGGTGGGGGCTTGAGGCTGGAGGCTGGAGGCTGGGCTGGAGGGTGGGGGTTGGAGGGTGGGGGCTGGAGGATGGAGGCTGGAGGGTGGAGGCTGGAGGGTGGGGGTTGGAGGCTGGAGGCTGGAGGCTGGAGGCTGGGGGCTGGGGGCTGGAGGTTGCTGCAGCAAATGCTAGTGTTGGTTAAACTGGACATGTTGCTGAGAAATGTAGGCCATGAAGGCTGGCAGGCAGCTCTCTCCTTCTCCCTCATGTCTCCCTCTCTCTCTCTTTCTTTCTTTTCCTCTATCTCTCTTCCTCTCTATCTTTCTTTGCCTCTATCTATCTCTCTCTCCCTCACTCTTTCTCTCCCTCTATCTCTCTCCCTCATTCTTTTCCCCTCTCTCTCTCCCCCTCGCTCTCTCCCTCTATCTCTCTCTCTCTATCTCTCTCTCAATCTCCATCTTTCTTTGCCTCTCTCTCCATAATTATTTGCCTCTCTCCATAATTCTTTGCCTCTCTCTCCATCTCTCCCTCGCTTTCTCCCTCTATCTCTCTCTCCCCATAATTCTTTGCCGCTCTCTCCATCTCTCCCTCTCTTTCTCCCTCTATCTCTCTTTTCCATAATTATTTGCCTCTCTCCATAATTCTTTGCCTCTCTCTCCATCTCTCCCTCTCCTTCTCCCTCTATCTCTGTCTCCCTCTCTCTCTCTCCTTCTCTCCTCCCTCTCTTTCTCCCTCTCTCCTCCCTCTCTCTCCCTCCATGTCTCTTTAGCTCCCTCTCTCCTCCCTCTCTCTCTCTGACTCAGCTTGCCCTGAGGTCTCAGCTGTGGGTGTTTGAAGAGCCTGACCTTCTCTCTCTATTTGGTTCTTCTCTTTTCCTTCTCTCTTTCTCCTATCCTCTTTCCTCTCTCTCTCTCTCTCTCTCTCTCTCTCTTCCCTCTCCTTATCAGTCCTCCTCTCTCTTATATCCTCTTCTTCTCTCTCCTATTCTCTTTCTTCTCCACTCCAGTTCTCTCTCCTCCTCTCCTCTCCTCTCCTCTCTCCTCTCCTCCTCTCCTCTCCTTCTCCCTCCTCACTCTTCTCCTCTCCTCTCCTCTCCTCTCCTCTCTCCTCTCCTCTCCTCTCCCATCTGATTCCCTGTCTTTTCTCCTCTCCTCTTTCCTTTCCTCTCTCCTGTTCTCTCTCCTCTCCTCTTCTCTCTCCTCTCTCCTCTCCTCTCTCATCTCTCTCCTCTTTCCTCTCCTATTCTCCTGTTCTCTCTCCTCTCCTCTCTCACTTCATCTCTCTCTCTCCTCTACCTCCTCTGCATCTCTCGTTCTTCTCCTATTCCTCTCTCCTGTTTCTCTCTCCCCTTCCTCTCCTCTTCCCTCACCATCGCCTCTCTCCCCTCCTCTCCTCTCTCCTGTTCTCCTCTCCCCAGTGGGTCTTTCTAATCCTGTCCCAGATATGAACGGTGTCACTTCCTCCCGGCTAAACAGTGGTAGCCCTCCTCACGGCAAGCAGCCCAGCCACGCCAAGGAGTGTGCGCGACTGTGTGTGTGTGTGTGTGTGTGTGTGTGTGTGTGTGTGCGTGTGTGTGTGTACCTAGCTTGTCCAGCCGGATCTCATGGGGAACAGGGTGGCGTTCCTTCACATTTCCCCAAATCACTGACCAGTCAACTGCCATGGGTTCACAAGTGGTAAAGGAGGGAGGGTGGGGGAGGCAGAGGGAGGGTGGGGGAGGCAGGGGGAGACTGCAGGCTGGACAGCGTAATGACAGGGAGTCAGAGTACATCAGTGGGCCAGTCTGTCATTACCCCCCCCCCTAACAGTCAGATTAGAGATGAAGATTTAGTCTTTGGACACCAGCAGGGCAGGCCTGGGGGAGGAGAGGGGAGGAGAGTGGAGGAGGAGGAGGTGAAAGGGGGGAGAGGCTGATGATGAGGTACCTTTCTCTTTCTCCTCTTCTCCTCCTCCTCTCCTCTTCTCCATGCTGCACTCTCATTATTTGGAGTGCTCTCTCTCTCTCTCTCCTTCTTGTGTAGTCTCTCGCCCTGGGCTCTCAGCTCAGAAGCAGCCATCATTAAACATTTAACTGCTGACTTTCACCAGTTTCTCTGAGCAACAAACTCCTTTTCCCTCTGCACATGAACACGAAGGAGCCTGCCAAAGGAAGGTAGGAGGGGAGGGGACAGGAGAGAGGAAGATGGAGACAGAAGGCAGGAGGTAGGAGAGAGGAGGCAGGAGGTAGGAGAGAGGAGGCAGGAGGCAGGGTGCAGGAGAGGAGACAGAAGGTTGGAGGTAGGAGAGAGGAGGTAGGAGGTAGGAGAGAGGAGGCAGGAGAGAGGAGATAAAGGACAGGAGCGAAATAGGAGGGAGGAGGTAGAAGGTAGGAAAGAGGAGAAAGGAGACCGAAGGTAGGAGGTAGGAGAGAGGAGGTAGGAGGTAGGAGAAAGGAGACCGAAGGTAGGAGGTAGGAGAGAGGAGGTAAAGGACAGGAGTGAAATAGGAGGGAGGAGTTGATCAGAACGATACAAAGAGAAGTCCACATGTGGCTGAACAGTGGAACAGGCAGACCACTCAACCCAGATGGAATCTCTGAAGGATTTAACTATGACTCACAGCTGTGGCCTTGGTGCTGATGGAGGGGGGCGGGGGAAGGGGAGGAGCCTAAGGGGAGTGGAGGGTGAGGGGGGGGTGAGGGGGGGTGTTTGAAGGAGGGGTAGTTGTCTCCCAGGGTCAGACACAGAGTCCATGATGATATAATTACAGACCTTGGGTAGTCAAAGTCCCCTGGGTGAGACTAAAAACGCAAGTCACACAAACACACGTACAAACACAGACACAAACACTCTCTCTCTCCCTCACACATACACATTTACACACATATACACACACTGTGTTACCCCCCCCCACACACACAGCACACCACACGACACACACACACACACAGTGGGGAGGAGCAGGGGCGTGTGTGTGTTCTTCAGCGTGAGACCATGCTCTAATAAGCATTGTGTGGTGCTCTGTACAGGCGTTTATAGAGCTGCCTGTTAGCAGCTGCAGAGCTCTCTACTCTCTCTCCTCTCTCCTCATTACTCCTCTCTCCTCCTCTTCCTCTCCTCTGTCCTCTCTCCTCATTTCTCCTCTCTTCTCCTCTTCCTCTCCTCACTCTCTTGACTACCTCTCCTCTCTTCTCTCTCCTCCTTTCTCCTCTCTCTTCTTCTTCTCTTCTTTCTCTTCTCTCTACCTCGTCCTCTCTCTCTCCCTCCTTCTCTCTCTCTTCCTCTTCCTCTCTTCACTCTCTCCTCCTCTCTGTTCTCTCCTCTCTCTATCCTCTATCTCTCCTCCTCTCTCTTCTCTCCTCTCCTCTATCTCTCTCAACCTCTCTCTTCTTTCCCTCTCCGCTGCCCTTCCTCTCTTTCTGCTTCCTCCTTTTCTTTCTCTCTTTTTCTCCTCCCGCTCCTCTCTTCCTCCTTGTCGTAAAAGAGAAACATGGGAGGAGGGAAGATTCTCTGTGACCAAATGCCAGTTGGACAAGATCCTTCCTGCAGCTTCCCCCCCACAATCACACAAACACACGAAGTGCCACTTCAACACACAATATGCACTCACACACACATACACCCAAATGACACACACACACATATGACTACACACACACACCACACACAATGCACAAGCAACACACAATGCAACACACACACTATGCACTCCGACACAACAACAACACAAATGCACACACACACACAACAACACACACACAGGCAACTCACGCAAGTAACACACATGCATTCACACACACACACTCTCTATCTTTCTCTCTCCCCTATCTTTCTGTCTCTGTCACACACACTAGCACACACACACACAAACACCTGCACCAACACATGGATGCACAGACACACACATGCAAAACACATCTGCACTGCACACCGAACACACACACATACAGCACTCAACACACACACGGCACACACACGCAACGCACACACATCTCCTGTCTACATGAAGTCAAGTCTCTTCTCTGTCAGAACGTGCTGAATATGTGAAACAGCTGAAACATCAATAAACCTTGATGGGACTGAACAATTGTACTGGCGAGGCAGAGTAAGAATAGCTATTGTGTGTGTGTGGTGTGGTGTGTGTGTGTGTTTGTTGCTTGTGTGTGTGTGTTTGTTCTTGTGGTGTGTCTGTGTTTGTTCTTGTGTGTGCGCACATGTGTTCTTATGTGTGTGTTCTTATATGGGTGTGTGTGTACATATTTGCACGTGTGAATTTGTTTGTGTGTGAAGGAGGTAGAAGGTAGAAGATAGTAGAGAGAGAGAGGAGGAAGCTACAGAGAGAGAGAGAGACATGAACAGCAACACAGACGAGAGAGAGGAGAGAGAGAGAGAGAGAATGTACAGAGAACAAGAGAGGAGAGAGAGGAGAGAGAGAGAGAGATGTACAGGAGGAACACAGAGAGAGACATGTAACAGGCAGACTACAATGAGAGACATGTACAGAGGTAGACACACAGAGAGAGAGGCATGTACATGGAGAACCCAGAGAGAGAGAGACATGTAAGGACACAAGAGAGAGGAGGGAGAGAGAGAGGAGAGAAGAGAGAGAGAGAAGAGAGAACATGATACAGGAGACACAGAGAGAGAAGAGAGAGCGAGACATGTAGGAAGACAGAGGAGAGAAGGAGAGAGAGAGACATGTACAGTAGACACAGAGAGAGAGACATTAAGCAGAGCAGCGAGAGACAGTTACAGGATAACCAGAAGAGAACATGTACAGAGACGAGAGAGAGCATGTGAAGGGAGAGCGAAGAGAGAAGACATGTCAGCAGACAGATGAGAGAGCATGTAAGGAGCCCAAGGAGAGAATGTACCAGTAGCACAGAGATGAGAGTAATCATTGTTACAGGCAGACAGAGGGCCAACGGCGAGAGATACATGTAGAGAACACACAAGAGAGAGAGAGAAACATTGTAACAGAGACAGAGAGAGCGACAATGTAAGCACTAGAGGAGAGAGACATTGTAAGGAGACACAGAGAGAAGGAGAGAGAGGGGGGGTGAGGTGGGGGGGAGGTGGAGGAGAGGCAGACACACAGAGAGACATGTACAGCACACAGAGAGAGAGGACTATTACAGCAGACAGAGAGTAGAGAGATCGTGTACAGCAGACAGGAGAGAGAGAGACAATGTACAGCAGACAGAGAGACATGTACAGCACAGAGAGAGAGACATGTACATGGAAACAGAGAGAGAGAGACATGTACAGCAGACACACAGAGAGACATGTAAAGACAGAAAGAGAGACATGTAAAAAAGGAGACAGAGAGAACATGTACAGACAGAGAACATTACAGCAGACAATGAGAGAGAGACATGTAAGGAGCAGAGACATGTACAAGCAGAACAGAGACGGAGAGAGGTACAGAGACAGAGAGAGAGAGGACATGGTACAGCAGACAGAAGAGAGACATGTACAGCCCAGACAGAGGAGAGACATTACAGGAGACAGAGAAGAGGACATTGTTACAGCAGAACAGAAGACATGTACAGCGACAGAAGAGAGAGAGACATGCCACAGCAGACCGAGAGATGAGACAGGAGACAGAGAGAGGCATGTACAGGAGACAGAGAGAGAGAGACATGTACAGCAGACAGAGAGACATGCACAGCAGACAGAGAGACATGCACAGCAGACAGAGAGACATGCACAGCAGACAGAGAGACATGTACAGCAGAGAGGAACATGCACAGCAGACAGAGAGACATGCACAGCAGACAGAGAGACATGCACAGCAGACAGAGAGACATGCACAGCAGACAGAGAGACATGCACAGCAGACAGAGAGACATGCACAGCAGACAGAGAGACATGTACAGGAGACACACAGAGAGAGACATGTACAGAGAGAGACATGTACAGAGAGAGAGACATGTACAGGAGACAGAAGAGAAGAGACATGTACAGCAGACAGAGAGAGAGAGAGACAGTAAAAAAAAGATGAAAAAGCTAACAGCACCTGGTATTCCCAGGACAGAGAGAGAGACAGAAAAAAAAAGAGAGAGAGACAGAGAGACATGTACAGCACACAGAGAGAGAACATGACACAAGACAGAGAGAGAGAGACATTGAAACAGACAGCAGAGAGAGAGACATGTACAGGAGACAGAGAGAGAGAACTGTACAGGAGACAGAGAGAGAGAGACATGAAAAAAAAGATGAAAAAGCAAACAGCACCTGGTATTCCCAGGACAGAGAGAGAGAGACATGTACAGCAGACAGAAGAAAGACATGCACAGCAGACAGAGAGACATGTACAGCAGACAGAGAGACATGCACAGCAGACAGAGAGACATGTACAGCAGACAGTAGAGGGACATTTGTACAGGAGACAGAGAGAGACATGTACAGGAGACAGAGAGAGAGACATGTACAGCAGACAGAGAGAGAGACATGTACAGCAGACAGAGAGAGACATGTACAGCAGACAGAGAGAGACATGTACAGGAGACAGAGAGAGAGAGACATGTACAGCAGACAGAGAGACATGTACAGGAGACAGAGAGAGAGAGACATGTACAGCAGACAGAGAGACATGTACAGCACACAGAGAGAGACATGCACAGCAGACAGAGAGAGAGAGACATGCACAGCAGACAGAGAGAGAGAGAGACATGCACAGCAGACAGAGAGACATGTACAGCAGACAGAGAGACATGTACAGCAGACAGAGAGAGACATGTACAGCAGACACAGAGACATGTACAGGAGACAGAGAGAGAGAGACATGATACAGCAGACAGAAGACATCATTACAGGGACAGAGATGAGAGAGACATGTACAGGGACATGCAGAGAGAGAGACATGTACAGAGACAGAGATGT
>BROE01000020.1:19138182-19227125 GCA_036571765.1 Plecoglossus altivelis
TGTCTGGCATTATCTCAAGCATTTCCAATTTTCCCGCCCAATTTATTAATCACTCTATGGACAAGAGTAAAAAATGTTACCATGGCTGCCACAGTATATGACGTATATTACTTTCACAATCACTTGTACATTTGTTTGCTCACATTTATTTCACTTTCTTACTGGAATTTGCTTAATGTTTAATAGACGCATGTCTAGATACCATGCTCCTAGAGCCCACAAACACTGTGACGGTCACGATTGTGGCCAGATGGGGGCGGAGCATGACAAGATTCTTATCATTTTGATTGGTCTGGTGTCCCTCCACCTCTGCAAACCATATGCTGCTATCCCTGTGTTTGAGAACAGTGGGTATAGCTTGCTGATCTTTTCAAGCATTGCCGGTTTTCCCGCCCTTTTATAATTTATTACATGTTACGAAAGCCAGTTTTCCCGCCCTTTTTTATTTATTTTTAGGACAGTGGGTGTAATTTACTGGTCTTTTCAAGCATTGCCAGTTTTCCCGCCCATTTTTTTTATTTTTTATTTTTAGAAATTCTGTAAAAAATTAAAATAATAAAAAAGGCACTTTAGCTGCCTAGACATATACCGTCTAGTATTTCCATAATATCTAACACATTGGTTTGTTCATGTTTCTTCATTTCCATCTCTTATTTTACATTACTTAATATTCGTTTAACGCGTGTGTAGATACCATGCTCCTAGAGCCCACAAACACTGGGACGGTCACGATTGTGGCCAGATGGGGGCGGGGCATGACAGAAGCCGACTCGAATGAATCAAAACAGCATATCGATTCTTATCATTTTGATCAAGCATTTCCGATTTTCCCGCCCAATTTATTAATCACTCTATGGACAAGAGTAAAAAATGTTACCATGGCTGCCACAGTATATGACGTATAATACTTTCACAATCACTTGTACATTTGTTTGCTCACATGTATTTCAATTTCTTACCGGAATTTGCGTAATGTTTAATAGACGCATGTCTAGATACCATGCTCCTAGAGCCCACAAACACTGTGACGGTCACGATTGTGGCCAGATGGGGGCGGGGCATGACAGAAGCCGATTCGAATGAATTAAAAGAGCATATCGATTCTTATCATTTTGATTTGTCTGGCATTTTCTCAAGCATTTCCGATTTTCCCGCCCAATTTATTAATCACTCTATGGACAAGAGTAAAAAATGTTACCATGGCTGCCACAGTATATGACGTATAATACTTTCACAATCACTTGTACATTTGTTTGCTCACATTTATTTTAATTTCTTACTGGAATTTGCTTAATGTTAAATAGACGCATGTCTAGATACCATGCTCCTAGAGCCCACAAACACTGTGACGGTCACGATTGTGGCCAGAATGGGGCGGGGCATTACAGAAGCCGATTCGAATGAATTAAAAGAGCATATCGATTCTTATCATTTTGATTTGTCTGGCATTATCTCAAGCATTTCCAATTTTCCCGCCCAATTTATTAATCACTCTATGGACAAGAGTAAAAAATGTTACCATGGCTGCCACAGTATATGACGTATAATTCTTTCACAATCACTTGTACATTCGTTTGCTCACATTTGTTTATTTTCATTTCTTATTTTAATTTGCTTAATGTTTGATAGACGCATGTCTAGATACAATGCTCCTATAGCCACAAACACTGTGACGGTCCACGATTGTGGCCAGATGGGGCCGGGGCATGACAGAAGCCGAATCGAATGAATTAAAAGAGCATATCGATTCTTTTATCTTTTATATTTTTTGATTTTGTTTCTGGCTATTTTATCTTCATATACTTATTTCAGATTTTCCCGCCCAATTTATTAATCACTCTATGGACAAGAGTAAAAAATGTTACCATGGCTGCCACAGTATATGACGTATAATACTTTCACAATCACTTGTACATTTGTTTGCTCACATTTATTTCACTTTCTTACTGGAATTTGCTTAATGTTTAATAGACGCATGTCTAGATACCATGCTCCTAGAGCCCACAAACACTGTGACGGTCACGATTGTGGCCAGATGGGGGCGGGGCATGACAGAAGCCGATTCGAAAATGAATTAAGAGCATATCGATTCTTATCATTTTGAATTGTCTGGCAAATTTATCTTCAAGCGTTTCAGAATTTCCCGCCCAATTTATTAATCACTCTATGGACAAGGGTAAAAAATGTTACCATGGCTGCCACAGTATATGACGTATAATACTTTCACAATCACTTGTACATTTGTTTGCTCACATTTATTTCACTTTCTTATTGGAATTTGCTTAATATTTAAAAAGGAGCGCATGTCTTGATGCCATATTCCTATAGCCACAAACACTGTGACGGTCACGATGGGGCCAGATGGGGGCGGGGCATGACAGGATTCTTATCATTTTGATTTGTCTGGTGTCCCTCCACCTCTGCAAACCATATGCTGCTATCCCAGTGTTTGAGAACAGTGGGTATAGCTTGCTGATCTTTTCAAGCATTGCCGGTTTTCCCACCCTTTTTATTATCTATTCTATATAAAACAATAAAAATGTTATCTCAGCTGCCTGGGCCTATACCTTCTAGTACTCTCACAATCCCTTATACCTTTGGTTTCTCATTTTTGGTCTATTTCCATCTCTTTTTGTGTGTAATGGATGTTTGATAGGCGCATGTCTGTTTTTTCCCTCCCTTTTTGTAAAAAAAAAAAAAAAAAAAAATCATCTCATAGTTGGACAGCTGTGGAGATGGCTTACTGATCTTGTAGGGTATTGCTAGTTTCCCGCTCTTTTTATGAAAAACAAAAACACATTAATCATTATCCCTTATTCCTTTTATTACCAATAACAAGGATGGTGTGTAGGTTAAATACGTACCCAGTCAGATGACTACAACATTAAGAACCATTCAAACTCAGGATAGTTTGGTTGTTTCCTGTCTGAAGAAAGGATAACTCACGATGGTTTGGTTGTTTCCTGTCTGAAGAAAGGATAACTCAGGAGATGCACCCAACAGCAGCATGTATTCCTCAGGTGCATGGCGGTCATTAAGTGTGACTACACAGATACCAAACACATCTGTTTCAGCAAATACATAGAAGAAGAACCAATTAGAGAAAGAGAGATGTTCACATTTTTTCTTTATTCTTTTTTCCTGATCGGAAACAAATTGCAGGGTCAGTATTTTCACGTTACATGATGCACCAAAATGTTCGATCTGTTTACAGGAATACACTGAATAGAACACAAGGTTTCACAAAGGATACACGACTGACATTTCGCCCATTGCACTTACAACAGTGAATGACATTATCTGGATATTTTGTTAGCATTTTTCATTATTTCCTTTTCATTTACTCCTGTTGTAGATAGCATCACCTCATCTTTGAAACCTACTGACAGTGTAGACAGAGGATGCCCTGGGCTGGGTTCCACCCAGGAAGAGTGATTCTATGAGCTCCTTGTTTTTAATCGTTTTTTACAAACACAATATGTATAGAAACTCTACAGAGACCGGATATGTTTCTTAATACACATTTTTGTTTCACTGTTGTCAACAGTCAATACGAGCCAGCCACATACACTTATAATGCTTATTTCATAATCATCATCTTCATAATAAATATTGTTTTATACACAAAAGCACAAAAGTTGGCAGCAGGTACGCCGTGGGGATGCACATGACGGCAGTACTTAAACTCAAAAGCTGTACAGAAGAGTCCATCTGTATTTACAGTAAGAATGTGTGTGTGTCTGTCTGGATGGCTGCAGTGGTCTGTCTCATGCGCTTCTTTAAATGTGGACCATGAAGTTGGCGTGTAGCCGGTTTCAGTGAGCGTGCAGGTTCTCACCATCATCAAACCCCAAGAACGCTTCTTCACCTCTTGTTTGGTATGACAGATAACACATTCCACCTTCCTTAAGACCAAAAACACATTTCCTCCTTGTCACTGTGTTTGATCTCCCACTCTAGCTGCTAACTCCAGTCATGATTACACTAAAGCTATGCTAATGTGCATATCCCATGTTAGGTGATAACAGACATGTTCAGAGGTCCAGCATTGAGTGGATGTGTTGTTTTTCTGATAAAACAAAGTCTAATCAAATTCAGATCAAACACAGAATTGGGGTTTAGTGATAACAGATATGGGGAACAGGACTTAGAAGGAATTGAAGAGTTTTTATTCTGCTCTCAAGAGTATTAAGAGAAATACCCAGTGAAAGATAGGTGGGCTTTCTCTGTGTTTTATATTGAGTGATCAGAACAACTAAGGAATAGTCATTCAGCATGAGCCCCCAACAAAATGGACACCCTACGACCAATACAGACACTGTGCACTGAGGGAAAGAAGAGAGTCTGACCAATTGCATCAAGGTTGATAGCAGCACAGACAGTTCACTGAAAGCTGAACACGAGAGGGCCCAGGTCAGCCAACAACACAGACAGCTGATGAGGGCTGAACTAAGCCAAGCAAACCCATGCTTCAAGCAACACGATGGAGGGCGTTCAAGACCGACAGTCTACACAGACTTTGGCAACAAGTCTCCCTGAGGGGAGAAGGGTGTGAGGGGTCTTAACAACATGCCACAGAAAAAAACCTCTAGTTCCATAGTCAGATCCGTACACACGTACAAGTTGCAAAGTACAAACATAGTTCATAACAGTTTTTTTATGTGTCGGTTTCACAATTTCTTAGAATTCTCTAAGTTAATAATGGTCACGGTAGGTAATAAACTGAGTATTATGAATCCTTTCCAGTTATTAAAATGAATCATTGCATAGAAAATTTGAATTGACAATTTTTTTCAATCACCCTGTGTGTCTGTGTGTGTGTGCATGCAAATTGAAAATGTGGTTTTAAGGTTTAAATGTGTGTGTGTAGCCCTGCATGTCTATGTACACCAGCAGGTAGACAGGCATTAGTATTCAGTGTGTGTTTGATGATGGGTTATGGGTACACAACCCCTCCATCGTACAGCTGTACATTTACTGATGTTTATCCACATGTGGGTCTCCAAGTCCCAATCTATAATTTTAATAACATTAACACCATTGTGCTATATACCATTTTCTGCATGCTATTGCTTTTAAAAATCAATGAGAAAATTAACGTAATGCAGGATAATTAATATGACAAACATAGAAAATGGAAATATAAATAGCTAATTTCTAAACCTAACCCTAACCAAAGGGAAAAAACATTTAAGAATACAAATAAAAGAAATATAAATACACATGAACTCATAGATGAGTAATTTACACAATCACTGATTTATGTACATACAGTAGTATGCAGTTGTGCAAAAAGACATTAAATAAGGATGATGTGGATATTTCAAAACATAATGAGGTATATGAGTAAAAAACAATGAAAACACTAAATAAGGCTCTTTTTTCAGAAAGCATCAGGCAAAAATTAAAATAAATTAAAAAGAAGACCATAACAAGCAAACAATTCCCAAAGTGCTCTGGGTTTGACAGGTGATGCCTTCTGGATTTGACAGGTGATGGCTTCCAGAGACAGAGCCACGCTCCAGGCTCATTTGGTTCTGTCTGTCATGTGACTCTTGTGGGCACACTGGTAGACCCCCCCTCCCCCTTAACCATGAAGTCCTCTAGTCTCCCGGCCTCGTGAAGAGGCGGTGGACAAAAAAAAAGGTTCAATATGGGTTTACATATTTTTTCATAATCATTATTGTGCGTGCATTCCCATGTCGTTTACGCATTTGCATTCGGTAGACATCAAAAACAAGTTGAGAAGAAAATAATTACACATTCAAAGAAAGGATCGTCTTTCCCCTACACTGGAATGTTGAAAGATCATAGAAACAAAGCATTCAAGGATTATAGAAGGGACAGTTGGATAATAGAAGGGACAGTTGGATAATAGAAGGGACAGTTTGTTAGTAGTGGTGGGAGGTCTTATTTTCCTCTGGTAAGTGGCGTTGGAATTGTTCTTTCAAAGTCTCTTTGGTACAAGTAAAACCTATGAAATGCGTGTATTTTTAATGTGTTTACCTCTTGTGTATTTTCGTGGTGGTTTAAAAGGCCTTCTGAGATTAAGATATGTGGAATCAAACAATTCCTGTCAGAAGTGAACTCCTCAAATATGAGTGGTTTCCCCCTGATGCCCTGCAGAGGGCGTTCTAAGCAATCTTCCCTGCCTTGGTCACTCCCCTCGTTCTCCATCTTGCAGCGTGACACTCCAGTTGGGAGACAGGAAGTGATCGTAAATGCCAGCTTTGATTCATTTCTCATGATGTGACGAGGGAGGAGTTTCAGGTAGAATAGCCTCCTTTTGATACTTCGCTCAATATGATGGGAGTGAAAGGTTTCATCGAGGGATCCCATCTCTTCCTTTCTCTCTCTCTCTGAGCTGGCATCTGTCCTCTGTCTCCTTCCATCCTTCCATCTATCTTTCCTTCCTTCCACCATGCCTTTCTAGATGCTGAGACAGACCCTTGTTCATCTAAGGAGGTAGAAAGAGATCAGACAATTACCATGGATATCTCACAACATGGCTGCTTTTCACAACTATGTCGATTTCAGGCTGAAATTGTGTGTGTTTTGTAGTCTGAGTGTAGGAGTGTGTGTGTGTGGGAGTTCAATGTTGTACCCTTAGATTACACACAGACCTTGTTTGGTCAAATCTATTGCCAGGTTCCCAGTCAGACAGACTGGAGTGTTTAGGGTCAGCAGGTCCCTTCAGGAGATGAGTTTATCCCTGTTTTAGTCGTACAGATGTGACTAACCTTTCTACCTACGGAGCCGGTGCACCACAGAGGGAAAGCACTGTGGATTATATTTTTTGTCACACATTAAAAAAATACCATTTGTGAAGTATGTACCAGGGCCAATGCCATGGCAATGCTGCTACACCCTGGAGAGGTACACAGAGTAGAGCTGAATATGTGAAGATAGATGTGTGGAAATGATGCTTTAACGCACTGGAAATAACTCAGATATATGATATATAACTCAGATATGTATATGGACCTAATCAAGTACTTAAAGTAATTATGATTGAAATGTTATTTACATTTTCTGTAAAGTTCTGACTAAACAGCAGCTGTGTCTATGCCACCTGTCCACACATATTAGTTGTGTCTACCCCACCTGTCTACACATATTAGTTGTGTCTACCCCACCTGTCTACACATATTAGTTGTGTCTACCTACTCAAGAACCACAGGCAGCATGACACCTCTCTCCCAGTCCAGTTATAACCCTTAGACAGGAAAACGCTGTCCCTCCCTTTGTGACCTCACAGCTCCTAACAGCCAATCAGGGTGCCTTTGGGATTGGAGGTAATCCTTAGGGCTGAGCAGGGTTTACCTGCTACCCAGAGAACCAGTGAGACAGGTTTATCTCCAGATCCCTCACTGGATCCCTGGGCAGACGCAGCCAGTCAGGGATGACTAACAAAGCTGGTGATATTACACCAATGTAAGCAGGATGATGAACACCTAGATTTCTATCATGATGCGTGTGAGTTCCTTTACCAATGTTGAAGACAGATTTGATATGGTAACTTGTGGTGTTGCTAGAGCTGTGTGTGTGCATATTCTCTGTGTATGTATGTGTGTGCATGGGCAGAACATCAGAGGCACAGTTAGCCAGCGCATGTGCTGGCCAATTATAGCCCACTTTCTGAGGAGAGTAGGGAGAGGGTCCCGCTTCCTATGAAGAATCACGATGTACAGTAGCAAAGGCCACAACATAGTATAACACCAGTAACATAGACACAAAGCTTGATAGTAGTCTACATACATGCACATGCAACTTAGTAAAAACCCTAACCAACTTAGTAGCAACTTAGTAAAAACACATTTTAAAATGAGGATGTAATCCCTGCTTACCGACGGCTAAAGGAGTAGCAGAAATCTCACTGTGATCATTTGGTCATGCCTAAGGGACATCAGTTGTAACAAGGCTTCAATCCATCCTTCTTCCAGAAGATCTTTTTTTCTCTTCCATCTTCAGTTTCAGCTGAAGGACTCTTGTGCTGACAAGGCAGGCACCCCTGCCCAAGCCTTCCCAATCAATCCTTCCTTCCTGGGGAGTTCAGTATTGACGAGGCATCCTTTGATTTAGGCACTGGCCAGCCAGAGGGATAAATCAGTCAGAATATCAGATTAAAGCAGGTTAATGAGTCAACGCTTCACTTTCATTATGATGATGTGGATCTGAGTGTTAATCGAAGCAAATATGGCCCTTATATTTCATCAGTCAACAGGCTAGCAAGTATCATTATGTTCCCACTGCCAGAACTTGGCTGATGTCATCGCTGTTTTATTTTGAATTTAGCTAGCCACTCAACATTCTAAAACTTAAAAAGCCTGTTAATGATTAGCTAATAGATTATGTTATCTGAGAACAAAAGGTTTGTTTTAGTTGCATTGCCAGTTACTGAAAGCAGCTGAAGTGCTTCCCAGCTACCTGCCTGAGATGCTAGACGGACAGGACACGTCCTTAATCAGTACATTTAATATACCAAAAATAAGTCAATTCTATACAGCACAAAAAGAAAGCATGATAAACATTTCTGCTGTGTTTACTACACAACAATCCCAGCTTGTGTCCACAGATGGGTTGTTCTCACAAAGATGACAGTAAGATACTCACTGATGCACTCCGAATTGCCAACCACCCACCCTTCCATCCTCTGTCCTTCCTGTGGTTGTGTGAAATGTAGAAAATGCCAGAAACAGATTCATAGGTTTTTCTAGTACAAAGACTCCAATCTTCCATCCTCCCTTCAACTCCCTGTCCCCTGGAGAAACATAAACAGATTTACCCCACCAGGACATCAACACAGAGTGTTAGCCTGAGTGGAGTGGCCAGCCTCCAACCATTGTGTCAACAAACAAATCCAGTTGATTTACCCTCCTCTCTTCAGTTCACCAGAATGAAGTGAACTTCTTGCCCAAGGCAGACACAGCTACGGAGACACAGCACAGAAACAACATCACGCCTCATAACCCGTCCAACATCAAACAAGATAGCTGGTGCAGTAGAAGTTGTGTCAATAAAATACAGTGGAGTAGAATACAGTAGAGTGTAATACAGTAGAGTACAATAGTGTAATACATTAGAGTACAACAGAGTGTAATGCAGTAGAGAACAGTACAAGACTCTGTATGCCCCACATGACAGGAAGTTTACTATAAGATGAAGAAAGAACCAATTGTGGTATACTGGCAACTTTTAAGGCAATGTGGTCAGAAATATGTTTCTACAATTAACTTCAATCTGCACCACCTCATCCTATTCCCTCTCCACCCCTCACCATCTCCCAGTTTGCCCGCCTGTTCGGCAGCGCCTCCTTGCAGGATCTTGCCCAGGACGCTTTCCCCCTCAGCAGGGGGTGGTCCTGGTGGGGCAGCGCTGCCGATACCGCCTGGCCTGCTGCCAATACCCACAGGAGCTTTGGAGCCTGCAGGGACACAGTCATCACCAGGGACACAGTCATCACCTGAGAGACTTGTACGTGTGTGTGTGTGTGTGTGTGTGTGTGAGAGAGAGTGGGGAGGGTAGTCTAACCTATGCCAGTCAGGGGGGGTGTGGCTGCCTTGGCAGGCTGTGCTGCTGCTGCTGTTGCTGGCTTCCCCAGACCTGGTGCTAGAGCGGAATCCATTTTGGCCTGTAGTTATGAAATGAGAGGGACACTAACTTAGAAATAGTTTTTGTGAGATCTGGCATTAGTATTTATATGGGCCATGACCTTTTACTGGCCAGTTTTCTGGCTGTACTCACGGCCATTTGCGCAGGCTGAACTGCAGTAGGTACTGGGGCTCCTGGCTGCCTGCCCTGGGCCGGACCTTGGCCAGACTTGACCTGCTGCTGCTGGGCTGGCCCCATGCTGACTCCCAGACCTGGGGAGCCTGCGGCAGCCTGGACCCCTCCAGGTGGAGCGACGCTCTGGGCAGGTTGGCTGTGAGTCTGTTGCTGGTTCCTTGGCTGACCTGGTCCCTGCACTGCATTCTGGCTTGGTGGGCCCCCCTCTTGCTGCGGGGCACCTGGCTGCCTACCAGACTGCTGTGGCTGACCCCCGGGGCGAGGCTGCCCGGTAGGGGCCTGACCCTGGACTTGACCCTGACCCTGGACTTGGCCCTGACCCTGGACTTGACCCTGACCTTGGACTTGACCCTGACCCTGGGTCTGCTGCTGCTTTGGTCCTGCAGCAGGATCTTGTCTCCTGGAGGAGGAACCTGGCTGCCGCTGTCCCCGACTACTGGAGCCATGGTGGTGTCCGGAGGCCGGGTCCCTGGAGAATTCCCCAGAGTCCCGGTGGCTGCCCTGGGAGGAGCGAGCCTCCGAAGCCCCCCTCCTGGGAGTGGAGGACGAGCCGCGTTCCTCAGAGCGTCCAGAGGGGTCTTTGGGATGAGACCTGGAGGAGCGTGAGGGCCGGGGGTCCTCAGAGGAGTGTCGAGAGGAGTGTCTCCCTGAGCTGGCACTGCCGTGGTGCCGGTGGTCCCGGGAGGAGGGCTGGCGGGGCTGGCCATACTCATCCTGGGGCCAGGGCTCCTCCTCTGGGGGCTCATCATAGTCGTGGTAGGTGTGCTTCACGTTTCCACGCCGACCCGTGGAGGCGTGGCTGCTGGCACCATGGTGCCTGGAGCGAGCCTCTCTCGGCTTTTCAAACCAGTCCGTCTCCTCCTGACCCAGATGATAGGCTTGTTGGAGAACCAAAAGAGTGATTATCAACCGTCCGTCTGTTAGTGCCATATGGAGACGTGCAAAACTCAAGCCATGCAGAGCACTGGAGACAACGTCCCGTAAGATCACAAAAACATGAGTCAAACAGCACAAAAAAAGAAGAAAATGAAGAAACGTTTCGGAAAATAAAAAAACATCATAACACGTAAAAAATGTGAATAAATAAAAACATGCACAACACTTTTTATACAATACAGGCAATTATGGTTTTCATGCATTGGGCACAATATTCACAGTCTCGTTCACCAGACAGGACTAAAAGTATCACGGAAAACTCTTATGACTTCATCACAAGACATGCAGATCCTGACAAGCAGCAGATGACAATGGTGGCCAACACTCAGCAGTCAGGCAGAAATCGGCTTTCAGCACCAGTTACCTTCGCTGTCTGAAACAGCGCAGTGCATGTCATCGACCAGGTAAGGGTCGTCTGGCTTGTAGACGTGACTCCTGGGCAGGTCCTTCATGTGATGATCCTGGACGTCGGGTAACGAATGGCTTGAGCCATACTGGTTCCTCACATCGTTGGGGTCAGTGACACCAGACCCTCGTCCAATCCCCACAGGCTTCCCCACCGGGCTGAGCGGGCTCTCCTCCTCCGAGTTTTGGGTCCTGATGGCCGGACGGCCCCCGCGAGCATGGCTCCCTCTCTGGGACCGCTCCATGGCATCTCTCTCATATGACTTGCTCCTGTAGCCTGGGGCGTCCCGCGATGAGATCTTGTCCATGCCGTACCCTGTGGACCGGGATCGGCCTGAGCCGTACATCCTCTCCTCCTCCTCTATAGCTTCCCTGCTGGAGCTCCCATAGTATTTCTGCTGGTCATACACATTCTTCTTCAGGCCGTACGTGATGTCGTCCTGCATCTTCTTGGAACGAGAAACCACAGTGCAGCTACCCCCGGTGGAGGTGGTCATGGTGTAAGACGCTAGATCAGACTCCACGTCACGGGCCTCCTCAATGGGGGAGAACTTGGATATCTTCTGCTCCATGCCCTGCTTGCGGTGCTTGCTGCGCTTGGAAGAGGAGACCACAGCAGGAGCCAGGTTTTTGGACGGGTGCTTCTGGGTTCCTGAGCCGGCACGTGATCCTGGGTGTTTGTTGTAATCATCGTAGTAATAAGATGACCCACCACTCACGGTGACGCTGGTTCGGCTGTCCACTGGCCCTTGCTGGTGATAGCCTGTGGGCCTCCCGTAGGCGTCCACGCTCTCCTCCCCATAAACTCCCCCACGGGCAGGTCCATTCTCGCCTGCATAGCGTCCCACTGGATGGCCCAGGGCATCTGTGGGCTGCCCTCCGCTCTCCTTGGTCAGCTCGCTGATGTCATCAATCATGACATAGTTCCTGGGGATGTTCTGCTCTAGGTTGGAGGTGTAGAGACCATCTGCTGCGTAGGCTGAGGTGGGGCTATCCACTGAGTGTGTCAACCCCACCTCAGGGGAGCGATACTGGCTGTAGGCGTTGGGCACGGAGGTAGAGTAGATGGAGCCGTAGCCTGCATCTGGAGCTGACGTCGCTATGGATACCGAGGGATTGCTGATGACCTCGTAGTTGGTGGGCAGCTTCTGTTCCAAATCAGCCAGTGATGTCTGCCTGGGCCTCTGGTGCACACTGAGGATCTCTGCCTGGGGTTGGAAGGCCAGACCTGGGCTGGGCTGGTAGGAGCTGTGGCCTGGATAGGGCAGACTCTGACCTGGAAGGGGGGGGGCAGGGTGGCCATGCTGCTGAAGGCCCAGGTCTGTCTGGTAGGATGACTGGCCGTAGCCATGGGAGAATCCTCCCTGGGCAGGGTAACCTGGGGGGTGGGGCTGGAATGTGCCGGGCTGGGGCTGGGAGGCTGTCGGGTACTGTGGGGGCTGAAAGCCTATCTGCTGGTAGGCTGCTGTTGGCTGAGGGGTAGGAGTGGGCTGACTTTGGGGGTAAGGATAAGACATGTATGAGGTGGTGGAGGGATACTGGGAAGTGCTGAGGTCATTGGTGAACTGGCTGAGCGGTGCTGTGCTCGGCCTGGTCAGGTGACCGTTCCCGTCAAATGTCCCTGAGGCGGCAACCATCCTCAAATTGTTGAGCTCAGTGTCTGACATGTAGTCCCTGGGGTCTCCCATGCAGCGCAGGTACGCCAGCTCCCTCCTCTCTCTCTCCTTCACCAGTGTCTCCTTCCTCTGGGTGATGCCCAGCTCCAGATAGCGCAGTTTAGCATCAATCTCCTTCTCCTCCTCCTCCAGCTCGGCCTGCTGCTTGCGCAGTTTGGTGGACTCCTGCTCCACAGCCTTCAGCTCGCTGAGAAGCCCCGCCTTGGTGACACCTTGCGTAGGGCGAGGCATCACTCTCTGCGGCATACCTGGGGAGCCGTACATGTGGGACATGGCCGGGGTAACAATGGGGAGTGGGATCTCCTCTGGAGGGGGGCTGGGCAGGGTCCTCTTCACCTTTCTCATCAGAGAGTTCTGCTGCTGCTGCTGCTGCAGGGAGGCCATCTGGACAGAAAGGAGGCAGAAACGCAATGGCTGTAAACACCAGGAGTACGTTAATCAGACTAATTGCACAGTGGAATAATACTCTGTGGTTGTAAGTTCCCATTTTCTATTCATCTCTTTGTATAAATGGGCTGTATAAGGCTGTCGATTTCAGAGAAAGCTCCATGTTAACATGAAGATGTTTTGCAATCCAGTGTTGTTTGACAGTTATATTTGGGATGATTTTCCAATGTTATGGAAACCTTAGCTAATAATAACAATCATTTTTATAAGGTGGTGTTAGAAAAATATACTCAACATAAAAATGTAACAACTCCTGTGGGATTCTATCCACATGAGGGAAAATGGAGTGGAGGCAATTATCTTTACTTGGAGAATTCTGCATTTTTGTTGCAATCTTATTCCAGGTGTTACAAAATATAAATTACAGTTTAAAAACTATCCCTAAACCCCTCACCTTAAAGCATGCACTTAAAATACAACAAATTGACCACAAAATGGGACACAAATAGAACCCTCTTACTTACAGTTTAGGAGTTGTGTAGACCCATAGTGAACGTAATGTGTATCCATGACAGAGCCATATTCTCAGTAAAGATTTGCCAATGAAGCCAAACATCTCTGAAATCCTCTTGCGATTTCTATATGTCTGTTCCCAGGTCTGCGTTTGCACTGAGTGCAGAGAAATCACACTACACTTTGACCAGCTGCTAACAAGCCAGAAGACAGCAGGACTGCACCAGGGTGCCTCCACACAGCCTCTCCCCCTGGCATCTCTGAGGGCATTGCCACATTTAGAAAGGGAAACATGGCAGTGAGAGAATAGAAAAATAGAGATGTTGAGAATATAAGATGAAATGAAGAAAGGCCAGGGGGAGAGAGAGAAAGTAACTAAAGGGATGTGAGATATGTAAAGAAGAAGTGAGAAAATTGGGAGAGGATGAGGGGGTCTAAGGGAGGAGAAGGCAAAGCAAGGGTGAAGAGCAGAGGAGCAGAAAGAAAAGTGAAACTGAAAACACAGCAAACAAAGAGGGAGCGAAAGAGCAAACATATTGGCAGAGAGAAAGAGAGATGGAAGCCAAGGGAAGAGTAAAAACATGCAATCTATAGAAACAGAAGAGGAGAAAAAGAGAGATAGAAAGAAGCTGAGGGAAAAGGAAAAACAAGCGATCTATAGAAACTGAAGAGGGAGAAAGCTTTCCTGGTGCCTGGCATGGACATCTGCTCCCCTGAGAACATTCTGTCACATACTTTGATGCCAAGCCTTGTGTGGTGCATCTGTGTTCACATTCAAGACTCTCTCTTCACTACTGAATATCCTACTGTCTCTGTTTTCATGCCTGGGACACCATCCCAGAAAGCATGCATGCATACATGCATACACATTGGAGACCCAAGACTATAACGCAATAAGTAGAAATTAATATTACATATCCTCTTAGCGTTCTACCATCCATACCCCACCCCCCCCTCATCGCCCCCATCACCTAAAAAATAGTTTTAGATAGCTGCACATGCCATATTCTGTTGGAAAGCTACAATTCTTGTGATTCTATTGATGTAAACTTTTACAAGATTGAATCACAAGCAACAGGTACAATTAATGACCCTCGGTTTCCCAATAAAAATGTTATGATTACATTCCCAAAGGCTCAAGGTATATAACAAAGCAAAGTATTTTGGCCAAAACAATCTATTGCATACATAAAAAGCCATCAACTCTTTTTGCCTCATTCAAAATTTGCCAACGGAAGCGTCCAGTCACTCACATTCCCTTGGTACTTCAGCTCCATTCAGAATTTTCCAAAGGTATCAAAATGGCCACTGCCCGCTAGGCATTTGATTGACACCTCATTTGACCATATAGGAGCTTCTATGTCTTGTTCTTCAAAAGCCAACTAGGTGGCACCCACAATCTGTGCATCTCCCCCCTCCCCTTGGCTTCAAGTGTTTACAAATAAGCTCTGAGACTGCTTAGCCAACAACATTCTGCAGATGGCAATATACAGGTTCAGTCCTAGTCCAAAATGAGTCACAGAAGCAGGCATTTTTCTGTGTGAATCAGACTAAGCACTCCAATGTGTTCATGCTTTAGTTGCTGTGTGTCAGCATACTAATGGAAGATTATGATGTAGGATATGATAGCTCAAAGTGTAACCTTTCATTAGAGACAACAATTAAAAAACGAACACCCTTTTATCGTAAGAATTGAGCATAGTTTACCAAGGGATCTTTTGGATTCTCTGAACGGAATGGAAAACGCCTTGATGCACCCTCAGAAAACGTGTAAAACATTCATTTATTCATTTATTGTGGTGCTATATTTGACTTTTGACTTGGTAAGGTAAGGTAAGGTAAGGCTTCATGCTGCGGTCCCATTGTATCTTCTAGCTATACCTCCCATTTAAAGGGATCTGCAGGCCTTTGAATGCATTTACAGGATTATTTAGAAGGTGAAAAAACAATTACATAAAAATGATGCTACATGACATACCTGATTGTTGGAGAGTGCCTGCTGATGGTATGGAGAGAACCTGTTCTTTGCAGAATCCTCCGAGGTGGGGCTGAGGGGCTTGGGGTCCGACATGGAGCGCTGAACACTCTTGATGGGCCTAGGCAGGGTCTGGTGGCGCTGTGGTGACTCAGCAGTGAAGGCCTTCTGCTGGGGCGTGACGTGGGCCTTATTGAGCTTCTCTTGGGAGGCAAATGTGGTCTCCAGCATGCGATGCGGAGACAGCGGCGAGACAGGGGAGTACAGCACCTGCGGAGACTTGGGAGGCTGGCGGGATGGAGACTCGTTCTGCTGGTAACCGATGTCCAGGGGGTCTGGCTTCCTTCTCTCGAACTTGGCAACCCCCTGGAGACGCGCTGAAGTTGGATCAGTTGGGGAAGCACCCACCATTTGTAAACTGGTGGAGTATGGGCTGATGGTGGTAGGCACACTCAATTGAGGGGCCACAACGCCCTGAGAGTGGGCCTCTGTGTCAGTCTGGCAGGCCAGGCTCTCTCCTCTCTGGGTCCTCTCTGGAGCTGAGATGTAGTGGAGTAGTTCCACCTTGTTGGTCTCCGCCATGGTGATGTGGATTGCAGGGGACACCCGGCCTAGCTGGTCCGGTTCAGTCTGGCAAGAGGAGTCATTGGTGGTCTGAATGGCAATGCTAGAGGAAGACACTTTAGAAGAACCGTCTGGCTTGTTCTCAGTACTGGAGTCAGAGTGTTTGGCAGGACGGGAACGCCGGCGTCTAACTGGCTGCTCCCACTCCGCCTGATCCTCGTCATCTGTCTGGACGCTGCAATCTGCTATGCGTCTGGTGCGCCTGCGCCGGCTCATGTACCTGTCCTCGCCATCCTCATCGTCTGTTTGAACACAACTGTCTGTAATCCTCCTTACTGGCTCCTCCTCTGAGCCGTCTCTCAGACGAGGCATTGAGTTCTGCTTCTTCATGACCCTGGATTCTGACTGATCATCGCTCCTCAAAGACATTTCAGAGGCAGAGCTGGAAATCGGCCTCGTGGCCACCACAGCCTGAACTACCTGGCCATCCTGCCAGAACTGGACACTCTGACCATCTTGCTGGATCACTCGGCCACTCTGGTCACAGATAATAAAACCTTGAGGAGTTGCGCCCCCCGCGACCACCATCCCCTGTATGGCTCCTTGGGCTGTTGTTGCTGCAGCTGCAGCAGCTGCAGAAGCTGCAGCTGCCTCTGCTGCAGCAGCCACTGCTGCTGCCTCCACCACTGCGGTCTTCTGTCTCTTTTGTTCCTCTAGCTGCTGCTGTAACTGATGCTGCAGGGACTGGATCTGGTCAAGCTGCATCCTCTGCTGGGCCAGCTGTTCTCTCTGCATGACAAGCTGTGTTTCCCTCTCTGCCTGCTGCTGCTGGAGGACTTGCTGCTTGATGGTCTGGAGCTCCTGGATTTCACGCTGCACAATCAGCTGTTCTTTTTCCCTGTGCCGCTGCAGCTCCATGCGATCTCTTTCCAGCTCCTCATGCAGACGCAGTTGTCGAAGCTTTTCCAGTTCCACACGCTCGCGCTCCAGCTGCAGCATCTGCTCCTGCTGCAGTCGCAAACGCTCCTCTTCCTTCTCTTTCTCCAGGTCGACAGGAGCAGCAATTGTGGTGCTGGTGACCGTTAGAGGAGCACCTTGGGAAGTAGACAGGGACTGAGGCTGGACCAGAGCCTGGGGCTGGACTGGAGCCTGGGGCTGGACTGGAGCTTGTGGTTGAGGCTGAGATTGAGTTTGAGTTTGAGTCAAGGATAGAGCTTGAGTTTGGACTGGTGGTTGTTGAGTTTGCTGTTGGGTTTGTATCTGCGCTTGCATCTGCGGAGTCGTTTGAGGTTGAACTTGAGATTGGGCCTGAGGGATAGATGAAGACTGATGTATCTCGCTGTTTGCAGGAACTCCTGTGGATTGAATTGGCATTGCAGTAGTGCGGACACCAGCCACTGGTACATTTTGTGTGCCCAGTTGAGTAATGGGTTGCGCTGGCGGTAAGGTTGCAGCGGTGTGTGCCGCTATGGTAGCTGAAGGCTTCCCTAGGTATACTGGAGCCTCCTGACTGCAGGTGCTAGCATCAGGGACACTGTCGGGCCCGAAGGCTACTGTGGGGAATTGATTAGTAGAAGAAGGATACCGATAAGGTCCCTGTGAGGACAGAGGCATCCTTGGGGTCACTTGAGGCAACCTGGTGAGGCTGGCCAGTGGTACAGCAGTCACACCCGCAGGATAAGGCCGGTATATTCCCCTTGGCATGGGGTGCAGAACAGAGGAAGGCTGGGTGGTAATTGGCAAGGTAGAGGCTATAGGGGTGTTAATGGTTGAGTACATCATTCCATCAGCTCCTCTTATAGCGGTGGGGTATAAGGCCCGTATACTTGCTTGTCTGGCATTTATCAGATTGGTTAGGGCATGATTGTGTGCTGTGGGTCTTCCATCTGGGCCATACAGTAGGCTGGCTCTTATTGATGCTAAGCTTTGCTGTAGATTGAGCCTTCCTGCAGGTCCTGCACCTCGTCCTGCACCAAACTGCATCAATTCAGGGCTGTTAGCATAACGGTTTCCAAACTGGTCCATTGAGTTGAGAGCTGCACACATCCTGCTGATCTCTCTTGCAGTTGTGGCACTGTACTGGGCCAAGCTGGAGTCCTGCACACCTGCAAGCTCACGAGGACCATAGCCATACTCTGCGTTGATGTTGGACATGGAGCCGTATCTCCTCAAGGGGAGCGGAGGGCCTGCCACGTCACCTGTCTGGCGCAGGTCAGTGTAGGATCCATACTGTGCACCCATGCCAAGATACCCACCCTGATAGGCCTGATTCATGGTGCTCAGATCCACGGCCAAGTCCCCTGGATCGGTCCTCTGATAGTACTGAAGCGCTGCATCTGTTGGTTTGTTGTCAGACAAGGAGGGTTGAATCCTTTCAGGATGAGGTCCGGTGAATGATTTTCGTTCTCCTACTATGCCTGTTACCTGGTAACCATCTGTTCCAGGTTGTCCGGCCTGTTGTTGCTGTTGTTGGTTGGGGTACTGCGGCGCAGGGGGAGGGTGGGACACTTGGGAAGGATCAGCGGTTGGGTTTTTGTCGGGTGTTGCTGTTGTAGACTTTGGAGCAAAGGACCCGGCACAGCTACCACCAAAGGGGAGTTTGTACACTACATCGCAACAAGCCACTTGGTTCTCAGGTTTGATTGGCCCAGTGAGATCCAATACTTGGGGAGGAGGAGGAGGCAGAGACTCCTCTCGTTTCACCAGCTGAGAAACAGTGGCCCCTTGTGATGAGCTGCTTTCAGCCAGCTGCACCATCATAACATGGGGCTTTCCTGTGGACAGGTTCATCACAGTGGGCTTGTTCTTTAACTCTAGAGCCATCCCTCCATAGATATCATGTGTACTGGCGTTTGGAGTAGTTCCTACAGCTGGTTGTGGAGGGAGGGGAGATATTCTAGGAATGGCACTGACACTTACTACAGGTTGGGTTGTCGAGCCGGAGCTTGTCTGACTCACTATTAGGTCTTTCTTCAACAACAACGGCTGGACTTGGTTGGCCAGATTGTAACGAGCAAAGGATGACTGTTGGTGCTGCTGTAGCTGCTGCTCAAGGAGCTGTTGTTGCTGTAGAAGCTTTTGCTGCTGCAGTTGCAGCTGTTGCTGCTGGATGCCAAGATCCTCCAAGCACGCATCAATTTTGGGAATGGATGGATCTGTGACCGCAGGTTTTGTTTGGGTCAAACACACAGCTGCTCCCACTCCTTGCCCAAGATCCATACGGTTTTGGAGAGGATCCCCATAGACCACTGGTTGCTTGGGCTGGGATATGAACATGGAGGCTGCGACTGTGACACTGACTGTTGTTGGGGTTGACACGGCCACATGTGGTTGCTCTTGTGCATTCAGGTTCATGATGAGAGGTTGCACAGCTGTGTGTCTACTGGAGGTCTGTTCCGACCCGAAGGAGTACCTCCTTGTGTCAGTCGCTAGAGATGTTAGATCCATGCCCTGATCTGTCATGATGATTGGAGTAGGCTTCAATGGAGCTCTTAGGTCCACGACATTCCCAGTAGGGTGCATTTGGTTCTGTTCTATGACCCTAGATGTGCCAGGGACATTGGATATCCTGCAAAGGGAAATATTTTCCATAGACATCGAACCTCGACTGTATGTGGTTGTGGTGGTCACTGTGCTCATACCGACATTGACCCTCTCTGCCATTTGGACCCTCTGCAAGGCGTGTTGAGGTGATTGCTGTGATTTCTGCGGGGATGTCGGTGAGCTTGTTGAAGGGATCTGGGTGCTATACAAGGGCTGGCGGATCACCTGTGTTGGTGAGGACAGAGGAGATGTTGAGGAGTTCACAGTCAGGGGCTTGGCAGGAGAGGTGGTTTCAGACCCCAGGGTTATCACCATCACCGGTGAATCTTGGGAGGACTGCTGCCGTGCCAGGCGTGGTGACACTGCCCTCTGAGGAGTTTCATGGGGCGGTGTGGGGGAGGTTGGGCCACCAGCACTGGCTTGGGAAGACACTGTTTGGCCCCTTGCACTAATGGGCCTGGGGGACTGGGCATGAGTGGGGCTTTGTGTGGGGGAGGCTGAGGGGGAAACTGGTGGGCTGGGGCCTTTGAAGTAAGAGAAGACTTTGGATGTGAGGGAGGACGCTCCAGGGTCCTGGGGAACACCCTGAGTTGCCACGCTCCCAGTCAGCCGTGACTGCGCCTGGGACTGGCTTGAAGTTACATGAGTGGGTGAAGTTGTGGCTGTGCTATACACCCCATACGATGCTATTGTGGTAGAAGCGGGAATAACACCTCCTATTTTGGCAGTCTGGGTCCTCATCCTGTCTTGAGTTTCTTTTGATAGATGCTGAGTTACACGAATCCCAGGGATTCTTGAGTCACTTCCAGAGAATGAGACGGGAGCAGCTGTTTGAGTGGGGCTGGATCCAGGGGTTAAAACTGTTCCTGTTTCTAGGTGTTTCCCAGCCGACTGTGTTGCCCCAGCTGGCTGTCTTGAGTTTGTCTGCTGCTGTCTTTGCATCATCTCTGCTTTCCTCATCATTTCCTCGTAAACCTCCTCTGCACTTTTCAGTGTCTTGTCTGATGGGGAGGTGGCTGTGGGTCGTTCTGTGGGGGAGTAAATTGATGTGAAGGTTGGCAAGTTATACTCACTCCCTGACTTGTAAAGCTTGGAACCCAACATTTCAAACCCTTCGGCTTCAGAATCCATGGAGGGGGAGTATTCAGAGCAGGAGGACCTGTGCAGCTCCTCCATCTCTGCCGCCTGTCTCAGCTCCTCCGTGGGGGAGGCGTCCTCGATGGGGGAAAGGTTGCTTGGGGGAGTTTTGGACCTCTCTCTGCGTCTCTGGGCCCTCAGCTCCTCTTTGTCTCGCTTGGTCTTCCTGGCGGTGCTGCGGATCCGCTGCTGCTCCAGGTCTCTCATCTGCTCCTGCTCTCTCAGTAGCTCCTCCTCTTCCCTTAGCTCGTCCTCCTCGGATGAGTCCTCAATAGTTGGCAGCAGGGGGCCGTGGGAGCGGTGCCGGGCCTTCCTCTGCTGCTTGGCGTCCTCCAGCCTCTGCCGGCGGCTGGGGCTGCTGTCGCTGTCATCCTCCATGGATGACACAGATGTGGGAGATGTTCCGGAGGTGTAGCTGGGAGTGGTGGCGGGAAGGGTGGAGGAATATTCACCTCTAGACCTCTCCTCTGGCGACCCAGTCAGACTCTCCATCTCCAGCTCTGGTTCTCTCAGATCGTGCTCGGTGCTGAGTTCCATTTCGCGGTTGTAGCTATTGGTGTTGTTCAGCTCGATGGTCTTGAACCGCCGCAGGCCTCCCTGGGAAGCCATCATCCCCTCATCGTCCGCACCATCAGCACCTTTGGTGTCCTCTTCGAAGCTACTGGAATGGTGAGTAAGACGTCGTTTCTCTTTTGATAGTTCCCCGCTGTGCTTGTGTCCTTTTTTTGTTTTCTGGTGCGCATACTCTTCCACCCCTTCCACCTCATCCTCGTCCGCGCTCATTTCCATTATCTGCCTCCTCATGAACTCCTCATCTGTCAGCTCTTTGTGTGACTTCTTCTGTCTGGGAGGAAGAGGTGAGAGGCCGCTCTCACTGCTGTCTTCCACGTAGTCGTGGCGGAGCTTGCAGCTCAGCTCATCCGACGACTCATCCCTGGCTGCCTCCTCGTCAGAGTTGTAATCCCGACCATCTCCAATGGACAGCGAGTGAGGCCTCTCCTCTTTGTGCCGGTCCGAAGATGTCTTGGACTCGAGTAGAGGACGCATAGAGCTCTCCAGCTTGGTGATCTCAGAGGGGCTAGAGGCTCCTTTCTCATTCAGCTTCATCCCTTCTTCACGGATCTGTCCAGTAATCTCACCCTGGGAGCTGGAGATCCCGTCAGAGGAGTAGCCGGTATCGCTCAGGCTCTGAGTGCTGGATTTGTTGGAGTCCTGAGGAGAGAGATAGAGAGAGAAGGGCAGGGAAGAAAGAGGGGTAGGAAGGGAAGAGAGAGGGACAGAGGTCAGATAAATTACTGACGGTCTCTGTGCTGAGTTAGTTCATGGCAATCTATTTCAGGCATCACTGCTTGCTTTCTAACACTTTTCCAAACTCTTTCAATTTTATCTACTTTTTTTCACAGATGATAAAGATTTAGAATTTAACTACTGAGACACAATCACTATTCTTGTAAGGTGTTAGAAAATAAACACTTTGCATTCACTCATTGACAAATCACACCAAAACAATTCAAGATATTATGCACACAAAGATGACACAATGTGAATTTAAGACAGAATAAAGAAAACAAACAAACATCATCAGTTTAACAAACCCAAAAATACTTTGGATACATGCTTGACTGATTCATATTCTTCATTTGCCCTTATCATACAACTTAACAATGATGGTAGAGGATGAACAGCATGCAAAAATAAATCTCAATAATTAAATATTGATGTAAATGATGCAGTTTCATCTTTCACTTTGACTTGACAGATCGAGAATGACTGTCATTGATATACCAACATGCCTCTACACAGTCACCTGGTACACAGCATGTACCAACATGCCTCCACAAAGTCACATGGTACACAGCATGTACCAACATGCCTCCACACAGTCACCTGGTACACAGCATATACCAACATGCCTCTACACAGTCACCTGGTACACAGCATGTACCAACATGCCTCCACAAAGTCACATGGTACACAAGTAAAGCATGGTTGAATGGAAGGTGAAAAGGGGGCAGGATGGAGGTAACATTGATGAGTCACCCTGATGATGATGGTAATGATAACGATGGCGATGATGATGATAATGATGAAGATGATGGTGATGATGATAGTGATGGATTGTAAAGGATTTTGTTGATGTGCAGTGATGGTGATGATGATGATGATGATGATGACGATGATGAAGAGCCTTTATCATACAGAATGAGGATGTGATGAATTATCAAGGATGAATGATGATGAGGAATGAAGAACTAAGTTATAAATGATGAAGATGATGATTTGTAATGGTTGATGATGATCAAGTTGACCATGCCAGTCATGCAGATAAGTCAACAGGATGATGATGACGATGACGATGACGATGATGATGTAGATTATCCAACATATGAAAACATTCAATAAACTACAAAAATTCCGACACCCTCGGCTGAAAACAAAAATACATTGACAAAAAATCAAAAAGACAACGAACAAAGAAGAGTGGTAGAAGACGTTGCTGGCAGCTCACTTCGTGGTGTGTTGACTTCTGTGAGTTGTCAGTCATCTTCTTCTGTTCTTTAGAAGCTGTTACTTCCGGAGCTCCCTTCTTCGGTGTTGCTTTCACATCTGCATCCTTCTGAGATTTAGTTGTAACTTTATTCTTCTCCTGGCTCTGCTGGGGTTTGCGGTTCTGGCTGGTACTGGAGGATTTAGCTTGGGGTGTGATCGTCTTAGCCGAGGTGGGTATGGTCTTGGCCTGGGTGGCTCCACCCTTGGCCAGGGAGGAAGATGGCTTACCAGAGATAGGCTGGGCAGACCCCTTGCTCTGGCTAGAGGGCTGGACTACACCCTTGGTCTGAGCAGGGCCTTTTGACTGGGCAGTGGTTTTGGTGGTACCCTTGGGTTGGGGGGAAGAGTTGGTTGTTCCATTGGGGTGGAGGGAAGGTTGGGTGGGGGCCTTAGGTTGGGTGGGGGCCTTGGGTTGGGAGGGGGCCTTGGGTTGGGTGGGGGCCTTGGGTTGGGTGGGGGCCTTGGGTTGGGGGGAGGACTGGAGTGGGCCTTTGGATTGGAGGCCGTCCCCTGGCTGTTTGGCTGGGGAGGGAGGGCCACTTACTTGGGCACCTGAAGGTTTCTGTTGCTGTTGGGGGCCTGTGGGCCTCAGCCCTGCTTGCTGATTAGGCCCCCTCTGCTGGGGTGATTGTTGATTGGCTGGAGCTGGGTGGCGTGGGGATCCCATTGGCTGAGGAACAGGGGGTGCGGCATCACCCAGGCTCCCGGACAAAGCTCTCTGGGTCTGGCAGTTGAGACAGAGCCATTCTTTCTTCTGAAAAACACAAAATCTAATCAGAAAATGCAACGTGTACACAAAACAAATTTCTGAAGGCAGTAGACTAATAACAATACACATTCACATCAAAACAAAACCAAACTCTCATACACACACATTCACATGTAGAAAACAATGTCATACACATTCATTCATGTACACACAAAAACTCATACACAAGAACACACCAAAACCATCATGTCTTATTCAACACAATATAATGCAAACATTATCAATAAATCAGTTGCCTTAGACCTAAAAAAGGTTATGCGTATAACTAAAGGTAAATTATTTTGAATTTGACGGTCGCCTCCAACGTTTTGGCAGTTATATTTTGTTGGCTGCGCTAAAACAACGTGTTTAAGCTCAGCTATGAAGTACAGTATAGGAAAGACTCAACTCTGGCAGTCTGCCAAACACAGTCAGGGCCTCCAGCAAGCAATATGCTGACTTTGAACAGACTGAACAAGGTGTCCAAAACTGACCTTATTGCTGATATGAATACAGGTGGGTCAGGCAACATGCGGGACAGAAGAGGGGTGAGGTGCGTCTAATGTGAGGGATTAGGAGAGAAGTCTGGGCACGGGGTCATGAAAGTGAGTTCTGCACAGAGTTCAGTGTACTTTTACACAATACAACTAAGATTAACTTTTTATAAAATATAACATGTGTTTACAGATACTGCATATATAACTTTGGTTTGCATAAAATCGCAACTGCATTACAGAATACAGACAGAGGCTGAAGGACCAGCGAAACAAGGTGCTCTTAGAATTCAGTGAAGGGAAACTATCAGGGAAGCTTATTTGACACAATCATGTATTTTCAAGTAGGGTTGTCGATGGCACCTAAAGACTCTTAGGTGTTAACCTTGTACACAGGGAAGACAGGCTTGATCGTCTGACAACAGAAAGCACCTGAAATAAATAGAAGGGTAAAAATGCCAGTCGAATACAAATCACCTCTATGGTTCATGAAGCTGAGACAGAGACCACTGAAAACAGTCTGTCTACAAACAGAAGAATGCCTCACCCTGACTCTAGACAGTATCTCTCTTGGAAATATGCCTCACCCTGACTCTAGACAGTATCTCTCTTGGAAATATGCCTCACCCTGACTCTAGACAGTATCTCTCCCGGAATAATGCCTCACCCTGACTCTAGACAGTATCTCTCCTGGATGAATGCCTCACCCTGACTCTAGACAGTATCTCTCCTGGAAGAATGCCTCACCCTGACTCTAGACAGTATCTCTCTTGGAAATATGGCTCTGCAGAAGCTCTATCCTCCGCCACAGTACTACACTTCACTACAATACTGCTGGAGAATAGATTCTGTCACACATAAGCCTGAGAATGCAGCTGAGAGCCTGTCAGCAGCAGGATATTAGCCAAAGCAGATTCTATTTCACATCTAAAGGAGAGTAGATCAATGACATCTAACAGCAAGAGAGAACTGCTTCTAATATGGTGGTTATGGAGGCTGAAAGGAGAGACGACAGCCCAGTATTAGTTACTCAGCAAAGGCCTGCTCAGTTTTCAACGATCATCTGCTTCGACATAAATGGCGTCTGTGTCTTGGCCGCTACACACACAAAGAGAAAACAAAGTCAATAATGAACAACCTCAACACCTCACTGGCTGATTACCATCTCAGCCATAAATCATGTCTATTATTGTTGTAACACCCTCAAAACAGGAAACGCAGGCGATAGTGATAAACTGGCCATGTAAATGCTCCTCTGGTAAACAAACAGGTCCAGGTGTTGAATGCAGCTATCGTAAAGGACATCTAGCTGCAGTCGGCTGGGCTCTTTAATGGCCACAATATAGCCGGATTCAAAAGATTTATAACAACAAATGTGAGCTGCATGATTCCACTTAAAAATAGTTTGAAAGATCCGTAGGCCTACATCCAGCAGGATGTAGGCCACAGTGCAGAAGAAGCAGAGATAACATCTATAAGAGTGGTGTTGAACCATGTGCTATTGAGGACCAAGAGAGTGTAGGTTATAGTGTCAACCAAGCACTACACCAGCTGATGTCACTATTGAGTTTCTTCACTCAGTGACATCAGCTGGTGTAGAGTTTGGTTAAAACCTGCTCCCTCTTGGTCCTTGATGGTACATGGTTCAACACCACAGAGCACAGCCACTGGAAAGCGTCCAATCTGGACTGGTCATTTAGCAACGTTGTCTTTTGTGTGTGAGAGCCCAAATGACAACTCTGACAGCAGGATTGGGATGCTAATCCATCTGCCCCAAGAGACCATGGCTTCACACACTAGAGTCCAGTGATGAGCTCTGGGACTGCCAGATACTCTCCAAGACCTGCTTCTACCAGGAAACAACTGCAGAGGGAATTATTCCAGGGATGGGGCTCCTGTGTGGTCTGTCGCATGCTCTACACCCTGTGTGCAAGGAAGTGAATAAACTAGTGAGTGGTCATGCCTGTTGTTGATGGGAGGGGTTTGTCTGTGTGTGGATATTTGTTTGGTAATGCTCATGTGGGAATAGGGGACGAATAAATCAAACCCATTTAGTCTTTATGTGGAATCCCACACCCACACTGTCTCTTTCTCTCTCTCTTACACACACACAGCCTGTGTTTCAGCTGCCTGGATGAGGCTGTAGACAAAGTGTCAGCATGTTCAATCATCATGTCAGAGTGCAGCATGTTCAATATTGTGATCAACCTCACACAGCGAAGAAGGAATTGGGCCATCAACCAACTTTCCTGTCGTATAAAACACACTCCCCTGCTCACTGCCCTATACACACGCACTCCCTTTCTCACACCCATACACACAGTCTTTCTCCTCTACCTCTTCATTAAATATTTTTTTCTTTTTAGCTCCATCTAGTAGCTTTGTGGCTGCCTTTGTTGGTTGGTTGGTCATTCAATTGCTCCACATAAACTGCAGGATGTGGGCACAGCTGTGGCAAACACTTGTTGAGAGATGTGTCCTAACTATATTCTGCACTTCTGAACCAAACAGCAGTGAGAACCCATCTACACACTAAATGGGTTAACTCATCATTTAGCAGTAGTGTAATCATTATGTACGGGTAGGTGAGTGTGACTCTATGCCAGCATACCACTCCTGCACAGTGGAGGTGATGATGCTGTTTCTTACTTTAGGTTCTGGCTTAGACTGGGACTGATCAATTCTCCACAGAACAGCATGAGTTATTATGGCCACACAGCATATTGTCTATGTGACCCTTCATTAAATCAATTAAGTCCACATGTGCCCCATGTGCTATGACTAACAAGTTAAGCAATCACCTTATTTAGTAATTATACTGCTGCTTTGGACTATTAGCAGAATGAAAATAATCAGTTTGATTATTTGATGTCACTGGTCATGACTCTGAGATCAGAACTCAAAACTCTAAGGTCACTGATCAGACCTGAGGTCACTGGTCACACAGTCATTTGAAAGCTTCAGTGAACAGAGAGGGAGAGAGACAGGAAGGAAAAGATTTGGATCTGTGGTGGTGCAGTTGGAAATGTAATTTTCTTAAGCGGCTGGATGGAGATAAAATGGATGTTTTCCAAAGTTTACCAAAAAAGAGGCAGAAAGCTGAGTGTGGAGACTTTTCAAGGACGTGAGAATCTACTCATGAAACAATGACAGAACGACCATGAGATGTAAGGCAGTGTTTGCCACAACCGTACACATCATCATCCAAACTCTCTACTGTAAAACCTTGCATAACAGCTCCTGAAACACAAAATTGTGGAGGAGGCAGTGTGTGTGCTATGCACCAGAGCTCTGGGGGCCAGATGAAGACTTATTTATTGCTAATTCTTCCTGAATCCTCCCAACTTTGTTGGCAGCTGGAGCGTGAGCATGTGGGTAGAGGAGGGTGGCGTTGGCACGCCAGGCAGACACCCTAGCTTTGTTTTGATCTCCCTCAAGTTCTCTACAGAGGAGCTAAATATAACCAGGTGCAGCTATCTCAGAAGCCACCATCTGTGCTGCATGCAACCCTAATGAGATGGAACAGTACAGTCGAGTCTGGCCGAGGGTGTGTTTATTGGTGTGTGAGAGTCGGGGGAAAGGGAGGGGAGGGTGGGCAGTGGGGGTAGATGTGGGAAATTTATTAGACAGAAGATTTCTTGTACAGCTAAATAACATTCAGGAATCTGTGCTCTTCCTGTTCAGACCTGGGACTGCATGTTGAGTCACTAGGCGTAAATGACATCTTGACATCTCAAATAGGACACATACACACATACACCTTTGGGCCACACACTGACACACACATGGTGGAGAGGGCCTGGGGAGACAGTGTGACATACACATGGCCCTGTCACCAGGGACTAATCCTGTCAGATGACAAGTCCTCCAGTGTGACTGTCCTGTCCCTCCCTGCTAACAACATGTAAGCTAGGCAGCACACTCCTCCTTCCTTCCTGTGTGATGTGATGCCCTGTGCCGACATGCAGGATGCTGATTGAACTCTAAACACAATAAGCATCCTTTTTTCCAACGGAAGCTGACAGCACTTTTTGTCATGTCACACGGCCAATCGCAGTCTCTCTTGCAAACCTGTTACTAGATCAGCACACATCACAACACGGAGGGGATGGGGGACTGTGAGAGAGAGGAAGAGAGAGGGAGAAGGAGAGAGAGAGGGAGAGTAGAGGAGAGAGAGGTAGAGGGAGAGAAAGTGTGTGAGAGAGAGAGAGAGAGAGAGAGAGAGAGAGAGAGAGAGAGAGAAAAAGAGAAAGAGAAAGAGGACAGGGTAGAAGCTCAGGGAGATAGCATAGAACGACTAGGGAAGGGAAGAGGGGGAATGCTCCATGTTGACAGATAAACCTAACCCAGGCAGCTAGTGGCAGCATAGAGCCTCCAATGTCACCACCAACGCCCCATGGAGGGAAACAGAAGATGTGCGCAGGGCAGTAAGACCCAGCAGGAGGGCAGGGAGCGTGTACATAGATGTGGTATGTGTGTGTGTGTTTTTGTGTGTGTATTGGTGTGTGTGTGTGTGTGTGTGTGTTAGTGTACTCGAGTGAACATGGTGGGCTCAGTATCTTAGTGAGATCATCTTGTTAGAGAGTTAACGTCACTGGCAGAAAGGTGAGTGACAGGAGAGTGAGTTAACATCGCTGGGGGTTTTTGGCATCAGAGCTCACCAAGGAGAAATGCTATCTCTTCCTCTCACATAAAGAAAGAAAGCTACAGAGCCCGAAAGACTAGAAACCCCTTCATACACAATGATATTACACAGTGGACAAAGTGGGAGGGTCTTAAGCACTTATAGGAGACTTAACGCATAGTGTCACCTTCCCCTGTCCTGCGAAGTTTGTTATCAGCAAGTGGGGAGGCTGGCTGGATGAGATGGTTAATCAGGGAAAACATAAGGTATGCACGTTTTATATTCTGGGTGATCCCTAATAAGGAAAACATTGTAAAACAGGGTCTGAACCAACCGTAGAGACAACAGACCTGAGCAGAATGTTCCAATGAGATTAGCAAATACCATCCATATACTACAATATTTGCTGTTGGTAAACTTGCTTCAATTAAACTAAAGTCCCAAATGGGCACACACTCAAGCAAATCAAAAAAGAGATGTGGAAATTGTGTCCGAATGTGAAAGCTGCGGGGTTAGAGGCAGGGTAAGAGGCAGGGTAAGAGGGAGGGTAAGAGGGAGGGTAAGAGGCAGGGTTAGAGGCAGGGTAAGAGGCAGGGTAAGAGGAAGGGTAAGAGGAAGGGTTAGAGGGAGGGTAAGAGGCAGGGTAAGAGGCAGGGTAAGAGGCAGGGTTAGAGGGAGGGTAAGAGGCAGGGTTAGAGGCAGGGTAAGAGGCAGGGTAAGAGGAAGGGTTAGAGGGAGGGTAAGAGGCAGGGTAAGAGGCAGGGTAAGAGGCAGGGTTAGAGGCAGGGTAAGAGGCAGGGTATGAGGCAGGGTAAGAGGCAGGGTTAGAGGGAGGGTAAGAGGCAGGGTTAGAGGCGGGAAGAGGCAGGGTAAGAGGCAGGGTAAGAGGCAGGGTAAGAGGCAGGGTATGAGGCAGGGTCAGAGGCAGGGTAAGAGGCAGGGTAAGAGGCAGGGTTAGAGGCAGGGTTAGAGGCAGGATAAGAGGCAGGGTAAGAGGCAGGGTTAGAAGCAGGGTTAGAGGCAGGGTTAGAGGCAGGGTTAGAGGCAGGGTTAGAGGCAGGGTAAGAGGCAGGGTTAGAGGCAGGGTTAGAGGTAGGGTTAGAGGCAGGGTAAGAGGCAGGGTTAGAGGAAGGGAAAGAGGCAGAGTAAGAGGCAGGGTTAGAGGCAGGGAAAGAGGCAGGGTTAGAGGGAAGGTAAGAGGCAGGGTGAGAGGCAGGGTTAGAGGCAGGGTTAGAGGCAGGGTAAGAGGCAGGGTTAGAGGCAGGGAAAGAGGCAGGGCTAGAGGCAGGGTTAGAGGCAGGGTTAGAGGCAGGGAAAGAGGCAGGGTAAGAGGCAGGGTTAGAGGGAAGGTTAGAGGCAGGGTTAGAGGCAGGGTTAGAGGCAGGGTAAGAGGCAGGGTTAGAGGCAGGGAAAGAGGCAGAGTAAGAGGCAGGGTTAGAGGCAGGGTAAGAGGCAGGGTAAGAGGCAGGGTAAGAGGCAGAGTAAGAGGCAGGGTTAGAGGCAGGGTTAGAGGGAGGGTAAGAGGCAGGGTAAGAGGCAGGGTTAGAGGCAGGGTTAGAGGTAGGGTTAGAGGCAGGGTAAGAGGCAGGGTTAGAGGCAGGGAAAGAGGCAGAGTAAGAGGCAGGGTTAGAGGCAGGGTAAGAGGCAGGGTAAGAGGCAGGGAAAGAGGCAGGGTTAGAGGGAGGGTAAGAGGTAGGGTTAGAGGCAGAGTAAGAGGCAAGGTTAGAGGCAGGGTTAGAGGCAGAGTAAGAGGCAGGGTAAGAGGCAGGGTTAGAGGCAGAGTAAGAGGCAGGGTAAGAGGCAGGGTAAGAGGCAGGGTTAGAGGCAGGGTTAGAGGCAGGGTTAGAGGCAGAGTAAGAGGCAGGGTAAGAGGCAGGGTTAGAGGCAGAGTAAGAGGCAGGGTTAGAGGCAGGGAAAGAGGCAGGGTTAGAGGCAGAGTAAGAGGTAGGGTTAGAGGCAGGGTTAGAGGCGGGAAGAGACAGCTGCAGTGTTAGAGGCAGGAAGCGAAAGCTGCAGGTTAGCTGCAGTGATAAGGTCAGATGGATTGATCCTACTTTCACACAGGGAACCCTTCTGTGTCACTCAATCCAGCCCTGGTTGTTAGTGTGTGTGTGAGCGTAGTGTGTGAGAGAGTATGTGAGAGAGAGTGAGAGAGAGAGAGAACGTGTGAGAGAGTTTGAGAGTGTGTGAGATAATGTGTGATAGTTTTTGAGTATGTGCAGTAAAATAAAAATGGAGAGTAGTAAGTATTTGTTGCAGCAACTATTAACTACAAACTATGCTTTCTGTTCCAGACAACATGAGTCCTCCAAGAGTTATATTCTAGTGAACAACACAGTGGGAGTCCAGCATGCTTTAGCACCCAGCCACCCACAGAGGGAGCCAGAGAGGCAGAGAGCAGAGAGGCCCTCAGTGGGAAGAACCCCATGGAAACACACAGAGGAGGATGTCCTCACAAACAAACTGTTCCCTATAGCCACCTGTCCAGAATGTTCTCTGGTTTGTAACTTAAGACTCTGTATGAAGGTGCATAATGTACATACACACCTCATACACTATACAAACACACCTCGTACACGACACATACATCACATCAACCACACACATACACACAGACATCCCTGTGCCTGTCATTCAGGCATGTCTCTCTCAGCAAGGCCCCCAGCCCCCTGCTGGGGCCAGGAAATGTCAGGCATCGTTAAATGACACAGCACCCCCAGCCGAGCCAGGAATATATCAGCTCATATTTGAGCTTCTTTTCTTTCTGATATGGTCCGCCTCTCGACCCTGCTTGCTCAAAGGGCTGTGTGTAAGACAACTGTTGCATCCACCGGTCAACATAGCTCACTCTTCCCAAAGAAACTCCAATCATATTGAAAGACATCCACTGTTTTTGGACCTTGTGTGTGTTATATGTGCATCAATACAGTAGAGGCATGTCTCATGTATTATTCAATATGTATAGGGAGTCGATACACACAAACTCAGTGTAAACAGAACTAGAGATTTTCGGTGTCACAGAGTGTTCTAAAGTTTTTTGCCACCAATACAATCAACTGGTAGTTGCAGTTTCTATATAGATGCAAAGAATGTGAAAACTGTCCTCAGACTGTTTTACTGCCCTGGTGGTTCTAATTCCTTACAAACTGCCTCTTTATTTGCCAAACCAGTCATAACCAGTCAAAACTATAACTGCAGCATCCAGTTATATGGCAGGGATAGCAAAAGTATACATTCTTCATTCAACTAGTCCGGATTATCAAATTTGAAAAAATCTGGTGCTCAATACAATTTTCACTCAAATTTCAAAACATATACCGTTTTAAGTGTTGAACCTTTTTCCCCTCAATTTTTTTTATTAACCGTCTTAATGTTTTTCTAAGTGGGAAAACCTTTTCCCTCAACAAAAGACATTTCAATTGAAAATGTTTCTAAACTTCTAACAAAGTTTTTTTTTAAACAGATGTTGTATTTAAAAAAATGTTATACACAGATTTGTACAAAGTGATAAGAGAGGAGAAGCCAAAAGTGAGTGCAAACCTGAGAAAATATCTTTTCAAACGTACTTTACCACACCTTATTTTTTCACAAAAAAATTACACCTTTGAAAATGTACTTTTTCCCCCATCTCTGCACACACACACTTACCAGACACACATACACACACACACACACTTACCACACACATACACACACACACTTATCATACACACACAGACACTCACACACAGCTGGTGAGTAAGTGCTTGTAAAGAAACATGTTTGTAATTAATGACTAGAAACTGAAGGTCAGAGGCAGAGAGGGTCACTGTAAATTATTAACACAATCATGCAGGGGGCCCCAAGAGGACCCAGGGGACTAAGGGTAGGGATGTGCCCAGGGCCCAGGATAGGTCAGGGGGAATAGAGGCCCTGGGGGGCTCTGAGGTGCAGTCTACCACTACACTCACAGTTATGCACAAGAATGTACACACACAGTTATGCACAAGAATGTACACACACAGTTATGCACAAGCATGTACACACAGTTATGCACAAGCATGTACACACAGTGATGTACAAGCATGTACACAAACAGTTATGCACAAGCATGTACACACAGTGATGTACAAGCATGTACACACACAGTTATGCACAAGAATGTACACACACAGTTATGCACAAAAATGTACACACAGTTATGCACAAGCATGTACACACAGTGATGTACAAGCATGTACACACACAGTTATGCACAAGCATGTACACAAACAGTTATGCACAAGCATGTACACACACAGTTATGTACAAGCACGTACACACAGTTATGTACAAAAATGTACACACGCAGTTATGTACAAGTGTGTACACGCAGATATGCACAAGTATGTACACACAGTTATATACAAGAATGTACACACAGTTATGTACAAGAATCTACACACACAGTTATGTACACACAGGTATGTACAAGAATGTATACACAGATATGTACAAGCATGTACACACAGTTATGTACAAGCATGTACACACAGATATGTACAAGCATGTACACACAGTGATGTACAAGCATGTACACACAGATATATACAAGCATGTACACACAGTGATGTACAAGCATGTACACACAGTGATGTACAAGCATGTACACACAGTGATGTACAAGCATGTACACACAGTTATAAACAAGCATGTACACACAGTGATGTACAAGCATGTAAACACAGTGATGTACAAGCATGTACACACAGTTATAAACAAGCATGTACACACAGTGATGTACAAGCATGTACACACAGTTATAAACAAGCATGTACACACAGTTATAAACAAGCACAGATATGTACACACGGAGCTGGCTGCTTTCCAAACACACTGAGAATCAGTGGATGTATAGCGACCTAACAAAACTCTAACGTTTTTTGTTGTCTTTAAGATGAGCTTTTCCCTCTGCACCTACATGGAAACTCTTCTTCTCTTGTTTTTCTGTGCAGACTGACTGTAGCATCTGTGTCATCATTCCATACATGCAGCCACACAGCACAGGCAAACCCAGGTGAATTCGTACTTAAATAACATTTAAAACATTTAAGAATGAATTATAAAAGTATCTGAAAGTAACTGAGGTGCCTAGGATCCCCTCCCCAGTTGACTACAGTGAGTGACACAAATCAAGCACACCCGACTACTTTGCAGTGTCACTGTAACAAATGATTACAGACTCAAATCCGGTGCTGTAGCAGTCATTGACACACGATTACACACACGTGCGTGAGCACACACAAGCCACGCTGACAAATCGGGCAAAGTCAGCAGGTATATGGGTCAATCCCTCGGGATTCCTTCTCTGGCAGCCACAAGGTGCGGCCTGCAGGATTAGACAGGAAATGAAGGATAATCCAGGAGAGCCAGCAGGACTCTGGCCAGCACCACCATGCTCCATCATGCTCCCCTCCACCATGCAGCCCTCCATCATGCAGCCTTCCACCATGCAGCCCTCCACCATGCAGCCCTCCATCATGCAGCCCTCCACCATGCAGCCCTCCATCATGCTCCCCTCCACCATGCTCCCCTCCACCATGCTCCCCTCCACCATGCTCCCCTCCACCATGCAGCCCTCCACCATGCAGCCCTCCATCATGCAGCCCTCCACCATGCAGCCCTCCACTATGCAGCCCTCCACCATGCAGCCCTCCATCATGCAGCCCTCCACCATGCAGCCCTCCACCATGCAGCCCTCCACCATGCAGCCCTCCATCATGCTCCCCTCCACCATGCAGCCCTCCATCATGCAGCCCTCCACCATGCAGCCCTTCACCATGCAGCCCTCCATCATGCAGCCCTCCACCATGCAGCCCTCCATCATGATCCCGAACCCTAAACACCTGCCACTATGATCGGTCAGAAATCTGGTGGTTTTTAAACAGAGACTTATTAGAGGAACTTGTCAGTTTCGACCATCATCATTTGCCAGTGTCCTTTCTGCTTTCTGCATCACATGGATATCCTGCTACTGTGACAGTGTTCCGCAGTACCGTGGTTGTTACATGACATCGACAATTTATAAATTTTGCAGGTGCTTTCATCCAAAGTGATATACCAGTGTGAGAAGCAGAACACCCATAGTCAGAACGATCAGTCGGTTGTTGCGTTCTGTCTGCTGACGCCTGAGTAAATGCTGTCAAGGGAGGATGTGTCTCTGAGACAGGAGCTGAAGGTCCCACTGTCTAAGAGTCACTATACTAACTAGAACACTTTCAACAATGTTATGTGTTTCAACACACATGCCTGCCTGTGTGCATGTGCAACTGTACGTGCGACTGTGTGTGTGCGGCTGTGTGTGTACGTCTGTGTATGTGTGTGACTGTGTGTGTGTGTGTGCGGTTGTGTGTGTACGACTGTGTGTATGTCACTAAAATATGTGAAGCCCTGTGACAGGGCAAGTGGATGTCTGACTGCTGTCGTTACTCTCTCAGACAAGCTGTATGTGTACAAACAGCTAAATTACCCAGAATTACCCAGGTGTTTGGGGGTGTGGGGATTATCAGTTCTTCCTGTCTCTGCGGGTCCGCTCAGTAATCAGGGTGATGGATGATGTGGAGGAGGAATGTTGCTAAGGCAACTAGGCTTTTTAGAGTTTCAAGCTTGTTCTGGTGATGTGGGAGCAGAGAAAATCCACCTCCTGAATTGAATACAAATATCAGTGTGTTTATTCGCACACCATTTCCATTTGGGCTCCACATATATATATGTCTCAGAGTCTGTTGTAAAGTGTGTGTCAATTGGAGTACCGTGTCTCTGCTAGGGGCTACAAGCCATTTTCTTCCTTACCTCTTGAACTAAGACACAGTTCCACCAACTGACATACTTAACCCTCAGTACTAAACATATTGTTCTCATTTCAATGCACACAAACACACACCTCTCCCTGGGATACGTGAATCACTTATGGATAACACACACTCATGAGTGTGTACAGCAAGGCCCCTTGGGGCTGTAGCTGCTGGAGGTGCAGGGGGTTGTCCATGTTTACTGTCCTTTATTTACCCTCTCTGTCTGTCTGTATTTGTCAGTGTATTGGCAGCAGAAGGGTCTGTCTTCATTAGCAACAAGGACCCAATCACAGGCGTCTGTTTAGGAACAGATCACACCTTTCTTCCTTCTCACTCTTGCTTGCTCTCTCTCACTGTATATACCACTCTGTCACTATCTCACTCTCTCATTCACCAGCACGCCCGGCATTTAACACAGGTTGGCTCCAGTGGCCTTGACTCCAGACTGCTTCCTTGACTCATCAAAGACATCACTGACCAAACATCTCTAGTTTTGTATTCCTTTCTAACACACAGACACACCGGGACACACAAACCCTCGCAATACAACTTCTACAAAATCACTGACGACAATTTGCTTGGTCTCTTCCGTGTTTCCGGTGATATTAAGCTCAATCTGTCAAGTATGATAAATAGTGACAGTATGAATAACAGGCTTTATTCCTTTTAGTCACAAAGACAGAAAATACCAACTCACAGAGCAACTGAGATTAGTACTGGAAGGTTTGCTATTCCCCTCCTTGAACCGCCACCTTAACGTGGTGGAGGGGTTTGAGTGCTTGAATGATCCCAGGAGCTATGTTGTCGGGGGCAATAAGCCCCTGGTAGGGTTTCCCACGGCAAACTGGTCCTAGGTGACTAGCCAGACTAAGTGCGGTTCAACAAAAACCCCTATGATGACAAAACCAAGGAGAATCGTTACGTCGCCCGGAGTGGCGTTACCGGGGCCCCACCCTGGAGCCAGGCCTGGGGTGGGTGCTCGCAGGCAAGCGCCTGGTGGCCGGGTCTTTGCCCATGGGACCCGGCCGGGTATAGCCCGAAAAGGCGACGTGGGATCACCTTCCGGCAGGCCCACCACCCACAGGAAGGACCGTAGGGGGCCGGTGCGGTGTGTTTTGGGCGGCGGTCAGGGGCAGGTGCCTGGACGACCGAGGCCATGCACACGGTCTCTAGCGCTGGGGACATGGAATGTCACCTCGCTGGCAGAAAAGGAGCCCGAGCTTGTGCGGGAGGTAGAGCGTTACCGGCTAGATATAGTCGGCCTCACCTCCACGCACAGCCTGGGTTCTGGCTCCATTATCCTCGAGAGAGGCTGGACTCTACATTTCTCTGGCGTTGCTCGCGGGGAGAGGCGGCGGGCTGGCGTGGGCTTGCTCATAGCCCCATGGCTCAGCCGCCACGTGTTGGGGTTTACCCCGGTAGACGAGAGGGTCGTGTCCCTGCGCCTTCAAGCCGGGGACAGGTCTCTCACTGTTGTATCGGCCTATGGGCCGAACAGCAGTGCAGAGTACCCGGCCTTCTTGGGGTCCCTGGGAGGGGTACTGGATAGTGCACCGACCGGGGACTCCATTGTTCTGCTGGGGGACTTCAACGCCCATGTGGGGTGAACGACAGTGACACCTGGAGAGGTGTGATTGGGAGGAACGGTCCCCCCCCGATCTGAACCCGAGCGGTGTTTTGTTGTTGTTGGACTTCTGTGCTAGTTACAGTTTGTCCATAACGAACACCATGTTCGAGCACAAGGGTGTCCATCAGTGCACGTGGCACCAGGGCACTCCTAGGCCGAAGGTCGATGATCGACTTTGTTGTCGTGTCCTCTGACCTCCGGCCACGTGTCTCGGACACTCGGGTAAAGAGAGGGGCGGAGCTGTCAACCGATCACCACCTGGTCGTGAGCTGGATCCGCTGGTGGAGGAGGAAGTCGGACAGACCTGGCAGGCCCAAGCGTATCGTGAGGGTCTGTTGGGAACGTCTGGGCGGAGCCTTCTGTCAGCGAGGTCTTCAACTCGCACCTCCGGGAGAGTTTCTCACAGATTCCGGGGGGGCTGGGGACATTGAGTCTGAGTGGACTATGTTCTCGGCCTCCATTGTCGATGCGGCGGCCCGGAGCTGCGGTCGTAAGGTCTCTGGTGCCAGTTGCGGCGGCAATCCCCAAACCTGGTGGTGGACACCGGAAGTAAGGGATGCTGTCAAACTGAAGAAGGAGTCCTATCAAGCCTGGTTGGCTTGTGGGACTCCGGAGACAGTTGACAGGTATCGGCAGGCCAAGCGTGCCGCGGCTCGAATTGTCGCGGAGGCGAAAACTCGGGTCTGGGAGGAATTCGGGGAGGCTATGGAGAAGGACTACCGGACGGCCGCAAGGAAATTCTGGCAAACCGTTCGCCGACTCAGGGGGGAGAAGCGGTTCTTCACCAACACCGTGTACGGTGCGGGCGGGGAGCTGCTGACCTCAACTGGGGACGTTGTTGAGCGGTGGAAGGAGTACTTTGAGGATCTCCTCAATCCTGCCGTCATGTCTTCCGAGGAGGAAGCAGAGGCTGGGGACCCGGAGGTGGACTCGTCGATCACCCTGGCAGAGGTCACCGAGGTGGTCGGTGGGCTACTCGGTGGCAAAGCCCCGGGGGTAGATGAGATCCGCCCGAGTATCTTAAGTCTCTGGATGTTGTGGGGCTGTCGTGGCTGACACGTCTCTTCAACATTGCGTGGCGCCTTGGGACGGTGCCGCTGGACTGGCAGACCGGGGTGGTGGTACCCCTTTATAAGAAGGGGGACCGGAGGGTGTGTTCAAACTACAGGGGGATCACACTCCTCAGCCTCCCTGGTAAGGTCTATGCCAGGGTACTGGAGAGGAGAATCCGTCCGATAGTCGAACCTCGGATTCAGGAAGAGCAGTGTGGGTTTCGTCCTGGCCGCGGAACACTGGACCAGCTCTACACACTTCATCGGGTGCTTGAGGGTTCATGGGAGTTTGCCCAACCGGTTCACATGTGTTTTGTGGACCTGGAGGAGGCGTTCGACCCTCGTGGTGCCCTGTGGGGGGTTTGCCGGGAGTACGGGGTCCGGGGCCCTTTGCTCAGGGCCGTCCGGTCCCTGTATGACCGGAGCAGGAGCTGTGTTCGCATTGCCGGTAGTAAGTCGGACCTGTTCTCGGTGCATGTTGGACTCCGCCAGGGCTGCCCTTGGTCACCGGTTCTGTTCATTGTCTTCATGGACAGAATTTCTAGGCACAGCCAGGGGCCGGAGGGTGTCTGGTTCGGGGGGCACAGGATTTCATCTCTGCTATTCGCGGATGATGTTGTCCTGATGGCTCCATCGGACCGGGACCTACAGCATGCACTAGAGCGGTTTGCAGCCGAGTGTGAAGCTGCCGGGATGGGAATCAGCACCTCGAAATCTGAGGCCATGGTTCTCGACCGGAAGAAGGTGGAATCTCTGCATCCTGCCTCAATTTCTACATCCTGCCTCAATCTGTCCACCCTGCCTCAATCTTTCCATCCTGCCTTAATCTCTGCATCCTGCCTCAATCTGTCCATCCTGCCTCAATCTGTCCATCCTGCCTCAATCCCTCCATCCTGCCTCAATCCCTCCATCCTGCCTCAATCCCTCCATCCTGCCTCAATCCCTCCATCCTGCCTCAATCTCTCCATCCTGCCTTAATCTGTCCATCCTGCCTCAATCTGTCCATCCTGCCTCAATCCCTCCATCCTGCCTCAATCCCTCCATCCTGCCTCAATCTCTGCATCCTGCCTCAATCTCTGCATCCTGCCTAAATCTCTGCATCCTGCCTCCTCCATCCTGCCTCAAGTTCTGTATCCTGCCTCTCCATCCTGCCTTAATCTCTCCATCCTGTCCTTTACAGGCTCTGGGGTCTGTATTTGCACCAGACCTCATCAGCCATCCTTCAATCAACTCAGACACCTGCACAGGTGTATTTAATCATGACTGATGTGCCAGCCAATGGGATCCTGAGAAAAAAGTGCTCATTTTGAACAGCAATATGATTTGCTGTGTACAGGCCAATCAGAGTGAAGGGAGGCTAAACGCAGACAGGGCCCAGGGTTAAGTTTAGGATTAGGGCCAAGGTTAGGGTTAGGTAACAGGGGCCAGGGTTAAGGTTAGGATTAGGGCCACGGTTAGGGTTGGCTAACAGGGGCCAGGGTTAAAGTTAGGATTAGGGCCAAGGTTAGGGTTAGCTAACAGGGGCCAGGGTTAAGGTTAGGATTAGGGCCAAGGTTAGGGTTAGCTAACAAGGGCCAGGAAGTACCCAGGTAGGCATCAATCGACAAACTCACACAATATGTGTGTGTGAGAGAGAGTGTGTGACAGTGTATGTGTGTGTGTATATGAGACTGTAGGTGTGTAAGAGTGTGTATGTGGGTGTAAGTGTATGTGGGAGTACATGTGTGTTGCCTGCTTGCATGTATACGCAAAGTAACCCTAACCCTAACGCTTTGACGGGATCTCAGAATTATGTAATTTCCTCTGCATGCAATCAAAACAGAAGTTTACAGGAACATGACGATCTCACAAGAAGTGAATGAACCAGCAGGATTGATTTATCCACAGACATTAGGAACACAGGCAGGGTGAAGTCACAGGATCTTACATCACACACCAATCCGGAGGGTGTCTAAAGGAACATTTCACTGATTCATCGTTATGAACAGAACCGTCTAAAGTGTCTTGGGGTAAAACACACACAAAAAAGGTGAGATTATTAGCAATTAAGAGGAATAACTGGAGCAGAGTGCAGCAGTTCTGACATGCTAGCTTGCTAGAGATCAGATCCTGTGTTAAGCCAGTTCTCCACATGCACCGAGGAAAGTGGGGGATCTCACTAATCTACCTATTAATATTTCATCTCCACCTTAGAGGAGCTGGCAGATAGACACACAAATGGCGAACTTAGCAAACCATTTTCTCTCCTCTCTATCTCCCCCGTCCCTCCCTCGATTTCTCTCTCCTCTGCCTCTCCTCTCCCTCTCTGTCCCCCTGTCCTGATAGAGCTTCACAGTGGGGCAGGTCAGCTGACCACAGTGCTGTGGTGAAGTTTGGTTTGCTAAGATGACTGGATCACATGACCACAGTAAGACAGCTATTTATGGCAACGCACCCCAATACACCTTCAAGATTGATTATATCATAATAGAAAATATTTTCAGCGTGCATTCAGTCCTAAACGGATGTGCATTGCCATAGGAGGGTGAGTAAGATCTATTCTTATGAAAATCAGATGATATCAGCAAGTATGAAAATTATAAATTATATAGTCAGAGCCAGCTTGTCTTGCTGTCTCAGTCGATCTATTCATGTGAACAAGATGAAACAGTCACATTCTGGGCATTCAGGCCCTCATTCTGCCCTGCCTCTTCCACAGAGATGCCTCAGAAAACTGCCTCAGAGAGACAGTCCTCTCTCTCTGGGCTCTGGGAGAAAGGGGGCGGAGGAGGAAGGTGTCTGGACCCTGTAGAGAGGGGGATTAGAGGAGAGGACAGGACAGGGGGCGGAGGGGAGGACAAGAGGAGGAGCAGGAGGGAAAGGAGAAGGGGGATGGAGGGTGGGGAGGGAGGGCGACTGGAGCTCATTAGCATGGCCACTAGGGTTTGACAATGATGGCTGGTGAAGATGTAATTAAGCAGAGCCTAGCTCCTTACAGCACCTTATGAACGCTATCCCATCAGGTCGAAACAGAGAGAGACAGACAGAGATAAGGAGACATACATCTATCTATTATGTGTTCTATAGCTATCTGTCTACATCTAACTACATACTGTTCTGTGTCAACAACATCAAACTCAGTGCTAGTGCCCCCCCAGCCCTCCAGGAAGTCTCCATGCCCACAGACAGGGGCAACCTGCCCCCCCCAGCCCTCCAGGAAGTCTCCATGCCCACAGACAGGGGCAACCTGCCCCCCCAGCCCTCCAGGAAGTTTCCATGCCCACAGACAGGTTGCCATGTTAAAGGTGGAGTTAGTGTTCAAGCCCTCCATTCAAGCCAACATCTGTGCTGGGTGATCCATTGTTATCCACACACACAGTAGATATATACATAGATTAAGTGGATTATCTACATTTCAATTGTTTTAGTCACATCTCACATTCTCCCCGTATTTCTCTGCATGCCTCTGATCTCCTTCCTCACTTTCTTTCTTTCTTCCTCCCTCTGTCTCTCCCTCTCACTGTGTGTTTGCTGCTAGTTAACAGTGCAGGTGCAGCATCAGGAGAGCTGTCCATATGTTGCAACATCAACTGTGAGCAATTGAACAATCAGTTATTGGCGATTCAATCTATGTGTCAACAGCAAGCCCTTTCCACCTGCAGAAAAAGAGAACAGGAGAGGAAGGGCAGAAGAGAATAGAAGAGGGGAGGACAGAAGAAGCTAGGGTAGCTGGAGGAAAGGATGTGTGGAGGAGAAGATGTGTGGAGGAGAGGATGTGTGGAGGAGAAGATGTGTGGAGGAGAGGATGTGTGGAGAGGATGTGTGGAGGAGAGGATGTGTGGAGGTGAAGATGTGTGGAGGAGAGGATGTGTGGAGGAAAGGATGTGTGGAGGAGAGGATGTGTGGAGGAGAGGATGTGTGGAGGTGAAGATGTGTGGAGGAGAGGATGTGTGGAGGTGAAGATGTGTGGAGGAGAGGATGTATGGAGGTGAAGATGTGTGGAGGAGAGTATATGAGGAGGAGAGGATGTGTGGAGGAGAGGATGTGTGGAGGAGAGGATGTGAGGAGGAGAGGATGTGTGGAGGAGAAGATGTGTGGAGGAGAGGATGTGTGGAGGAGAGTATATGAGGAGGAGAGGATGTGTGGAGGAGAGGATGTGTGGAGGAGATATGAGGAGGAGAGGATGTGTGGAGGAGAAGACGTGTGGAGGTGGAGATTGGTGGAGGAGAGTATATGAGAAGGAGAGGATGTGTGGAGGAGAGGATATGAGGAGGAGAGGATGTATGGAGGAGAGGAGAGGAGAAAGGAGTGGAGAGGAGGACAAAGAAGGGGTTGGTATAGGTGAGTGTCCAATTTCAATGTACATTGACAATGAAGATATTCATTCATGTGAGTGTGCAGTGGGAGTGTCTCATCTCCTCCTCCCTGACAGGCATAAGGCAGGCTCTGCAGGCCTGGGTAGCTACTCCATGCCTCCATCTGGCTTCTGCCCCTCCCTGCCCCCTCCACGAATCCCCACCGCCCTGCGGCTCTAGGCCTGGCCTTCCGACATGTTCCACCAGGCTGCTTGGCGGCGTGGGCGGCGGGCGTGTCCTGGCAACAGGGTGATGAGGGGAGCGTCTGGACATGTTTGTATGGGTGATGTGACGTCAGCCATCAAGGTCATGTGCTATGCATGCTGGGGGCAGAACTGGGATTCCTCCATTTAGCATGATTTTCTGTGTTCTCATATATACTAATATTTATGTTTTTTGTTAAAATAGTTTAAAATAGGAAACGTGTAATAGTGTTTTATCAGGCAACACATTAGACTACAGTGTGTAAATATTATAATGGAGTTTGACAATTAGATGTGTGTCAAACTGAGTTACAGGTCATTTTTTAGCCTTTTCTCTCTCTCTCTCCTTCCCTTTCTTTTCTCTCCTTTTGCCCCTCTCTCCCTCCCTCCTTCTCTCCCTTCCTCTCTCTATCTCTCTGTCCCTCCCTCCCATTTTACTTCTCTCTCCCTGCCTCTCTCTCCCTGCCTCTCTCTCTCCCTGCCTCTCTCTCTCTCTGTCTCTCTCTCCCTCCCTCCCTCCCTCCCTCTCATTTTACTCCTCCCTCCCACACTCCCTCTCGTTTTACTCCTCTCTCCATCCCTCTCGCTCTCTCTGTTCCTTCCTCCCTCCCTCCCTTATGGACAGTTCTGGTTTGATTGATCACAGCTGGAAGGTCTGGAGTGCTTAGGAGGGAGGAAGAGGGTGTGAGTCAAACTGTGGTGTTTAAATGTGTGTTAACGTGTCTAAACGTGTAAATGTAGGTGTAATTTAAATATTATTCAGCAGTGACCCATGCTGTGATATGAGTATTATACGAGACAACTACGTTATGTATTACATTGTGTTTAATGAACATCACTGTGTGACACACTGTGTGGGTCTAGCACAGGGTCGACATAGCCCTGCATAGGGCCTACACAGCCCAGCATAGGGCCTACACAGCCCAGCATAGGGCCTACACAGCCCAGCATAGGGGTCTAGCACAGAGCCTCCACAGCCCTGCATAGGGCCTACACAGCCCAGCATAGGGGTCTAGCACAGGGCCTACACAGCCCTGCATAGGGCCTACACAGCCCAGCATAGGGCCTACACAGCCCAGCATGGGGGCCCAGAACAGGGCCTACACAGCCCTGCATAGGGCCTACACAGCCCAGCATAGGGGTCTAGCATAGGGCCTACACAGCCCAGCATAGGGCCTACACAGCCCAGCATAAGGGTCTAGCATAGGGCCTACACAGCCCTGCATAGGGCCTACACAGCCCAGCATAGGGGTCTAGCATAGGGCCTACACAGCCCTGAATAGGGCCGACACAGCCCAGCATAGGGGTCTAGCATAGGGCCTACACAGCCCTGCATAGGGGTCTAGCACAGGGCCTACACAGCCCTGCATAGGGCCGACACAGCCCAGCATGGGGGCCAAGCACAGGGTCGACACGGCCCAGCACAGGGTCGACACAGCCCAGCATAGAGCCAACACAGCCCTGCATAGGGGCCCAGCACAGGGTCTACACAGTCCAGTGAGTCACAACTCCCAATCATCAGCTCACAACTAACTCACACACAAAAGCATGAAAACATACACTTGCATACACACACACAAAATGACCGTAGACGACATATAGGATCAAACAGGGAACGCTTGCAATTCCACATTTCATGAACTATTTATATTGTTCTCTCTTTATGAATAATTGATTAGTTATATTTTCTAGGCCTCGGCACTTTCCCTCGAACCGTTTTATGAGAGAGACTCCATCCTATTCACTAATGACCCATCATTTCACTGGCTATGCTCTCTCTTTCTTTCTCTTTCTCCCCTCTCTCGCCCTTATCTCGCCCCTCCTCTGTTTCCCTCTCATCCTCCGTCCCTAACACATCTTGCTGTTTCTCTCTGTTCTCTTTGTGATATTGTTCAAGTCATTAATCCTGGGAGAGTCCCAGTCATGAGCAGTCCGAAAAAAACTACTGTCAACCATTAGCAAGCTACTGGAAGGAAATGATTACCAGGAGATAATTTACCAAAGTAGGATGTTGGGTCATGTGCTTCCGAGTCTAGATGAATAGTCAGCCCTGGAGATCTTCAGACTGTTTAAGCATACAAACCTGAGCTAGAGACATCCAACGTATGCACGCCCACACTGAACAAACACAGCCATCTTTGATATCACACAGGCTTGATTTTTTTAAATCAAATGGATGATTAAAACGTGGATCTATCAATTGGCTAGAAACGTTGCTTTTCAAGAAAAGTGTAAAACGGTCCTCATAATTATAAGCCACTCAAGCAGTTTAATTGAATGGACCCCATACACACATTCATATTAGCTTAACAAACACTTACTCATGGTACCTCACTGCACACACAAATACAGTAACCTTCTAACCAATACACACACACACTCATCAAAAACACACACACACTAATCAAAACAGACACACACATATAAACAGATACACACTCATCAAAACAGACACACATGTATAAACAGACACACACTCATCAAAACAGACACACACACATAAACAGACGCACACTCATCAAAACAGACACACACACTCATCAAAATAGACACACACACTCATCAAAACAGACACACACTCTCATCAAAACAGAGATGTAAATGAGATGAGGGGGGTAAGTTGTGCTGAATGTATAAGCCAACTCAGTGGAGGAGAGAGTGATGACTAGGATCTGGTGCTTCCATGTCTGAGAGGATCCACCCCTCATCCTATTTACCAAGAGACTGAAATCACACACAGTGATTGATGCAAACCGAACCTTTTATATCACAGCCACCTCTCACTCATTATCATTGTCTCTCACTTTTCCCACTCTTCTCTCCCTCTTCACCACTCATTTTAAATCTCTTTCACTCTCGCACATGCAAGTACACATGCACACATTCTCCAAGACACACACACACACAATGGGGCTGCCAGCCTCCCTCGCTCCCTCCTCTCAACAAATGTACAGATGAAAATGGTTGCTGAAAGCTCATTTTCTATGGTACAGCACAGGCTATAGACTGTAGATGAATTATCTTCTCTACCTTTTATGGGGTGAAAGGAGTTGTTTTGCTATAATTTCTCTCAGAATTCCCAATAGACTAGACTGCAAAATGGCTATCCTTCTCAAAAGCAGTCCTCAAACAGACATATTTACTAATCATTACCTTTGACCACAGAAGTCCATCAAAAACACTGTCTGACAATGATCAGCCAAGGACAGTGCCATAGGAAACATCTATAAATTGTAAGGTCAAATCCTGCTAGAAGCCTGTAGGTGGGAGAGAGTTCAGTGGGTGTTCCTTGGCCAGCTACCACTGTTTTAGTTGGAAAGATAGAAATGTTTGCTCAGCACACAGAAAGTGTCAAATCAAGAAGATCCAGCCAGGTGGAGTGATACACCATCACCTGCTCAAAAGGTAGAAATGACCCTCAAGGTTTGGCCCTGAGTCTGGCCCTCCTCACCCCTACTCCCTCCCTTCTGTCGCCCTTTGTCTAGGGTGGGCGACTGTAGCTTGTGTCTGGACCTCCAGGCAGAGAGGCAGACAGAGGAAAAGAGGTCCAGCAGTGAGTCTGCCCACCAGGCAGGAACATCACAGGTGCCATTTCTTGAAGCGTCTCCTTGTCTCATCAAACACCTTCAGCCAGCCGTGAAGACATGCTGGGTACGAGTACACAGCGTTGCCATGGCAATCTATGAAGGTCTGGCGTCTGTATGGTGACAGCCCAATGCCTCAGAATAAAAGGAGGCTGTCGATCGCCAGGGGAAAAAAACCTCTTTATTGCAAACTAGTTATTACTCCCATCATTCAATTGGGCCCAATTTGCATAATGAAACTCCTTTTGATTGCTGCTGAAAACATAACGAGTCTTTTCACCATCCATAATTAGACAGAAGAAACTAAGTTTGGCTAAGGTTGGAAGGGGTGGAGTCTGTCTAGGCCAACCCTCAGGTCATATAGATGGAAGATAACAGGCAGAACAGGTACAAATAGAATTAAGACCAGACCAATCAGACCAATCAGAATGAATGAGGGAGTAACAAGAGGCTGGATCCATCTTTCAATCACTGAGGGTGGCCATTGAGGGCAGGGAGGCAGTCTGATGAAGAGAGGCAGTCAGGAGGAGGACAGGAGAGGCCTATAACAGAGCTTTATTCAAAGAGCAGTGTACAATAGAATACTGTCGAGTTTTATTCGAGTGTTCCTCAAGTACTCAACAATGGTGCAAACGTTTTAATGTTTTTCATGTCCCCAAAATTCAAGCTTTCTACATTTTTTTGTTTAAATTTTTTTTTGAATTCTCCAAAACTTAAACAAAAAATATTTTGTAACTATTTGAAACATTTTTTATTTTTTTGTACCCATTCAAAAAAAAAAACTTTTTTGGAAAACATTTTTTTGACACAGTGAGAGGAGAAGCAAAAAATCATCCTAAATCAGAGCAGAATAACTAAGAGCTGAGTTAGCCTAACCCTAGCTCTAACTAAGAGCTGAGTTAGCCTAACCCTAGCTCTAACTAAGAGCTGAGTTAGCCTAACCCTAACTAAGAGCTGAGTTAGTCTAACCCTAAGAGCTGAGTTAGTCTAACCCTAACTAAGAGCTGAGTTAGTCTAACCCTAAGAGCTGAGTTAGCCTAACCCTAACTAAGAGCTGAGTAAGCCTAACCTTAACCCTAACTAAGAGCTGAGTTAGTCTTACCCTAACTAAGAGCTGAGTTAGCCTAACCCTAACTAAGAGCTGAGTTAGCCTAACCCTAACCCTAACAGAGTAAGCAGAGTTTAGAGAAAAAAATGGAAGTGTTTTAAAACTTTTTTGGAGAGGGTTTTTGAACTAACACTAACTTATACTAACATAATATAAAAAACATATTTTTACAATCTAATTTTTCAAAACTATTTTTGCAAGCTTTCAAAAGTTTTTATTCTATTTTCTATCCAAATTTGAACAAAAAGTTTTGTGGCTTTTTTTTCACACAGTGAAATGAGAAGAGAGCGGAGAGGACCACAAATCATCAGCCGAGTACAGTAGAGTAGAGTACAGTAGAGTACAGTAGAGTAGAGTAGAGTAGAGTACAGTAGAGTAGAGTACAGTACAGTAGAGTACAGCAGAGTACAGTAGAGTACAGTAGAGTACAGTGGAGTAGAGTACAGTAGAGTACAGTAGAGTTAAGAGAAAAAGTGTTTGTGCCGTCTTTAGAGGAAAAAAAATCTAAACTGTTTTTGAACCTTTGGAATCTTTTTCTGATACTCTTTTTTAACCTTTCAAAATCTTTTTTCGAAGCGGTGTGTGTTTTCACCCAGTGGAATGAGATGAGAACAGAAAGGCCTAAATCTAAGTAGATAGACACAGAGCAGACTAAGTAGATAGACACAGAGCAGACTAAGATGATAGACACAGAGCAGACTAAGATGATAGACACAGAGCAGACTAAGTAGATAGACACAGAGCAGACTAAGATGATAGACACAGAGCAGACTAAGTAGATAGACACAGAGCAGACTAAGATGATAGACACAGAGCAGACTAAGTAGATAGACACAGAGCAGACTAAGATGATAGACACAGAGCAGACTAAGATAATAGACACAGAGCAGACTAAGTAGATAGACACAGAGCAGACTAAGTAGATAGACACAGAGCAGACTAAGATGATAGACACAGAGCAGACTAAGATGATAGACACAGAGCAGACTAAGTAGATAGACACAGAGCAGACTAAATAGATAGACACAGAGCAGACTAAGATGATAGATACAGAGCAGACTAAGATGATAGACACAGAGCAGACTAAGATGATAGATACAGAGCAGACTAAGTAGATAGACACAGAGCAGACTAAGTAGATAGATACAGAGCAGACTAAGATGATAGACACAGAGCAGACTAAGATGATAGACACAGAGCAGACTAAGATGATAGACACAGAGCAGACTAAGTAGATAGACACAGAGCAGACTAAGATGATAGACACAGAGCAGACTAAGTAGATAGACACAGAGCAGACTAAGATGATAGACACAGAGCAGACTAAATAGATAGACACAGAGCAGACTAAGATGATAGACACAGAGCAGACTAAATAGATAGACACAGAGCAGACTAAATAGATAGACACAGAGCAGACTAAATAGATAGACACAGAGCAGACTAAATAGATAGACACAGAGCAGACTAAATAGATAGACACAGAGCAGACTAAATAGATAGACACAGAGCAGACTAAATAGATAGACACAGAGCAGACTAAGATGATAGACACAGAGCAGACTAAATAGATAGACACAGAGCAGACTAAATAGATAGACACAGAGCAGACTAAATAGATAGACACAGAGCAGACTAAATAGATAGACACAGAGCAGACTAAGATAATAGACACAGAGCAGACTAAGTAGATAGACACAGAGCAGACTAAATAGATAGACACAGAGCAGACTAAGTAGATAGACACAGAGCAGACTAAGATGATAGACACAGAGCAGACTAAGTAGATAGACACAGAGCAGACTAAGATGATAGACACAGAGCAGACTAAGTAGATAGACACAAAGCAGACTAAGATGATAGACACAGAGCAGACTAAGTAGATAGACACAGAGCAGACTAAGTAGATAGACACAGAGCAGACTAAGATGATAGACACAGAGCAGACTAAGTAGATAGACACAGAGCAGACTAAGATAATAGACACAGAGCAGACTAAGTAGATAGACACAGAGCAGACTAAGATGATAGACACAGAGCAGACTAAGTAGATAGACACAGAGCAGACTAAGATGATAGACACAGAGCAGACTAAGTAGATAGACACAGAGCAGACTAAGTAGATAGACACAGAGCAGACTAAGATGATAGACACAGAGCAGACTAAGTAGATAGACACAGAGCAGACTAAGTAGATAGACACAGAGCAGACTAAGTAGATAGACACAAAGCAGACTAAGATGATAGACACAGAGCAGACTAAATAGATAGACACAGAGCAGACTAAATAGATAGACACAGAGCAGACTAAGAAGATAGACACAGAGCAGACTAAGATGATAGACACAGAGCAGACTAAATAGATAGACACAGAGCAGACTAAATAGATAGACACAGAGCAGACTAAATAGATAGACACAGAGCAGACTAAATAGATAGACACAGAGCAGACTAAATAGATAGACACAGAGCAGACTAAATAGATAGACACAGAGCAGACTAAATAGATAGACACAGAGCAGACTAAATAGATAGACACAGAGCAGACTAAATAGATAGACACAGAGCAGACTAAGTAGATAGACACAGAGCAGACTAAGTAGATAGACACAGAGCAGACTAAGATGATAGACACAGAGCAGACTAAGTAGATAGACACAGAGCAGACTAAGTAGATAGACACAGAGCAGACTAAGTAGATAGACACAGAGCAGACTAAGATGGACTCATCAGGTCTGCTTTGCTCCATGGTCGCTTTGAAGACTAGCTTCCGTTTGTTGTGCATGACAGCCAGGAAATGTTGAAAGTGCACACTGACAATAAATAATATAGATCATCCAACCAAATACTGATTTAAACTAAAGTAACGAGCCTGGCTTGAAAATGTGCAGAGTATTTGTGTGACAAAAAGTAAGGAGCGAAAGTAGGAAGTTGTCAAAAAAGTACTTATACATGAAAAATCTACCTAATTACAGTAAGAACGTATTTGTACTTAGTTACTTCTTATTTTGTGGTAACCATTCATACAGATATACGGTACCTAGCAACACACACATTGTCAAAAACACCCACCCACACAAAATCAATAACACACACCCACTAAATATAGAGAGTACATAAAGAGTACCAACTGTCACACGTCTCATACAACCAGAAACACACACACACAGTCTCATGCAACCATGAACACACACACAGTCTCATACAACCAGAAACACACACACACAGTCTCATACATCCATGAACACACACACAGTCTCATACAACCATGAACACACACACACAGTCTCATACAACCATGAACACACACACACACACACACACACAGTCTCGTACAACCATGAACACACACACAGTCTCATACAACCATGAACACACACACACAGTCTCATACATCCATGAACACACACACAGTCTCATACAACCATGAACACACACACACTGTAAATTGTTTTTCAGAGTCCTTACCTCCACAAGATGGGGAGTAGGGTTGAATCCGCACATGTTGCACACCTGAGCGTTACACTGTGTACAGGTGTTGTAATTGGGCGGCTCAGACAAGACTCCCACGTTGAGGCCAGTCTTACACAGTGGACAGCTGGGCTTGGGTCCTGACAGGACTGACGTGGTCTGGTGAGGCCCTGTCTGGGGAGGTCCTGTCTGGGGAGGCCCTGTCTGGGGAGGTCCTGTCTGGGGAGGCCCTGTCTGGTGAGGTCCTGTCTGGGGAGGCCCTGTCTGGGGAGGTCCTGTCTGGTGAGGTCCTGTCTGGGGAGGCCCTGTCTGGGGAGGCCCTGTCTGGGGCCCTGACGACCCTGGGGGTCTCCCTGCACCCCGGCCTTGCCCTGTAGGAGCTCCCCCAGGTTTGGGAGCAGGTTTGGGGCCCTGGGGGCCTTGGGGCTGTGGCTGCTGGGCCTGCAGGGGGCTGTCTGAGATGAGCGTGCTGGCCTGGTTGAGGAGGGAGGCCCCAAAGCCAAACAGCTTTCCGAAGGGCTGCTCTGGGGGAGGCGGCTGGCGGGAGGGGGAGCTGCCAGCGCTGCGGGTCTGGTCCTGCCGCTGCTGTTGGGCCGGCTGTCCAGGCCCCCGAGAGAGATCTGGTTGGGATGGGGCCTTGGCCATACCTGGGAGGGGAACCGCTCCTGGGGGAAGCCGGGCATGACCAGACGCCGGGCCCTCTGAACCCCCTGGAGCCATCTGCTGCCCAGAGCCTTGAGCCACTGATTGGCCCTGCCCGGGACCTCCGGTCTGTCTGCCAGGGCCTGGTGGAGGCTGGGCCTGTGTCAGAGCCGAGGGCAGGGTTTCAGGCTGTGGCTTGGGGGAAGGAACCTGCGTCTGGGGCTCTGGTTTGGCTTGGTGGGAAGGAGAGTGGATCTGCTGCTGGCTCTTGGAGCGTGGTGTGGTCATGTCCATCCCCAGAGCTCGCTGCATCTGGCAGTTTAGACACAGCCACTCCTGCACCTGGGAAACACACAACAACCAAAGGAAGTGTCAGAACTGGTCCAGGTCAGACGTCATATTCAAAGTTGTGTTTTAGTCAGGACAATAATATTCATTAACACCATATCTATACTGATGTCAGGTTTGTCTGTTGCAGAGTGATTGTATTCTGAGTTGAAACTCCCTGCCTGTGAATAGAACTGAAGGCTAAACCATATTAGAGTAACTTAGTAGAGCAGCAAAGGAGGGCTTTATGTGTGTAAATATGTATTGGTGTTTTTGAATGGGTATAGTGTGTGACCGCATGTATGAGAGAGTGTTTGTATTAGCACATGTGTTGGTAATCAAGGAGTCTAATAACTGATAGAGCAGCTAAGGATGAACTGAGCTTCAGGCATCCATAGAAGATGGATACTCCTGATTACAGCCCTCTATAACCCTCTTCGTCCACTTCTCCTCCTTTCTCTATCCCTCTATGTTTCATTCATGTTATCATGCCTCATGTCTTACTCTTCGCCCCTCAGTTTATCTGCCCCCTGGTGTGTCCCGAAGACCCCTCCAACTGCCCTGATTAACCCTGAACACCAACTCCAACTCTCCTGACTAACCCTGAACACTGTCACCTCCATCTTCCCTGACTAACCCTGAACACTGTCACCTCCATCTGTCCTGACTAACCCTGAACACTGTCACCTCCATCTTCCCTGACTAACCCTGAACACTGTCACCTCCAACTGTCCTGACTAACCCTGAACACTGTCACCTCCATCTGTCCTGACTAACCCTGAACACTGTCACCTCCAACTGTCCTGACTAACCCTGAACACTGTCACCTCCAACTGTCCTCCACTTCTCCTCCTTTCTCTATCCCTCTATGTTTCATTCATGTTATCATGCCTCATGTCTTACTCTTCGCCCCTCAGTTTATCTGCCCCCTGGTGTGTCCCGAAGACCCCTCCAACTGCCCTGATTAACCCTGAACACCAACTCCAACTCTCCTGACTAACCCTGAACACTGTCACCTCCATCTTCCCTGACTAACCCTGAACACTGTCACCTCCATCTTCCCTGACTAACCCTGAACACTGTCACCTCCATCTGTCCTGACTAACCCTGAACACTGTCACCTCCATCTTCCCTGACTAACCCTGAACACTGTCACCTCCATCTTCCCTGACTAACCCTGAACACTGTCACCTCCAACTGTCCTGACTAACCCTGAACACTGTCACCTCCATCTGTCCTGACTAACATTGAACACTGTCACCTCCATCTGTCCTGACTAACATTGAACACTGTCACCTCCATCTGTCCTGACTAACCCTGAACACTGTCACCTCCATCTGTCCTGACTAACATTGAACACTGTCACCTCCATCTGTCCTGACTAACCCTGAACACTGTCACCTCCAACTGTCCTGACTAACATTGAACACTGTCACCTCCATCTGTCCTGACTAACATTGAACACTGTCACCTCCATCTTCCCTGACTAACCCTGAACACTGTCACCTCCATCTGTCCTGACTAACCCTGAACACTGTCACCTCCAACTGTCCTGACTAACATTGAACACTGTCACCTCACTCGAACATCTCCTTCCACTTCTTCCTCTGCATCTCATTCTCTCCCCCTTATTTGTTCTCATTTTCTCTCCTGTATCACCCTGTCTTTCCTCTTACAACCTGTTGCCCTGTTACACGCCCGCACATACCAGCTAGTCCACTAGTGTTTTATATACACACTCACACACACCAGCTAGTCCACTAGTGTTTTATATACACACTCACACACCAGCTAGTCCACTAGTGTTTTATATACACACCCGCACGCACCAGCTAGTCCACTAGTGTTTTATATACACCCGCACGCACCAGCTAGTCCACTAGTGTTTTATATACACACCCGCACGCACCAGCTAGTCCACTAGTGTTTTATATACACACTCACACACCAGCTAGTCCACTAGTGTTTCATATGCACACACACACACAAACACTAGACCTCTCATGTTTTCGATACACACACACAAACACTAGTCCACTCATGTTTTCGATACATACACACTAGACATGCTACCTGCACACCCTAGGGCTCCCAGACCCTGAAGAAGGTCTGTTCCATCAGACGTCAACTAAAGCCAATCTTTGGTGACATGCACACACACACACTCACGCAAACACACGTACAAACACTGTTTGCTGTCAACAGTAGTTTGTCTTGTGCAACACTGATACAGATGAAACGGAAGGTGGTGAGAAGAAAGAAGAACTGAATGAGAGGAGGGAAGGAGGGAAAAGATAAAGTAGAAAGAAAGAACCAACAAGATGCAGGCTGGAGGCTACAAATGAAATGAAATGTATGTGTGTGTTTGTGTGATTGAGAGAGGGAGAGATATAGAGATCAAGAGAGTTCTCCTGTGTGCTAGGGTTTCTGCCAAGACAAATCAGATTTCATAAAGATCCTCATGATTGCCTAATAAGAAAGAGAGAGAAATTATTAGAAGGCCAAAACAGAGGCACAATAGCAAATGCCCACTTCTGTCAAGGACAGAAAACATGTTACTTTTTAATCAAAACCCTAAGCCCTAACCCTCTACAGATTTCTCTTTTATCCAGATCTGAACTATAATCATTATCTATGTATATAGATAGCAAATAATTTATTCCACCAAACAAACACACTCATGTATCTACAAGCACTGACACACATTCACAAACTATGATCCTAAAATATTGACACACAAAGCTCCCACACACTACACATGTATCCACAAACACGGACACACGTACACCTAGAAAGTAGCCCTGCGGACACCAGCAGTCTCACCCTGCCTCTCCAGGAAGCTGCTGAAGACTGCAGTTTGGGAAAACAGTGATTTGGAGCGTAGCGTTTTATCAAGGCGCTGCACACAGAACTGGGCCAAGACACATCAAACAACCTCCCAATGCCTTTGTACACACACACGTTCAGATCATCTTACACACACACTCAGTCTGTCCCAAACACATATTCTCTTTGGGGTCTTCTGCTCACTACTGTATGCTGGTATTAAGTCTTCTAAAGAAGACGCCTCAAAACGCTTTACACAGAATGCTACACCTGAGAGCTGATAACTGGAATGCAATGTGCTGTCGATTTGACACAGACAGGCCCTGAGGGAATAAAACTGTCAGTGCCCACCCCCAACACACACCGACACACATACTGACACACACACTAACACACACGCTGACACACACGCCGACACACGCACACAAAAATGCACATAGAAACATACATACACAGACACATGTACAGACACACAAACACAGATAGTGTGTTTCTAAATCAAACCCCTAATCAACCCTGAACCCTCTGACCAGCCCCAGCCTCCACACAGCAGCACCCCAGAACAGAGATAACCAGGAACACTGCAGCCTCCACACAGCACCACCCCAGAACAGAGATAACCAGGAACACTGCAGCCTCCACACAGCTCCACCCCAGAACAGCGATAACCAGGAACACTGCAAACACAGGATCAACTGCTGTATGTGAACAAACTATAAACTGAATATGTGTGATCCTGTGAAATCTTAGAGTGTTTTGACAGAGGATCAAAGGATCAGAGTCTTTTCCTGTCGCTGTGGGGGAGAAAATCTCTGTCAGAGCTCTGACTGTGCCTGTCACTGCTGCTCTGAGAGGTTATGATGTTATGAGAAGTTATAATGTTATGAGAGGTTATAATTTGGACTGAGTTTATGATGTTGTAAGAGGTTATGATGTTCTGAAAGGTTATGATGTAGAGTGAGGTTATGATGTTGTGAGAGGTTATGACACTGTTCTGAGAGGTTATGATGTTCTGAAAAGTTATAATGTTATGAGAGGTTATGATGTAGAGTGAGGTTATGATGTTGTAAGAGGTTATAATGTTCTGAGAGGTTATGATGTAGAGTGAGGTTATGATGTTATGAGAGGTTATGATGTAGAGTGAGGTTATGATGTAGAGTGAGGTTATGATGTTGTAAGAGGTTATGATGTTGTGAGAGGTTATGATGTTGTGATAGGTTATGATGTTGTGAGAGGTTATGATGTTCTGAGAGGTTATGATGTTGTAAGAGGTTATGATGTTGTGATAGGTTATGATGTTGTAAGAGGTTATGATGTTCTGAAAGGTTATGATGTAGAGTGAGGTTATGATGTTATGAGAGGTTATGATGTTGTGATAGGTTATGATGTAGAGTGAGGTTATGATGTTGTAAGAGGTTATGATGTTGTGAGAGGTTACGATACTCCGAGAGCTTACTGAGGATCTGAGTGGAACAAGACTCTGAGCTACAGAGATCGTCACTGTGTCTAGACGGATCTAAACTTAACTCCCAACCTGAAGGAAAGTGACAGATCTAGAAAAGATTGCTGCAGAGCTTTTCCAAGAGATGCAAAAGAGTTGTTTCTCAGCTGGAGACTTGGCCCAGTTAGAGGAAGAGGCAGAGACATCTGTCCAGCTTCAGCTCTGCACTTTCAGCGCAGGAGTTCAGGGTGTAAGAATGTCTTTTTTTATCCTTTCTTTGTCAGTTTTCATTGAGCATGGAACACTCGTCAAACGCATGAATCATGGTCTGAGTATGGTTGTAGCTGTGCTTATTTCAAACTGGGCCTCATTGGGTTGTAGGGGCCGTTACCATGACAATACAATGAAGACAGGCAGCTTTCAAGCTTGTCTATCATGGCTGGGCACTGGAATAGTGCAACTGAACTGCATCTGGAACAGTCGTCATGTAATCACAATGTTACAAAGCATTTGCATTAGAACTGCATCATATATTGTAGTTATACCATCATATATTCGGAGTGTGCTTAGTATAGCTTAAGAAATGGTTTAATCTCAGTAGTCAAGCGTATTTGTAGAAGTAGCTTCTTTTTGGTGGTATATTTGAGTTGGCTGCTAATTCAGTTTTCATGTTAAGTCCATCAGCTCATGAAAGCACTCTTGATTTTTTACAGTTTAATCAATTATTAACTGTTGCTCTAATTTAATTATAGCTGTCCTTTTGTAGGATTCCCTGGTGTGAAACTCTAAATTCAGACATGTCTCTATGGCTTCGCCTTGTCATTTAACTTCATATCGACTCACACACAAATCACATTTTTACTGTCAATCTCTGTGTCTGTCTCAGTGAGTCTCTCTGTTTCTCTCTCTTGATGCATTGTCTCTTGTCTCCAGGCTATTCTTTGGCGCAATTGGATCCAGTTCAATTGAAACAGGCTTTAATATCATGACTGTTTCTGATGTCCTAGAAGAGACAGCACACACTACAGAGACCATCGCGAAAGAGGCAAGCTGCAGTCACTGTGTCTCTCTGCTGTCTTTCTCCAGGAGATTGCGAGAGAGAGAGAGAGACAGAGAGGGAGAGAGAGTGTGAGAGAGAGTGTGTGTGTGTGTGTGTGAGAGAGAGAGAGAGCGAGTATGAGAGAGTGAGAGAGAGGGGGGGTGGGAGAGTATGTGTGAGAGAGAGAGAGAGAGAGAGAAAGAGACAGAGAGGGAGAGAGAGAGTGTGAGAGAGTGTGAGAGAGTGTGTGTGAGAGAGAGAGAGAGAGAGAGAGAGAGAGTATGAGAGAGTGAGAGAGAGGGGGGGTGGGAGAGTATGTGTGAGAGAGAGAGTGTGGATCTATAAATAGAGAGCCAATCAGAAAGAATATCCTCCTACTGTGTGTGTTGGATGGAAACTTCTGGTGTGTGTCACTTTTCTCTCTTCATCCATCCTGTCATCCATCCACCCATTCATCTTTTCATCCAATTCTTTCCCCTCCTCCACCTCTCTTGTGTCTCTCCCTTAATCTCCTGCTGTTGTCCTCCCTCCTTCCTCTGCCTCTTCATCTCCTCCCTGCTTCTCTCCATCTCCTCCTCCCTGCCTTCTCTATGTCATCCAAAACATCATCCTCATGCTCTCTATTCCTCCATCTATCCTGTCTCTTTCTCTCACATTTTAGCTCTCTCTTTCCTCTCTTTCATCCCCGCCCTCTCTCCCTCTCCGCCCGCTCTCCTTCTCCCAGGAAACCATGGGTTGTACATGGCAGCAGAGTGTGTTATTATTGGAACACCTGACTCACCCACCTACAACCAGCCTGCCATCGTCACGTTCACTTAAAGCTGTTTTTAGCCTTCTGACTGAAAGACCTGTCTCTGTCTCAGCACAAACACTCACTCAGACAAACACACACACTCACTCCCTCATTCAGTCAGTCACTCACTCATCCTGTTCACCCTTCTCTTCCTCTCTCCCAGTCCTTGTGTCTCTCTCTCTGTTGTGTGCTTTTCTTCAGCACTCTGTAGTGCTTTGGCCCATTCATTTCCTTTCAATATCTCTTTTACAACTCCCCCCTTCCTCCTACGTCCCTCCTCCTCTCTGGTGCTAGTGTGGAAGCCCTTTCATTTCCTTTCAATATCTCTTTTACAACTCCCCCCTTCCTCCTACATCCTCCTCCTCTCTAGTGCTAGTGTGGAAGGTACTTTCACAACCTTTAGTGCTGCGCTGACTTTGTTTGGACATGCAAATTCTCTCTCCCTCTCTGTCTCGGTCCCTCTCTCTAATACACGCATGTTTAGTCTCAAACAGCGTCCACCAAGGCCCAGGGGTCCACCAGTAGAGACAGTTTGGTCTGGAGCGCCATGCACACACACACACACATCAACACATTTGTACTGGCATACTACTGTCACTCTTTAACCCTGACCACAATGAACCCCATTCACAAACAATCACAACCACACTCACCCCAACAGCAAAACCTACCTCTGTGAGGTGTGGGTTGGGGTTGAAGCCACACTGGCTGCAAACCATGCTGTGACACTGCGTGCAGGTGTTGGAGTTTGGCTGGTCGTCCGTGGTGCCCATGAGGTCGGTGGTCTTACACACTGGGCACAGCTTGCTGCTGGTGGGCATGGGTGCGATCTGGGGCAGGGAGTAGGGCGAGGTGGGGGCACTGCCCCGGTCAGGTGACACGGAGGGGGAACGGCCCGTCCGACTGCTGCCCACGTCCACCTGCAAGCTCCTGCGAGCTGCGTGCTGGCCGGAGGGGGGCTGTGGGCTCTCATGAGAGGCCAGGCGGTCTCCCGTCCCCAGCCCACTCTGGACCCCTGCCTTGTGCCCCCCGGGGTCTGTCTGCGGAGGTCTGCTGGTGACGCTGCCAAACACACACAAATCACAAATTATTGTAAATCACCATATTTAGAGGCTTAGAGCCCACCTGGAAACAAATGTATAAAAATGAGGGAGATAGGAAAAAGGTTAGAGATAGAGGTGAAAGATAGCCAGGAAGGACGGGTACAACAAAAAACCCTTTTGGTTTTCATGAAATACTGTATTGATCTTACTGCGGTCCAATCTTATCATTCCACTGAGGTGATGCCTTCGGCGTAGATAGGTGTAGATGGGTTTCACTGTGCTTAGATAGCTCAGCAGAATGCCCTCAACTATAGAAACACACCCGCCTTAGTACAAACCATCCAAACCATAATACCATTATAAATGGTTAGTTATACAACCATAAAGCCATGACAACCATGACAACCATGACATTATCAGGCAGGTTACAGTCAGGCCTGCTGCAACTGCTAAAACCTCATTCCTCTTCTCCCTCCTTAACTTCTTTCTTTCCTCCCACTTGCTCTCATCCTCCTCCCCTCCTCTCCCAGTCCCAGGCCACTGTCCCCCCTGGCAATAGGAGAGACCCAGATCTACTGAGCTCTGGAGATGGAGACAAGTACAGCTAAACAAGTAATCTCTCTTATTCTCTCTTGCTCTCTCTCTCTCTCTCTCTCTCTCTCTCTGTCACTACCTCTCAAGTCTTCCTCTCTCTCTCACTCCCCCTCTCTCTCTTACACTCTCTCACACTAAATCACAAGCTTGGCTGACAACGCTGTTTGGTGTGGGACTGCAGAGATGCAGAGATGCATACACATGCCATGTGCACACACGTGCACTTTACAATTACACACACAAACACACAACTGGGTAGTTCGCAAGAATAGTGACATAGCACAGGCAGTGACCTGTGTCATTGTCTAGAGCGCTGCGCATACACACTCATACAGTATTCACCATGTAGATGGCCGGCTCTCGCATTCATTCATAGCAGAAGCATGAGGCTGACAGTGTCAGTGGGATGATTCCAGCACTAATAACGTGTGTGTTTCTGGTGGTGGGAGCCAGAGATGCCATCCCTGGGATAAGGAAACAGGAAACAGGAAGTAGAAGCCATCCCTGGGATTATGAGCCAGGAAACAGGAAGTAACGCAGAGAGCTGGCTCACTCTGACTCAACAGCAGTCTTGTTTTATAGCTTCCCTCTTCTTCAAAGACTGAGCGAGAGCAAGAGATGGATGAGGGTGGGGTTGGGAGGAGAGAGAGAAGGGGGGAGAGAGAGACCTAATGCTTCAATGATGATGAGGACTGGGGAATGAAAATGAACAGAGAGATAATTGATATGTTACTGTCAAAGTCAGTTTGTACTCTTGTCCTCCCTATCCCTCTCTTTCCCACCTCTCTGTTCCTCTGAGATTCATCTGTTCAGTCCCTCTCCTCACCTATCTCTTCCTCTGAGATTCATCTGTTCAGTCCCTCTCCTCACCTATCTCTTCCTCTGAGATTCACCTGTTCATTCCAAGAAAATCCGTTCAGCAATATGGGAGTGCTAGGCTGCTTTTTTGCCATCCTGACTTCAACATGACAAAGAACTGAACAAACCCCTTTGCATCTGAATGGCACTGCAATTGACCTTTACCCTGCTCCTATCCATAGCAAGCCAGAAATCATTGTTCCACAGAGAGATTTGTGATCAGAACAACACAGACATTGAACGGAAGCTCCAGTGGTTCTACAGAGCCCAAAGGTGGATGTTAAACCAGTATGGAAACACACCAAGTGACAAGAATAACAGCAGTCACAGAGGAGTCCGGCTCCTTCGATCACCCTGGGATCAGCACTGTTAAGGTTTACATCTGTACTGCAGGTCTGGGATCAGCACTGTTAAGGTTTACATCTGTACTGCAGGTCTGGGATCAGCACTGTTAAGGTTTACATCTGTGCTGTTAGCTTAGCGCCATAACTCGAGGGCTGAGAGGCTCTTTGCTTGGATGAAATTGATTTTTAAATGAATTTCCTTGCACTGGAAAGAGAGATGGATGAAGAGTGGATGGAGGGGTGGATGAGTGTTAGATGGAGTGAGGGATGAGTGATGGATGAGGACTGGTCAGATGGATGGGTGAGGATAGATGGGTGCTGTGTGATGAGGATGGCTTCTAAGGTGCAGCTCTGTTGTTCAAGGCAGTTCTTTCTGTTGGGGAGCTGTGTGGCTGTAAGCCCTCCTGTCACATGACTAGAAGGATTCTGGCAAAAACATACAATCGTTGACTGACGTCAGGATTCGAGCCCTAAATGGACTCCCAGATCTAGAATCAATGACTTAGGCTCACCATGGTGTTACAATTCCAAGTTCAACATTAGCGTACTGCACAATAGCCAGCACCAAGCTAGCTCTGCCATCTGCAACATTTAGACAAGTTTCTGTCAGACAAAGAAAGAGGAGACTACAGGACACCACACTGTTCACAGTCCAGACACATAACTACAGCATCATTACCAGCTCAGCTAGAGAGGCCACACCCTCCTGCTCTCCAGACACACCAGGAAGCACACTGACGCATCCCCAGCACACACACACGCACGCAGAGGCACACACACACAGACACACACACACACAGAGGCACAAACAGACACACACACATACACAGACACACACACACACACACACAGGGGCACACACAGACGATGATCTGAAACACTGAGAGGAACTGAAACACTGAGGAACTGAAACACTGAGGAACTGAAACACTGAAACACTGAGGAACTGAAACACTGAAACACTGAAACACTGAGGAACTGAAACACTGAGGAACTGAAATACTGAAACACTGAGGAACTGAAACACTGAGGGGAACTGAAACACTGAGGAACTGAAACACTGAAACACTGAGGAACTGAAACACTGAGGAACTGAAACACTGAAACACTGAGGAACTGAAACACTGAGGGGAACTGAAACACTGAAACACTGAGGAACTGAAACACTGAGAGGAACTGAAACACTGAGGAACTGAAACACTGAGAGGAACTGAAACACTGAGAGGAACTGAAACACTGAGGGGAACTGAAACACTGAGGAACTGAAACACTGAGGAACTGAAACACTGAAACACTGAGGATCTGAAACACTGAGAGGAGCTGAAACACTGAGAGGAGGTGCACAGTCTTTCTTAGACTGGAGGGGGGGGGACCAGGAAAGGGGGGGGTGAAAGGTATGAGAGAGAAGTAGAAGCATGAAGTGGAGATGGAACGCAAGAGAGAAAGAGAGAGAACTATCAGAAGTGTGAGAGAGAGTTGGACAAAATGCAACCCAGGGAGCAGACAGGAGACTAATCACATCTTGGGTAGCCTGTCCAGGGGCTTTTAACTATGAAATATTCAACATTCACAGAGACATGTAACTTGCTTTTTCTGATTCCTCTCAGTTTGGCCAGAATCAACAACTGAAAATCTCCCATTTTATAGAGATGAGTCTCCCATAGATTCACACAACCTCCTCTATCACCCGGTATTCCCCTATCTGTCCAGGGAGAACTGATATGAGCTAAGAACAAGTGAGTGACAGAGAAAGAATCTGGGTTGTGTGTTTGAGTCAGAGAAATAGAATTTGTGGTGTGTGAGAGAAACAGAATTACTGTGTGTTAGATAGAGGAAAGTGAGGCTGTGTATGTGTGAGAGGGTGTAAGTGATGATGGAAAATTGTGTCTGTGTGTGTGAGTGAAAGAAAGGGAGTATGGTGAGAGAGAGAGAGAGAGAGAGAGAGAGAGAGAGAGAGAGAGAGAGAGAAATGGATGGTGAGTGAGGGATGGTGAGAAGGCCAGAGAGAGAGAAGGATGGTGAGAATCAGAGTGATGGAGTTGTGGCTATGTGGGAGTGAGAGGGTGGGTGTAGGTGAAGATGGAGACATTGCTCGCCTACAGTGAGCAATCTCATCCACCCCTTGTCTGTGGAACAAGATTATACACTAAGTTGTCCTGTAGCATGTTCCATTTACATGATATTTATACTTGTTATCCAAAATGACTTACAAATAGTGCAAAGCAACAGATAAACAAGACCTAGAAGTGTACAGATCCAACAGGCGATGCAAGATACTGGCCTCACTCTGAAACAACAGCATTGCAACTGTTCCTGTAGCCGCTACAGGAAACAAATAGAGCATGATGCTGCAGGCTACACTCGCTCAACAGTCTGCACCCACATTCAGAGCCTGGCTACACAAACACAAGCTTCTCTAATTTAGCCATATGACTATGATGATCAGTATACCAGACTACCAGTGAGCATGGGGAGCGCACAGGCAATAGCATCAGGAAATCCTCTGTGTGTAGCGCTGTGTGTAGTTGTGTGCGTATATGTGTGTGTATATGTGTGAAACACTGAGTGAAAGAGAAAAAAGTGTAGGTAGGACATTTGTGTGCCTGTGCTGAACGCATCACGCCTTCTATCTCAATCAGAGCTCTCTGCAGGTACAGTAAATAACCAGGAGCAGTACTACAGGTCCCACCAGACCATGTGTACTTTCTCACTCCAAATGAAATCAGTCCACCTGCTTCCTGGTGCATGGCCATCCACTTCCTGTGCAATAATTATGCACATCTACAGCCTTTCCTTTACAGTCCATTCCTTCACTTTAAGGTTGATGAGGAGGTAGTCCAATAGAGTCAGCCATGGTGACTCTAGGACTGAGAAAGGAACTTTCCTCAGGCATGGACCACTAGACCTGGGTCACACTTTCTTATGTTAAGGCTCAAGTCAAGAATGTGAGACTGTTATAACAGGGGAGCTTAAACCATCTTTAGGGTACAGAGGCAGCCAGCCAGCCAGCCAGAGGCAGGCAGCCAGCCAGCCAGCCAGCCAGCCAGCCAGCCAGAGGCAGGGCAGGCAGGCAGGCAGGCAGGCAGGCAGGCAGGCAGGCAGGCAGGCAGGCAGGCAGGCAGGCAAACACCCTCCTTTGTGATTCTAAAGTCAACATGTCACATGCCACTTAGAAGAGGTGGGCACGTGACTGATACATTGGAGTTTCTGGGCTGAGATTTCAATATCCGGATCTCGTCATCAGATTTGCTACCAAAAACAGAGAGAGAACTACACCATCCATCACACCATCTGTGGCGTAGCAGACTAGCAGACGCTTGTCCTTAACATACCACCACCCAGCAAAACACATCATACACACAGGCCACCTGTACACATTGAATATTTAAAATGGCAAGCTACATATATATGTATGCCTTCCCGTTTAGAGGAGAAAGAGGAGAAGAGAGGAGGAGGGACAGAGAGAGGGGTGTAAAATAATAACATTGACATCAACAAACACTAGCAGCAGGTCAGGTGGCATATGAAATGACTGGGTTCTCCTTAACGTTGTAGTACCGATACTACTCTCCAGATACGCAAAGCTATGTTAGGTTGCACACCCGCAATATGTTAATCATTTTGTCCTGATAGGAAAATAAACCATGTATGCATTTATGTCAACAACGCAGCGTGTCGGCGACATTTAGAAGGCGGGGAAATCAGATTCACTTACATATATGAGTACAGTACCTCGTGCACTTACAGTACGAGAGCCATTGATCCATTAAGTCCATTTTGCATCCTCGTGGCCTTAACGTACACAATTTCCCAACCACGGACAAATAGCATTTTATAGTCTTTTTTGTGTGTCTTCATCAAGTGAAACTGAATCACCGCTGTTTTAGTGACACACCCGACATTCAGCGGTGTAACATTTTTATGAAGTAATATCTGCCAATCGTTATCAGATAATCAGAAGGGGGCTAAACGCGAAACCATTTACTGGATTCCTCTCTGTCTCTCTGATCTGATGCCCCTCTCTCGTTCCGCTTTGCCTTTTGCAGGCGTGCAATTCTGTTGTTCTCTGCTGTGACTTCAGACGGATGTGATCACAAACAGAGAATATAGAAAACAGAACCGTCACAATGTCTTTCTAGGATAAAATATGTCAACCTAGTTTAACCAGATTACCAACATTATTTTAGCCTGCAAAAGCGCGGCTGGTGTTCACGCTATGCATTCTTAAAATATTGCACAAAACACGATAAAAGCCCCAAATCGTTTTAAAATAATTTGTTTGGTGAATTTATGGTGACAACGATTTAAAAATAAATAATTAATGCATCAACTGCATTTTCTCTCCGACACTTATACTACAGACACTCCAAAGATCCCGTTAAGATCCGCCCTACTACAGAATATCCATCAGAATAGGATGTTTTAGCGAATGAAATCGTATTGATTCACTGACACAGTTCTGCACAGAACTGTCCTACATAGTGGACTACCTGTTAATCCCCGGCCCGGCTCCGGGGCCCGTTCCTCCGGCTGGCGCTCCATTGCTGGGCTTGATGAGCTGTCCAGAGCCTGGTGGTGCTGAAATGGAAGCCGAAGCCCCGGTAGCCGGGACAGCGGAGCCGGGCTGGCCCGCCTGTCCCTCTCCCTCGAGGCTGGCTTCGTTCCCCATCGTTTCTGGAGATGATTCAAATGTGAGAAACGATGATGAATAGGGTTCTACTGTTGTATAAAACACTCAGATAGAACTCAGCGCTGGTGTTCCTTCCGCCATCATCACCTACAATTCAGCATCCTCCACGGAGCACGCGCGGAAAAGAGTGACAGAGCACGCGCGCTGACGCAAGGAGTGGGAGTGATTCTACGTGCGCGTGCCCTACATCGAGTATGAGATCAGCCAGGCCACAGGGGCAGGCACACTGGACTAGGGACGGGGAAACCAGCGCCCATTAGTTGAGACAACAAATAATGCAAGAAATCATATTAAAATGTATCTTGATAAGTTTCACATAGTATATAGGCCTACACAAAGTGTTATTTTGCATGCAGTAGGCGTAGGTCTATCTGTATCGGTATGGAATTCTTTGCATCGTGTGCACTGCATACATAACATTCTGAATACAATGTATACACTAATATACACTCACTTAAGTTACTAACATAAGGCATTAGAACTGTTGAAACCTAATGTGCAAAGTCAGGCTCGTCACGTCTTCACTCGAGCAGTCAGCTCCTGTGGCTGGTGGTGTGACAGTGACGTCGGGTTAAGAGATTAGACGGTCAAACTGCAGTGGCAGGGCAAGCTCACTGGTGAGAGACCTTCACCACGAAGAATCACGATACTGGAACCCTGTGTCGCGGAAACTTCGTTATCGTTGTTAGTTTACACGATGACAATCTTTTATGCATTTTTGTTAAAAAGATAATTCCTCTTACATTCATAACACAGGGTGAACGTGTACATCACAACGTTTAATTATACAGAAAAAAAGAAAAAAAGATAACGGAACATGCAGGCCTGGCTGTAATGACGGGACACCGGACTTCCAACTTAGTGCAGTAGCGTTCTGTGAGCGGTCATAGAAACAACAATCAACTACGCGTTAATAACTGTTTCTATATTCATGTATGCAGATATACTGTGCCACACACACACACACACACACACACACACACACACATATATATATGTTTGCTCAATGACTTCGCGATAAAACGTTATTTGTTGCAAATTTTACAATATTTGCAGACATATCTGAAGTCATACCAGTTTAACGCAGAAGCTGGTGGTGACCTGCTGGGCCTCAGACATTGTGTCAACATAGATACCGACTATACAGCTTTACGTGAACATCTCCTGTTACTGATGCTCCATCTAGCGGACATGGAGTGTAACTACATCCGGGACAATCTAGCACCTGTCGTACTAAATTAAATTACATATCATTGGATCCATTCTGTATTCTGCATTCTAGTATTACCCAAATGCACAATCTTATCAGCCTCGGACTGCTAAAATAACATCAACTATATCCAATTCCTACAAAGTGTCTCTCAAATCAATTTAACCAACAACCTCAGGGTGTTGATATCAGCAGTGTAGAAGTGGACTTTATTGGAATTATACATGACGTGGTTAGAAGAGAACCACTGTGTGGCCATGGTATAAGAGTTACATTGCAGAAATAACACCAACAAGTTCATATATACAAAACCACAGAATTCATCCTACCTGACCGACCTCACAACACTGAGGTCTTGATAGGTTCTGAGCCAACGGATCCTGTCCTTTGAATGCATCTATTGACATCTCACTGATTTACACTGGATTGAGAGTCGTTACTTAAGACATTCATACTGAAGCAAACATCCCTGAAGCAGGTGAAGAAGAGATTCTCCTGAACCTTTATATCAGCGTAGGAGGACCGGATGTTTCCAAAGAGACCGACATGAAAGAACGGTACATGTGATCCTAGAGAAGCAAGTCTCCTGCATCTTCACTGAGAACCTTCACTTCATCTACCTAATAGTGTTGTTTCTCTGATTCTGCAGCACAGCCCCAACAGTATGGAGGGTTGTGATTGGTCACTGCCGCTTGGCCTTGTAGGGTCGCGAGCGCTTCCTGCGGTCTGGCTTCCTTTGTTTATGCAGCCGGCCAATGCTGACACCCTGCCGGCGCCGCACGGAGATGTTCTGCTCCACCAGGCTTGCCAGCATGCCTGCAGAGGAAGAGGGAAGAGAGGAAGAGCATGGGAGAGGAGGGAGGTAGAAGCAATACATGAGGAAAGAATGATGAACGGTATGGGAGATGGGGGGTGGAGGAAGAGAGGTGGAGAGTAAGGGAAAATGGATAAGAAGAGGGAAAGATGGAGGTAGAAGAAAACATACAAAGATGTTGTGATTCAGGAATCTGTAAAACAGCACAGTCATATTCATGAACTGTATAAAATTCCTAAGACTTGGAAAGGATGTTTAAAATGCTTCCCTAGAGAAGCAGAGAAGCTAACCCTAACCCAGGAACTGTATAGTTCTATATAACCCTAACCCAGGAACTGTATAGTTCTATATAACCATAACCCAGGAACTGTATAGTTCTATATAACCATAACACTAAGACTTGGAAAGGATGTTTAAAATGCTTCCCCAGAGAAGCAGTACAAGGCTGCTGCTGCGCACCGACACTGTGATCACACACTGGCTCCTGGAGCACAGGAGCTTAGCTGTGTTCACACACTGGCTCCTGGAGCACAGGACCTTAGCTGTGTTCACACACTGGCTCCTGGAGCACAGGACCTTAGCTGTGTTCACACACTGGCTCCTGGAGCACAGGACATTAGCTGTGATCACACACTGGCTCCTGGAGCACAGGAGCTTAGCTGTGTTCACACACTGGCTCCTGGAGCACAGGACCTTAGCTGTGATCACACACTGGCTCCTGGAGCACAGGACATTAGCTGTGTTCACACACTGGCTCCAGGAGCACAGGACCTTAGCTGTGTTCACACACTGGCTCCAGGAGCACAGGAGCTTAGCTGTGATCACACACTGGCTCCTGGAGCACAGGAGCTTAGCTGTGTTCACACACTGGCTCCAGGAGCACAGGAGCTTAGCTGTGTTCACAGACAGGCTCCTGGAGCACAGGAGCTTAGCTGTGATCACAGACAGGCTCCAGGAGCACAGGAGCTTAGCTGTGTTCACACACTGGCTCCAGGAGCACAGGAGCTTAGCTGTGTTCACACACTGGCTCCTGGAGCACAGGAGCTTAGCTGTGATCACAGACTGGCTCCAGGAGCACAGGAGCTTAGCTGTGTTCACACACTGGCTCCTGGAGCCCAGGAGCTTAGCTGTGATCACACACTGGCTCCAGGAGCACAGGAGCTTAGCTGTGATCACAGACTGGCTCCTGGAGCACAGGAGCTTAGCTGTGTTCACACACTGGCACCATTTTCTATGGTTTCAGAGCACTCCCAGAAGCATTTTATTGCCCAACACAGAGACCCTCCATGTTTACAAAATGCTGTAATCGTGTTGACATTGGGAGGTTTGATAGCAATACCCAAGAGCTCAAAATACAGAGACAGACATAACACTGCAAGAGGAGCTCAATACTCAAATCATTGATTGTCCAAACAAACCTGCTCAGCCCACACAATGAACTAAGGCTGTGATATCTGTGGGCCTCTCCCTGCCTTGATCTTAGAAAACACAGGTCTCATCAGATACTCGAGGAATCTGAGAGAGGGTGGGATAGAGGGGCACAGAAAGGGAAGAGCCTGGAGGAGAGGGAGGGGACACAGAAAGGGAAGAGCCTGGAGGAGAGGGAGGGGACACAGGGAAGGAACAGCCTAGAGGAGAGATGGGGGTCTTACCTTCCTGGGCCAACATGGATATGAACGTGCAGATGAACTCATCATAATTGTGTGTCCTTCTCTGGTCGTCAATCTACAAGTCAAAACATCATTAGGTTCAAATCCCTACACATTTATTACATGTATCTATTAAAGTCCTATATTGTTTCATATACGGCTCGCATGTTTCATACATCATGTGTTTATGTGGCAGTCAACCGTGAGTTTGAATGAACAAACATTTAAGCACTGCCCCCACCCCCCCAAGAAAGGTGGCACAAAAGAGTTGATGTAAAAACAAACTTTGTATTTTTTCCTCTTCTCCACCTCCTCCTTCAGGAACACTTCGTAGCTGGCAATGTCAGCCTCCACACAGCGGAGCAGGGCTAGCAGTTCCTAAAGTAGAAACAGCCAGGAGTCACACCTGTAACTAGCACTGCCTCACTCTCAGTCTGGAGTCACACCTGTAACTAGCACTGCCTCACTCTCAGTCTGGAGTCACACCTGTAACTAGCACTGCCTCACTCTGAGGCCGGACGTACCCCCACAACTGAGAAGTGAAGAGACTGTTCTCACGGGAGAGAGGAGACATTGATGCATCATTCCATATATGATAACACAGCTTGCAATATGTGTGATATGCATATTATCTCTGCTAAATGATAAAGAACATTTGAATATTAAAAGGTGATAACATAGAAAAGATCAAGACAGAATCACACTAACTTTAGGATTGTATTTCTCCCCAGAAGGTTTGTTGCCTCCTGTGGTTTCCGTGGAGATGACCTTACAGGTTTTGACTTCCACCCCCTCTTTGCTGTCCTCCTCTTTAACTTCCCCCTGCGCTCCCCCTCTGGGGCTCCTCCCTTGCTCCCTCTTCTCTGGAGGAGGTGCTGCCTTAGGCTCATCTGATGACGTTCCTGCTGTGGAGGAAAATGAAGGAGTTATGAATATTGGTGGAGGCAGTACACATACAAGGGGGAGGCAGGACATATACTAGGTGGAGGCAGGACATATACTAGGTGGAGGCAGGACATATACTAGGTGGAGGCAGGACATATACAAGGGGGAGGCAGGACATATACTAGGTGGAGGTAGGACATATACTAGGTGGAGGCAGGACATATACTAGGTGGAGGTAGGACATATACTAGGTGGAGGCAGTACACATACAAGGGGGAGGCAGGACATATACTAGGTGGAGGTAGTACACATACAAGGGGGAGGCAGGACATATACTAGGTGGAGGCAGGACATATACTAGGTGGAGGCAGGGCATATACTAGGTGGAGGCAGGACATATACTAGGTGGAGGCAGGACATATACTAGGTGGAGGTAGGGTACAGAAGCAGGGCTTAGCTACCAGGTGGAAGCAGGGCTTAGCTACCAGGTGGAAGCAGGGCTTAGCTACCAGGTGGAAGCAGGGCTTAGCTACCAGGTGGAGGCAGGGCTTAGCTACCAGGTGGAGGCAGGGCTTATGTACCTGGTGGATGCAGGGCTTATGTACCAGGTGGAGGCAGGGCTTATGTACCTGGTGGAGGCAGGGCTTATGTACCAGGTGGAGGCAGGGCTTATGTACCTGGTGGAGGCAGGGCTTATGTACCTGGTGGAGGCAGGGCTTATGTACCTGGTGGAGGCAGGGCGTAGAGGACTCCATTCTCTTGCAGGTGCAGCAGGGCAGTGCAGACGGAGGGCCCTAGTTCTCGCACGGCACGGTGGTGCCTGGCGTCCAGCCGCTGGCCCTCGTCCTCTCCAAACAGCACACGGGTCAGGTGGGAAGCGACAGGACTAGAGGGCCGAGTGGCTGCCTGTGAGCGCGCTGGGGACCGCAGCGGGGAGTTGAAGGCGCTGCCAATCTCAGATGCGGTGTCGGTGCTCTCGTTGCTGGGTGTAGGCGAGGGCTGCGACGCTGCCGTGATGCTGATGCCGCCCCCCCGACCCTCGGTGCGGACGGAGAGCGGCGTGGTCATGGCATCCTGGAGTTGCACCTCCTTCTTCAACTTCTCCGTCAGGACACTGAGGGCCAGCGGGCCCCCCGACACGGAAGCGGGCCCCCCTGCAGGCCGTGGACGGAGGCCAGCCTTGCGCCGAAACCTACAGGTCACGTCCACACAGGAGACGGATAGTCATTAGTAGTGTGGGGCAACTGCTTCACTAATAGTTTAGTTATTAGTAGTGTGGGGCAACTGCCTCACTAATAGTTTAGTCATTAGTAGTGTGGGGCAACTGCCTCACTAATAGTTTAGTTATTAGTAGTGTGGGGCAACTGCCTCACTAATAGTTTAGCCATTAGTAGTGTGGGGCAACTGCTTCACTAATAGTTTAGTTATTAGTAGTGTGGGGCAACAGCTTCACTAATAGTTTAGTCATTAGTAGTGTGGGGCAACAGCTTCACTAATAGTTTAGTCATTAGTAGTGTGGGGCAACTGCCTCACTAATAGTTTAATCCAACCTCCCGTGGCCTGATGGTTAGGGAGTCGGGCTTGTAACCTGGAAGTTGCTGGTTTGATTCTCGCACCAGCAGGAATTGAAGGTGGGGATTGTGAACAAACAGCACTCTCTCTGCCTTTGATACCATGACTGAGGTGCCCTTGAGCAAGGCACCGAACCCCCAATTGCTTCCCGGGTGCTGGAGCAATAGCTGCCCACTGCTCCGGGTGTATGTTCACTGTGTGTGCGTGCAGTTGTTCACTACTGCTGTGTGTGCACTTGGATGGGTTAAATGCAGAGGGTTCATTTCGAGTATTGGTCACCATACTCAAAATTAACTACTTAACATACTTAGTAGTGTGGGGCAACTGTCTCACTAATAGTATAGACTGCACTGTAGGGTTGGGGCTTTGCAGAGATGATAACAGTAACAATAGTTTGTTAGTTGTTATTTTTCTTTCAGATTTCGTTGTTTTTTAACAGATCTCAGATACCAGATCTGGTATCAGTACTTAACAACTTTTTACTTTCACAACCTTTGTTTCAGACTTTGTTTCACCTACGCCACCTTATCGTGGTGGAGATGTTTGGGCGCTCAGATGATCCTAGGAGCTATGTTGTCTGGGGCAACAAGGTAAACTGCTCCTAGGTGACTATCCAGACTATACGCAGTTCATCTACCCTCTATGACAAGAGAAACAAGGTCCGCTACATCGCCCGCAGTGGCCCCACCCTGGAGCCAGGCCTGGAGTGGCCCCACCCTGGAGCCAGGCCTGGAGTGGCCCCACCCTGGAGCCAGGTCTGGAGTGGGTGCCGGGTCTTTGCCCATGGGACCCGGCCGGGTATAGCCTGAAAAGGCAACGTGGGACCACCTTCCTGCAGGCCCACCACCCACAGGAAGGACCGTAGGGGGCCGGTGCAGTAGGTTTTGGCCTGTGCTCAGGGGCAGGTGCTCGGACAACCGAGGCCATGCACAGGGTCTCTAGCGCTGGGGACATGTAATGTCACCTCGCTAGCGGGGAAGGAGCCCGAGCTTGTGCGGAGGTCGAGCATTACCGGCTAGATACAGTCGGTCTCGCCAAAAAGAATTCCTGGCGAATGTGCTGTGAAACTATAGTGTATTTTTGTATTGATGAATCAATATGATGTGAGGTCCAGTTACCTGCGTGACACTAAAACAGGTGCAGTAATGACACCTTTGAGCGCAAGTATGTCAGAGCCTACACTTCCATGAAGTAAAAAAAAAACTCACATTTTATGAGTCTCTTTAAACAGGAGTGTATCTACATTTCTACTTGAATAAAGGATGTGTGTACTTTTGGTATTTCTGCTGTAGATTTACAGCCATGCAAAAATGGTAAAAGTATTTAATTTTGGTATTTAGCTATATATACTGTTTATGCTAACAGTGCCTACTGTAAGTATAAAGGTATCCAGAGAGGCTAATAGTATATAGTAAACGTTTATAGCTATGCACAGATGCTAACAGTACCTATTGTAGGTACACAGCCATTCAGAGATGCTAAACGTATATAGTATGTACATATCTATGCACAGATGCTAACCTGCTGTTAATGGCAGCTGCGCCCGCCGCCTCCTCCTCCTCCTCTTCCTCATAGTCATCCTCCTCGTCTGAGTACGAGGCCTGTGGAGGCCCCGCCCCCCGAGAGCGACCTGCAGCCAGGTCTTCCTCCTCCTGTCACACAGATCAGCCAATCTCAAACAGATTCTCATATACAGAATCCCTGTAAATATACATCTGCATGGTGCCACACGCACCTAGAAGGTGTCAAGCACACACACCTGCAGAGGGGACTTGGCGTAGTTGTGGTTGTCCAGGAAGGCAGGGAGGCGCTGGACATGGGGGTGGGGGCTACTGGGGAGGGGTGGGGGTCCTGCTGGAGTCTTCCCTGCAGCTCGGGCCCGGCTAGAGGAGCTACGCTGGGGCTGAGGCTGGGCCGGGGGCAGGGGCACGGCCGCCTGCCTGTCTGCTGGGCCTGGACACACAACACATCAGCCTGGATTTGGTAATCAACACTGGACAGGCTGTTCCGCAGACAAAATCATCCGAATGACTTTCTCCTCAATCCCTCCCCCTGATAACTCACCTGAGGGAGTCTGTTCTGAGGTGACAGGCTCAGGCTCCGCCTCCTTTTTGATGGTGGGCGTGTCCTCGGAGGGGGAGGAGTCTTGAGGTTTCTTGTCCTGAACCAGCTCCGGTTGGGTGACTCGGATCAGCTGGGGAAGACCAGGAAGGGCATTTCAGGCAGTCACACAACACTGATCTTCCTATCCTGTGTGTGCGTGTGCGTGTGCGCGTGCGCATGCTTGTGTGTGTGCGTGCTTGTGTGTGCGTGCTTGTGTGCGCGTGCGTTCGTGAGGCTGACCTGTTGGAGCCCCTCCAGAACCGTCTGCCGGTTCCTCTTCAGGATCTCCAGCTTGGACTCGTACTTCACCCTCCGGTCTGGTACCACCGCCATCAGGTTGAAGCGGATGTCATGGTAAGGTTCGCTGAGGAGAGGAGGTGGGGAGGAGAAGAGAAGGAAAAGAGGAGAGGAGGACAAGAGGAGGTCGGGAGGAGGAGGAGTGGAGGGGGAGGAGAGGAAGTGGGGAAGAGGAGAAGAGATGGGAAGGAGGAGAGGAGATGGGGAGGAGTGGAGGAGTTGGGGAGGGGGAAGAGATGAGAAAAGAAGATGAGGTGGGAAGAAGAAGAGATTAGACCTTGTGTGCCCCCTGACTCCAACTCTGCAACCTGACTCTAACCCAGTCCCCTGACTCTAACCCAGTCCCCTGACTCTAACCCAGTCCCCTGACTCTAACCCAGTCCCCTGACTCTAACCCAGTCCCCTGACTCACCCAGCCGTAGCCAGTCCGATCCTCTCCATGATAACCCGCCTGGCCTTGTCTGTCCACTCCTCCTCTTCTCCCCAGGGCCCTGTGGAGGCAAGTACACATTCAACGCCGTGTCTGACCTGAGAGAACACACACTGTCCCTCTACACCCTCAGGACAAAGCACATGCACTCACACCTCAGGCCTCCTTACCGTGGTCTATAGGGTATGTCTTGAGTCCATCCAGCTCAAACAGACGGTCTTTGATTGGCACGTAGCTGACAAAGTGGAAGGCCTCCATGGTCCTCACAGCACTGATCCCATTTTGCTTCTCCGGCAGGTGCCTGGGCTCCGGTCTCCATGGAAACAGGAACAGGAAGAAAGATGTGAGAAACTGACAAGAGATGCTACAATCCTCTTTTAGGCATCTTAACAGCGTGTTTGCTATGCTGTATTAGTTGTTATTGTAATGTCTCATTTGACCTAATAACAGAGTGGAGAGTGACTAGACCTTCTGCTAGTAATGACTCATAAATACAGGTGTTTTCATCGAAGCTTCTGCAAACATGACATTGCTCTGAGATAACCATGACAGACTCCTACCGTGCGTGGCTGTTGTGTGCCTTGGCCAGTTCTGGTGCGTTGCCAATAGCATAACCTTTACTCTAAAAAGAGAAGAAAACTGTTAGTCGTGACTTTTCATTAGAAGAATACGAAACGTGAACCATTAAAAAAATATTACATGCCCATAGTGTGTACATAATGGGTTTGTGTGTGTGTGAGAGAATGAGAGAGAGAGAGAGCATATAGTAATCTCAGGAGAGAAACCCTGGGTAAAAGAGAGTATATATTCACCTCAGGAGAGAAGCCCTGGGTAAAAGAGAGTATATATTCACCTCAGGAGAGAAACCCTGGGTAAAAGAGAGAGAGTATATATTCACCTCAGGAGAGAAGCCCTGGGTAAAAGAGAGAGAGTATATATTCACCTCAGGAGAGAAGCCCTGGGTAAAAGCCTTCATGCGGCTCAAGGTAGTGCCGAGTTCCACCCCGCTGCAGTTCAGGAGCACGCTCAGTAGAGCATGGGTAGCACAGGAGTTCGGGATGAGCTGAAACACAAGGGGCTCTTCCATTAGGCTGATGGCACACTACACACTGGGCACAACATGGTATCTGGTCTCATATAGTGCAGGCCATTGTGGAACTCAAATTCCTGAGATAGCCTTGCATATTTATCCTGGGGTTACATTATAACATAGCTTATCGTCTTCAGATCTCTACTGCTGGTCTACTGAGTCACAACCTTGTCATTTTATGACTGAGAAGTCTCACCTGGTGGGCAAAGAACATGTCATTGACGATATCATCGTCGATAACCGAGGTCTCATCCACCAAGGTGGACACCTTTCTACGGGACCTGCGCTCCTCAATCCATTTGAACAGGAAGATAAAGCCATACACGGGGCTGGAGCGGATGAGAGGGGTTAGATGGGATGAAAACACGATGAATGCACATGTAGCAAATGTTTTTGCATTGCTCCTCAGTAGAGCTTCCTTCCTATCTGCCCACAGCATGTATGTGACCTGCTGTTAGACACAGTTTCAACCAGCTATGCCACCTAAAAGTTAGTTCTTTCATGGTGCAGGTCGGCAGTTTTATACTGAGGAGTGAGTCCAACGAATTCAACTGGGTTACATATGGTGACAACTAATCAAAAGCATGCAGTTGTATAAAGCCAAATAATACTAACCATGTTATAGTGCACAGTGCCTACAGACAACAAAATAAGTTCGTTTGCTTCATACCTTGGACACTTGCTTTGAAGGTCGTAAATCTCCTCTACTTGAACTCCTTTCACACCTAGAAAGCAAACCCTACATTTTAAGGTTCTGTGATCCAAATGGCAACATTCATTCCATTCTATTTGGGAACAATGCTAAATGTACATACCAAAATCTTCCACCAACAGGGTGAACAGCCCTGCAACCGAAAAAATATAACGTGAACAGATTGTACCTGACACAGTATCTCTCGAATACTAACAACACGGTGCGAGAGACACGACCCAGGAACCCTTAGTTACACCTACAGTACAATAGACGCAAACAATTCGGAGAATAGTAAACAATCAAGCAAACCCGTCTACTGCCAACGTTACTACTGTCGCATTTACTAACAAATGGTTAGCTAACGAGCTAGCCAGCTAAGTTGGCCTGATTTCTTACCCGGATCGCTTTCGAGTTCAAGCCACCCTTTGTTCATATTTGCGCAGTCCTTTGCATTTGGCTAAGAGTTCTCTCGATCCGCATCGATAAGACTGACTAGTTTGGCCAAAAACATAGTTTTATAATATATAGACAAACAAAAACACATGAAATGTTGGAAGTGGATTGTGGAAATTCTGAATAAACACAAAAGAGCTGCGAACGCATATCTTTTGCGTCATCAGTCTGCGACGTTTACGTTTTTTCCACATAGAGGTTTCACAGCAGAGAGGGTGTCGCAACATTCAAAGGCGGTGTACAAAAAAACGATTTTAAATGTTATATGGTGAATTGTATGTGAGTGTAAGATCGTGTGCGTGCACTGTTTTTAAATAAATACAAATATTATTAAATGGAGTGGAAGGTGATTTGCCCACAACCGAAAGCACGGTGTGACCCTAAAATGTAATTCACGGTCACACCATACCAACACATCTTCAAGTGTATGATGTACCATCTCATTCTAATAAAAAGGTGCACAAATGCTTAAAGTACCATTTAACACGCCCCTGCTTTCAAAGACGGTGGAGCTACCGTAACCGTTTCCTATGCTGTACAGACGGTGGAGTGCCTGCCCGGAACCTTTCATTTAAGCAATTTTTCCATGCGTGGGGGACATTTCTAATTGTCACCATTGAAGAAACTGTAAAGGGAAATGGAATAATAACACAGCTTGTCTAAAAGAAGTTTCTCGTTAGCTCATTGTATCTGGACTTTAAAGGGGGAATGCTACAGGTAGGCATATATTTAATAGATTTCACGGGTTAACATTGGCACCTTTATGTGGCAAGATGAAAAAATGTGACTACCCGACCCCTTCCCTGGACAATAGACGCTACTGAATAGCGATAGCTAGCAAGAGACCGTGTAACATTATGCTAGCCAATTATTTGGGTAACGCTTGCCTGGCTAATTCGGTTTGGTTGGATGAAAGCTGAATGTGCTGCAAGCTATTTTCTAAATAGCATAATAGCGATTAAGTTGGATCTGTGTTAAACCATTTACTTAACAAAGTCGGCCAATGATCAAGTTAATTGTGAAATGGTAAATCAACATGCAGCGTTAGATAACCATCACTAGCTAGTTAGCCTAGCTGGTAGCTGGCTAGCAGTGTGGTGTGGCCGTGGAAATAATGGCGTTAGCTAGCTTGGCAACATCAACATTCAGGCACCATGTAGAGGTAGTTAGCTATTAGAGCCCAAAGCATAACATAAACTTACTCGGAAATATTTAGCGTCGATAACGACTAGCTTGTTGCGTGTGTGACAGGAATGGCTTTCGAATTGGCAAGCCAGCAAACAGTTATGTAATTGTTAGCTATTAGCAAAAGCCAGGGTATTAGTTCGTTCTTTAACCAGTACAAGTCATGACTACATCATATAGCATTTTTATGCCCGCTAGCTTCACATAGTTACACGGTTATCTTGTAATTTTACATTAAAAGTAGCTGCTATCCATCTCGCAGCTTGGATAGCCTGCGTGTGTTTACATGAATATGTAGACGACAGTGGGAGGCGTATGGTATAGACTGCATAGTGTTGTGGACATGCTGTTAATTTTTCACTAAAGAATGCTCAATTACCTCAATATTTGATTCTGGACATGAATTTATCAGTGAAAACTGATGTATCTTAGTTGAATTTGACAGTTTGCCGACAGAACAATATTTTTATGTTGTGGATGATAAACAACATTTTCATACACTTCATCGATCCAAAAAGTAATCATATAAAAGTAGAACCACACGTGTCATAATTTGTGTTATAAAAACAATACATTAAATGAGAATAATCAGAAAAATGGCTCCCAGTTCTGCCAATCGAGTGTGTGTGTGTGTGTGTGATCCAACTAATCTTTCTTTAAGTACCTTTGTACTCTTGGAACAAGTGCATCTTTAGCCTTCTGCTGAAGGTGGAGAGACAGTCAGTATCTCTAGAGGATGATGGTAGGGAGATGATTCCACCATTGGGGGACCAGACAGTAGAGGAGCTGGGGTTGGGAGTGGGCGCTCTCCAGAGGTGAGACTGGGGTTAGACAGGAGAGGAGCTGGGGTTGGGAGTGGGTGCTCTCCAGAGATGGGACTGTGGTCAGACAGGAGAGGAGCTAGGGTTGGGAGTGGGTGCTCTCCAGAGGTGAGACTGGGGTCAGACAGTAGAGGAGCTGGGATTGGGAGTGGGCGCTCTCCAGAAGTGAGACTGGGGTTAGACAGGAGAGGAGCTGGGGTTGGGAGTGGGCGCTCTCCAGAGGTGAGACTGGGGCCAGACAGGAGAGGAGCTAGGGTTGGGAGTGGGTGCTCTCCAGAGGTGAGACTGGGGTCAGACAGGAGAGGAGCTGGGGTTGGGAGTGGGTGCTCTCCAGAGGTGAGACTGGGGCCAGACAGGAGAGGAGCTGGGGTTGGGAGTGGATGCTCTTCAGAGGTGAGACTGGGGCCAGACAGGAGAGGAGCTAGGGTTGGGAGTGCGCGCTCTCCAGAGATGGGACCGACAGACAGTTGTCAGAAGAAGACCATAGGTGGCGCGTGGGGGAGCAAGGCTGACATAGAGACAGGATGGGGTCAAGTGCAGTCCTGTTCACCACCCAGAAGGTTCTGTTAAGAACACGGTCTTGTGGACAATGTTCCCTCTAAGTTGCGCGCCTGCGCTATCGCCCACTGCTCGGACATTCTCAACGCACATGAAAATTTATGCAGCGCATAAAATAAAATTCACCATAAACGCATTATAATCTAATATTAGACCAGATATAATCTAATTAATTAAACCAATTATTAGTTTTTTATTTGTACCATTTTTTAATGTCGCACAGTGAGTGACAGTTGTCCAGCGATGCGATACGGTTTACTTGCGCTACGCAGCCAATCATAGCATTGATAGTGCAGGTTAGCTAGCTAACAACAATGCGGCGGAGAGATGCAACCCCTTATCATGGTAAAATGAACGGGCAGCGCCAGCGACGCATCCACTCACCAAGCCCAAGTATAAGAGAAATGCTGTTCTTTTAGGATGGAATGGCTGTCGGAGTATGTGCAAATAGAAGAACAAGCTTTGAAACTGGGTGAGTGAAAAAGGTCTACTCTGCAAAACATGCAGCGAAGCCAAAGTAGCAGATGAGCTTTCAGCGGCAAGAATGTGGACTGAATGGAAGTTGGACTACCTCAAACGTCACATTCAGCAGAAAAGTAATTTGAAAGCTGTTGGAATTGTACTAAGACTCAAGGTGGGGCAGGAGATTGGTACATTATTGCGGGAGAGCGCAAAAGACCGAGAGAAATGGAACGAGCTGTCACACGAAACCAAATCTGACCCCCAGCATGTTAAAGTTCTCATTGACAGTATTTAACTTGCCATCTAAATAAATCCATCAATGCTGTCAGTTCAACAAATCCACAATCACATGGCAAAGTGTGTGTATGCCAAAGCAGGACTCTCACATACAACATATAACATACAACATATAACATGCTATACATCTCATGAACAATATTTTTGACTTTTTCATTTTAAGCGGGCCCAATCGCTTACATTAAAGGTAAACTAATGAAAATGGGTGCTGTCACTTGATTCTTTTAATAAGACATTTAACTTGCTATGATCCAAGGTTTTGAACAGGTGTGATACTGGTGTGGCCACAGCGTGAACATCTGATGTTGCTCACAGTGGTTCTCTGTTCTCACAGAGCTTGTGTGGATTCTCAGACACATGAAGAAATAGAGGGAACATTGCTTTAAGCTTGGTGAAGATGTGTAATGTTGTGGTGTTTCAGGTACTTGGGTGAAGATGTGTCTAATAATGTTGTGGTGTTTCAGGTACTTTGGTGAAGATGTGTAATGTTGTGGTGTCATCTACTTTGGTGAAGATGTGTAATGTTGTGGTGTCATCTACTTTGGTGAAGATGTGTCTAATAATGTTGTGGTGTTTCAGGTACTTTGGTGAAGATGTGTAATGTTGTGGTGTTTCAGGTACTTGGGTGAAGATGTGTCTAATAATGTTGTGGTGTTTCAGGTACTTTAGTGAAGATGTGTAATGTTGTGGTGTTTCAGGTACTTTGGTGAAGATGTGTAATGTTGTGGTGTTTCAGGTACTTTGGTGAAGATGTGTAATGTTGTGGTGTCATCTACTTTGGTGAAGATGTGTCTAATAATGTTGTGGTGTTTCAGGTACTTTGGTGAAGATGTGTCTAATAATGTTGTGGTGTTTCAGGTACTTTGGTGAAGATGTGTAGGTAGTGCTCTGTGAGCCCTGTGAGACGCCATGTCAGAAGAGGCGATCTCAGGAAGTGACCTGGAACCCAGTGTCAACAGCGAAGAAGAGGAGGAGGATGTGGAAGATGAAGAGGAGGAGATGGAGGAAGATGATGATGACAACGATGGAGATGATGAAGATGGTGTTGCTGGTGAGTATTTGGATGGAGATGCCAGCTTGTGGCCGCATACAGTGCGATAATGTTCATTTGCCCCTGCAACAAAACTTGAGAGTAAGAACAGAAGCACTTGGTGTAGCTAAACATTTACAAAACCGAGACGCTTTCAATTGGAAGAATAAGAAAATTGATTACTCCCTTGAGTATTACCATCAGTACTCAATTATGAATAATGAATCATTACTGTGTTTTTCCATCCCTCTCCTTCCTCCATCCCTCTCTTCTCCCTCCATCCTTCTCTTCTCCCTCCATCCCTCTCTTCTCCCTCCATCCCTCTCTTCTCCCTCCATCCCTCTCCTTCCTCCATCCTTCTCTCTTCCCTCGCCCCCTCTTTCCTCCTGTCCTTTCTCTCCCTCCTGTCCTTTATCTCCCTCCTCCCTCTCTTCTTCATCCTCTCTCCTCCCTCCCTTTCTCCCTCCTCCTTCATCCTCTCTCCTCCCTCCCTTTCTCCCTCCTCCTCCCTCCCTCTCTCCTTCATCCTCTCTCCCCCTCCCTCCCTTTCTCCCTCATCCTCTCTCCCCCCTCCCTCCCTTTCTCCCTCCTCTTACCTCTCTGGCAGAGCGGCCACACAGTGGTCAGACCAGTGCATCAGAGTCTGAGGCTGATGCCTCCAGGGGAGGCCTGGACTCCCCCTCAGCTACCTCACCCTCTGGAGAGCCCTCCTCGTCTGAGCCTCCATCCAGGCCCACCTCCAGACCACACACCCCCTCTCAGTCCCAGCCCACCTCCAGACCACACACCCCCTCTCAGTCCCAGCCCACCTCCAGACCACACACACCCTCCCACTCCCAGCCCACCTCCAGACCACACACCCCCTCCCACTCCCAGCCCACCTCCAGACCACACACCCCCTCCCACCTCCAGCCCCTGGCCGGTCTAGACAAGCCGCGACCAGGCAAGCCTAAGAAACAGAGGTCTTCAAAGTCTTCAAAGTCTTCAAAGTCCTCAAAGTCTTTAAAGTCTTCAAAGTCTTCAAAGTCATCTAAACCCTCCAAGCTCTCCAAGCCGGCACACATGAGGAAGAATATCAGGTAACACTAGTTAAAACCGTCTGTGGTGGGTTGACTGAAGTCCCATCCTAGGGTTAATAGATCTGATAACACCCATCCTAGTGTTATTAGATCTCTTCATTGAATTACTTCAGGGCAGGGTGCAGATCAAACATCAACCCTCTATTCCCCTCTCACTCACACAGTTTCACACACACTCACATAGTCTCTCACTCACACAGTCTCACACACTCTTACATAGTCTCTCACTCACACACACACTCTCACATCGTCTGTGACACACACACACTCATAGTCTTTCACTCCCACAGTTTCACACACCCACAGTCTCCCACAGTCTCTTCCACACAGTCTCTCTCACACACACACACACATACACTCATAGTCTCTCACTCACACAGTTTCACACACACACACACACCCACAGTCTCCCACAGTCTCTTCCACACAGTCTCTCTCTCACACACACACACACATACACTCATAGTCTCTCACTCACACAATTTCACACACTCTCACATAGTCTCTTATACACGCAGTCTCATAGTCTCTTGCGCACACAGTCTCACACTCAGTCTCACACACCCTCTTGCACACTCACTTTTGCACACACTCTCTCACACACACACATACTCTCACTCACAGTCTCATGCACACTTTCTCTCACACACACTTTCACACAGTCTCACGCACTCTCTCTCATACACACACTCTCACGCACACTCACTCTCTCATTCAGTCTCATACACACAGTCTGACGCACTCTCTCTCGCACACACACTCACACACACTCTCTCGCACACACTCTCACACACAGTCTCATGCACACTCTCTCGCACACTCTCTCACACACACTCTCACATACAGTCTCACACACACTCTTGCACACACACTATTTTACACACACTCTCACACACAGTTTCACACACCTAGACTGACGTTCTGCTCTGCCCCTCAGGAAGCTGCTGAAAGAGCACCAGCTGGAGGCAGTGACCCAGACAGCCCAGCAGGAGGAGATGGAGAGACGCCGTCGTCTGGAACAGCAGAGGAAGGACTTCCCTGCCCCCCCACCCCCACCTGTACTGGAGCCACAGCCAGGCAAGCCTCAGCACCTGCCTCCATCCAGTTAATCCTGAATGGATTTACATGTTCTGGGAATATACCAATGAATTGGCCACTGAATAATATCTGTTGTATCTCCTCCCACCCGTCTCACCTCCAGAAGAGACAGCCTGCAAGTCAGAGGATGTGTCCCAGGTGGTGTCCGGCTTCCTGTCCAGGGAGGAAGTCATCTGTCTGGACAGCAGCAACAGCAGCTCTGGCGAGGAAGAGGGGGAGGGAGAGGAGGAGGAGGAGGCGGAGGGGAGGGACACCAAGCCCCCAGCCCCGTTCATTGGAGGCGGTGAGTTGGCTGAGAAGCTGAACAGCTATAGATGTCCACACCTGCAGATCGCAGACATGGGAGTTCAGCCTGATTGTCCTTTATACCCCAAACATTGGTGACCTGTGGTCTGTTGCTCTCTGAGGAAGGCTTGCATCAGATTTGCCATCCAGATCTGTTGATTAACTCTCTGCAGAAGACTGCTCACTTCACACTCTGTATACGAGGGTTAGATTACAAAGGAGCTTCACTTACACACAATTTTACCTTTACTTTTACTTCAATCACGTTTGTTGTTGGAAATAGAATTGAGATTCAGCACTCTCTCTTTGCTTCCCCCCCTCCTCTTTCTCCTCCTCTCCCTCCTCCCCCTCCTCTCTGTCCCTTCCCTCCTCTCTCCACCTCTCCCTCCTCCCCCTCCTCTCCTCCTCTCTCCCTCCCCTTCTCCTCTTCTCCCCCTCCTCTCTATCCTCTTCTCCTTCTCTCCTCTTCTCTCTCCTCCTCCTCATCCTTTCTCTACCCCTCCTCTCTCTCCTCTTCCCCTTCTCTTTACCCTCCTCTCTCTCCTCTCCTCTTCTCTCCCTCCTCTCTCCTCTTCTCTCCCTCCTATCCTGCCTTTCCTCCTCTCTTTGCCCTCCATCCTCTCCTCTCTCCCCCTTGTCTTCTTCCTCTCCTCCCCCTCCTCTTTCCCTACTCTCTCTCCCCCTCCTCTCTCCCTCCAGACGTGATTGAGTTGAGCTCTGGAGATGAGGATGCGCTGCAGATCAGCAGTGAGTCTGGGGAGGAAGATGTGGAGGGGGCGGGGGGCATGGAGAGTAGTGGTGCCCACATCAACGACGCCCACAACCTCCCTGACACCCAGGGCCGAGTCCTGGTCAATATCAACCACCCTGCTGAGGAGGAAGATCTGTTCCTGGCTCCCCAGTTGGCGCGGGCTGTCAAACCCCATCAGGTTGGTTACACACACCTCACCATGCACACTTACACACCTTACACACCATGCACACTTACACACCATGCACACTTGCGCACCATGCACACACCTCACCATGACACTTGCACACAATGCACACACCTCACCATGCACACTTACACACCTTACACACCATACACACGTACACACCTTACACACTTACACACCATGCACACGTACACACCATGCACACTTACACACCTTACACACCATGCACACACCTCACCATGACACTTACACACCTTACACACCATGCAGACTTACACACCATGCACACTTACACACCTTACACACCATGCACACACCTCACCATGCACACTTACACACCTTACACACCATGCACACTTACACACCATGCACACTTACACACCATGCACATTTACAAACCATACACACACCTCCTCACCATACACACTTACACACCATACAGACTTACACACCATACACACACCTCCACAGCATACACACCATACACACCTCCACAGCATACACACTTACACACCATACAAACTTACACACCATACACACACCTCCTCACCATGCACACTTACACACTATACACACACCTCCTCACCATACACACTTAAACACCATACGCACCAACAGACCCACACACTATACAGTCACACACAGAAACGCACACGCAAAGGTTTTGTATATCATGGTGAGAATTTGATCCCCTTAAAGTATAATATATTCTTCCATCTAAGTCTCTCTTTCTCCCCTCCTCTGCTGTTCCAGGTGGGAGGAATCCGCTTCCTGTATGATAACCTGGTGGAGTCTCTGGAGCGCTACAGGAGCAGCTCTGGGTTTGGCTGCATCCTGGCCCACAGCATGGGCCTGGGAAAGACCCTGCAGGTCATCTCCTTCACAGACATCCTGCTAAGACACACTGAGGCTCACACTGTGCTGGCCATTGTCCCGGTGAGTACAGGGGCTGTGTGCGTGTCTACTTTTGGTGCTTGTTTGGGCAAGGTGAACTGGTCTTGTGTGTGTATAGTACCACACAGTAACCATGTGTATCTCAGGTGAACACGCTGCAGAACTGGCTGGCTGAGTTTAACCTGTGGCTCCCGGCTGCTGAAGCCCTGCCCCCTGACAGCGACCCAGCCTCTGTCACACCGCGCTCCTTCAAGGTCCACATTCTCAACGACGAACACAAGTACGCACCTTTCCTAGTGCCTCTCTTTCTGGTCTTGACTCCTCCCTCCTTCTGGTTTATTTTTTTAACAAACTTTATTTCTAAATATTTGTTAAACCTTTCTAGACTCGCATGTCTGACCATCAGGCTGGTGTGTGTGTGTGTGTGTGTGTGTGTGTGTGTGTGCGTGCGTGTGCGTGTGCGTGCATGTGCGTGCGTGCGCGTGTGCCTGCGTGTGCCTGCGTGCCTGCGTGCGTGCAGAAGCACTGTGTCCCGTGCCAGGGTGGTGGAGGACTGGTCCAGGGATGGAGGAGTACTGCTGATGGGGTATGAGATGTACCGCCTGCTTTCCCTGAAGAAGAGCTTTGTGGGCGGTAAGAAGAGGAAGTCCAAGAAGCCCACTGGACCAATCATCATCGACCTGGACGAGGAGGACAGACAGCAGGAGCTCATGAAGGGTTAGAGGCACTTGCAGTCTATGGGTGATGGTTAGAGGCACTTGCAGTCTATGGGTGATGGTTAGATGCACTTGCAGTCTATGGGTGATGGTTAGAGGCACTTGCAGTCTATGGGTGATGGTTAGATGCACTTGCAGTCTATGGGTGATGGTTAGAGGCACTTGCAGTCTATGGGTGATGGTTAGATGCACTTGCAGTCTATGGGTGATGGTTAGAGGCACTTGCAGTCTGAGGGTGATGGTTAGAGGCACTTGCAGTCTATGGGTGATGGTTAGAGTTAGAGCACTTGCAGTCTATGGGTGATGGTTTGAGTTAGAGCACTTGCAGTTTATGGGTGATGGTTAGAGTTAGAGCACTTGCAGTCTATGGGTGATGGTTAGAGTTAGATGCACTTGCAGTCTATGGGTGATGGTTAGAGTTAGATGCACTTGCAGTCTATGGGTGATGGTTAGAGGCACTTGCAGTCTATGGGTGATGGTTAGAGGCACTTGCAGTCTATGGGTGATGGTTAGAGGCACTTGCAGTCTATGGGTGATGGTTAGAGTTAGAGCACTTGCAGTCTATGGGTGATGGTTAGAGTTAGAGCACTTGCAGTTTATGGGTGATGGTTAGAGTTAGAGCACTTGCAGTCTATGGGTGATGGTTAGAGTTAGATGCACTTGCAGTCTATGGGTGATGGTTAGAGGCACTTGCAGTCTATGGGTGATGGTTAGAGGCACTTGCAGCCTATGGGAGATGCAGAAAACAGCATTCACTGTTCTGTGGAAAAGATGCAGGAATATTAACTTTTTTACATGAATTTAACTGGATATCCAACAACAGCAGAGTAGGGAAAGATGTTGATTCAGATCTCTTTAAATTTCATGTCAGTCGTTCACCATCATGCCGGGTGTCCTGTCTCTCTCCTCTCCAGGTATCGAGAAAGCCATTGCGCGTCCTGGCCCAGACGTGGTAATCTGTGACGAAGGCCACCGCATCAAGAACTACCATGCCAGCACCTCCCAGGCCCTGAAGAACATCCGCTCCCGGCGTCGTGTTATATATATGTATATATATGTATATATATGTATATATGTATATATATATGTATTGTATAATGCCTTCTTCCTGAAAGGATTTCAAAGGAAAAGGCGCGACACAAACAGGTGACCATAACATTTAAGTTTCATCTTCTAAGTATCTTGAGTCAGTCCTGTTGTTCCTGCAGGCGTGGCCATGACGTCCTGAGGGACCAGCTGCCTTCCAAGGATGAGCATGTGATCCTGGTCAGGCTGTCCCCCCTACAGAGGGCGCTCTACACAGAGTTCATGAACCGCTTCAGAGAAGCAGGAAACTCTGGCTGGCTGGGCCTCAACCCCCTCAAGGCTTTCTGTGTCTGCTGCAAGGTGACCAAACCCCACGGGGGCTCTAACAGTCTTTGCAGTAATCTTTCCAAGTATCCCAGACGCATACAGCACAATATTTGGTGTTTATTGGAGGCTGGTGGGGTCATGTGACCTGGCTTTCAGTTGGTGACCGGAGCCTTGTCTCTATTCCATCCGTCCCTCCAGATCTGGAACCATCCGGACGTTCTGAATGAAACGCTGCAGAAGGAGAACCTGGCTAGTGAGCAGGATCTGGACTTGGATGATCTCAGCTCCTCCACGGCCCGCTGTGCCTCCAGGGCCAAGGCTGGTGACACTGCTGCCCGTGCCAACTCCACCACCCTGCCAGCACTCAACCCCATCCAAGAGAGAGCCAACCAGACCATCACCTACGAATGGGTACGCCATGCTATGGGCTCCCCACACCAGTTACCAACACATCGGTTCTGTCAAACGTCCTTGTATTTAGAGGGTGTCCCACATATTTTGAGTAAAAGTAAGTCACTGATGGTATAGATAGAGAAGAGACAGAGACATCATGACAAACTACTGAAGTCAGAAGCCCTTTTCTGTGTTGTCAGGCCAGAGACATCATGACTAACTACCAGACGGGCGTCCTGGAGAACTCTGCCAAGATGCTGCTGCTCTTCCACCTCATCGATGAGAGCGTCCGCGCCGGAGACAAGATCTTGGTGTTCAGGTGAGGAGCCTCTCAGTGGGGCTGCTGTTCTGTAAGCGTGGATTGTTATGGTTAGTGTTAGTGTTATGGTTAGTGTTAGTGTCATGGGTTAGTGTTATGGTTAGGGTTAGTGTTAGCGTTAGGGATGGATGCGGAGGGTTAGGGATGGATGCAGAGGGTTAGGGATGGATGCGGAGGGTTAGGGATGGATGC
>BROE01000020.1:19228353-19403980 GCA_036571765.1 Plecoglossus altivelis
GAGGGTTAGGGATGGATGCAGAGGGTTAGGGATGGATGCAGAGGGTTAGGTTTAACGATGGATGAGGAGGGACAAGTATAAGGATGCAGGTCTGGTCAAATCTCTTTAGGTGTCTGAATAGGGTTAGATGGGGAGGATGAGAGGGAGGGTGGTTTGATATTGAAGAGAGGTGGATTACTACAAACTAACTGTACTCAAGAAAATCACCTTTTCATCACTCGTCCGTGATGCCAAAGGTTTATTCAGTTTGATAATGTCTTTGTGTGTGGGTGTGGGTGTGGGTGTGTGTGTGTGTGGGGGGGTGGGGGTGTTGACCCTACAGCCAGAGCCTGTCTACTCTGACAGTCATAGAAGACTTCCTGTCCAAACGTCCATTGCCTAACTGTGGTGCTGCTGACTACAACTACAGCCAGACCTGGGTCCGCAACCTCAACTACTACAGTAAGAACCATCCTGTTACCATGGGCACAGGTGTGACCATCGCAACCAGTCTTTTGTTTGTGATGATATCCTTGTGTAACCGAGTTGAAAATCCCGCCCCACTATAAACACCACCTGCTTCATCTTAGAACTAACTTTTCGATGGGGGAGCTACAAGCAGTGTTTGTAAAACTTGTGGTCGCGATTGTGAGGCAGAAGACATGACTTTGAAAGCTGGGGCAACCTACAAGGCTAGACCAGGGAGAAGCCTGACTGGTGAGCAGCCTGACTGCTGTGGTACCGCTGCTCCAGTACTGGGGTGTCACTTTGTGTTGGGACCCCACAGGGCTGGACGGGAGCACATCAGCGTCGGAGAGAGAGAGGCTGATCAACCACTTCAATGACCCAGACAACAGCTCAGCCTGGGTCTTCCTGTTGTCCACCAGGTAGCATCCTCTGCTCTTTCCAGAGATTCTCAGTTTGGAAGCTTAACCTGCTAACCAGGATCAGTAGTCTGCTTGGCATAGAGACACATGCAAAATGCAATGTATGACACACAAAAAAATGGCTCTTGGCTATCTAAGCTGGGGTTGGCATTATTGTTAGGGTAAGCGTTAGGGTCAGTGTTAACGTTAGTATTTGGGTTAGCATTAGTGTTAGGGTTAGCAGTAGTGTTAGTGTTAGCATTAGTGTTAGCATTAGTGTTAGCATTAGTGTTAGCATTAGTGTTAGCATAAGTGTTAGCATTAGTGTTAGCAGTTGTGTTAGGGATTAGAGAACACAATTTGGAATGGTCACCCACAGGGATACACAGCCAAACCTGTGTGTATGCAGGGCGGGCTGTCTAGGGGTGAACCTGATCGGGGCAAACCGCGTGGTGGTGTTTGATGCCTCCTGGAACCCGTGCCATGATGCCCAGGCCGTGTGCCGCGTCTACCGCTATGGCCAGAAGAAGCCCTGCCACATCTACCGGCTGGTGTGCGACTTCACTCTGGAGAAGAAGATTTACGACCGGCAGGTCTCCAAGCAGGGCATGTCTGGTGAGAGACCACAGATCTGGGGACGTGCTACATACCTGTCGTGCGTGCGCGTGCGCGTGGTTGCAGCAAACTCTCTAACCATTGTGTGTGTCTTCAGACCGGGTGGTGGACGACCTGAACCCTGTGCTGAACTTCACCCGTAAGGAGGTGGAATCTCTGCTCCACTTTGTGGAGGAGGAGCCTGATCCAGCCAATTCCAGCCTGGAGCCTCCTGCTGGCACGGAGGCTGTCCTGCAGCAGGCCTGCCTACTATACCCACACCTCATCACCAAGGTATACACATCCTGCAGCAGGCCTGCAACCCCAAAACAATCTCCAATTCCTCTAAAAGAAGGACAGAAAAAAAGTGTGAGATTCCTGGCAGGAATCTGCCTTGTGAGGCCTGTCATGTGACGTCCATTCAAAATGAATTGGAGGCTAACCTTTTGTCTTCCACCCTTCCTGACAAAATCATTGAGGAAACACTATAATAACAATCCTCTTATACTGTGTGTGTCGTTCCTGTGCCCCCTGTTCCCCCTGCAGCCACCGTTTCACCATGAGTCCCTGCTGGTGGACAGGAAGGAGATGAAGCTAACCAGAGCAGAGAAGCGAGCAGCCAAGAAGAGCTACGAGGATGAGAAAAGGGCGTCTGTGCCCTACTCCAGGCCATCCTACGCCCACTACTACCCAAGCAGCGACCAGCCTCTCACCAACATCCCTGCCTTCAGCCAGCGCAACTGGTCTGTCCTACCTCCCCTCCTGCCCAGCCATGCTAGCCCCTCCTGCCCAGCCATGCTAGCTGCCCAGCCATGCTAGCTGCCCAGCCATGCTAGCTGCCCAGCCATGCTAGCTTCCCAGCCATGCTAGCTGCCCAGCCATGCTAGCTGCCCAGCCATGCTGTGCTAGCCCCTCCTGCCCAGCCATGCTAGCTGATCAGCTATGCTAGCTACCATGCTTATCCGTCACAAATTATTCAAGTATTATTATTATTATTATTATTATTATTATTTCATGCTGTTTAACATGTATGGCTAATGAAGATATGATCCAGTGTATACCATACCAAAACAGTCCGTCAAAAATTATTAAAGTATTTTTAATATTATTAGGTAAAAACAGTGCCCGCTCTCGGTCTAACCCTAAACAGTTAATATATTCAGCAACAATAACAATGAGTCCAAAGTAACGTTTTTATTAGGTAAAGCTCCAAAAAGATTTTGGGGTGAAAGGAAAGAACTTCTTGTGTGCAACGTGCACTCGCATCGTAGTAATATATTAGTAGAAGTCCCACATCTAACCAGTACTAGGATAGCTTTAGGCTGAGCCCAGCATTTTGACAGCATCTGGCTCCACCCCTCCCTACTGCCATTAATAGGGTCACAGTCTGTAAGAAAGACTTTGAAGTTGTCCTATTTAACGAACATGAGAACTGTGCCGTAGTTGTATCTGTACTGGAGCTTGTTGGTTCATGGTGTGTGAACCAAAAGATCCATTACATGTAGCCTAGTACTTGAGAAGCCGCCAGTAACTACACACCGTTCCTCGACTCTGATCTCCTAAATCCTGTTAGAAGTGCCCTTGTCTGATCCTTGATCATCTGTCCCCAGGCGTCCGACAGGACGGGGAGATGACAAGCCGGTGGCCAGTGTGCGTCCGGTTCAGGCCACACCTGTCCCAATGATGCCCCGACAGGTGCATGCTGGCTCCAGTTCAACCTTTCCTGTCAACTACCTACAGAAGGCTGGTGTCTACGTGCAAAGGATTGTTACCACCACTGGTATACATGTGCACACACACACAACTTTGTTTTTGTATTGTAGTAGGGTCTGACCATTCACTTTCATTCTAAATTGTGACCACACAAACACACTCTCTGATACACACTTGATGCACTAGCAAAGCTGTACAGGTGGATGTTGGTGAGACCTGTATTTGAACCTGCAGATATAGTGATACCAGGAGCCAACAGCACCACCGACGTCCAGGCCCGCATTGGAGCAGGAGAGAGCATCCACGTGATCAAGGGCTCAAAAGGTCAGGAGAACATCAGCTACCACAGCACACAGACATGAATGTGACCCCTTTTCTGACCTCCCTCACTCAGCTGTGATGTGAGTGTCCTGGGCTAGCTACCCTAACCTGGCTAACCCTCCACCCCCGCTGCAGGTACGTACATTAGGACCAGTGACGGGAGGATCTTCGCCATCCGCTCAGGGAAGATCAGTCGGCCTGCGGATGGAGGATCAGCCTCTTCCAGAGGTACTGTTCATATGAACCACACCCACCCACTATATAAGGAGTACTGGAAGGCTACAAGCTACATAAGGTGTCCTGACAGACTACATAAGGTGTCCTGCGAGGCTACAAGCTACATAAGGTGTCCTGACTGACTACATAAGGTGTCCTGCCAGACTACAAGCTACGTAAGGTGTCCTGACAGACTACATAAGGTGTCTTGACAGACTACAAGTTGTAGAAGAGATCCTAGAACATGTGGTTTAACTTGAAAGGTTCATGGGAGAGTCAGGACCGGAGTGGAACTCATTTTCAGTTCTGGAGTTTAATGCCTTCGACTGGCCCACTTTAGTTCACAACTTCTAATTCTTCTATTTACTCACTGACAATCCTACCTGGCCACTCTGGTGTATAGGGTGCATGACTTGAGCTTGATGACATTTCTGGGCTCTTCACTGTTAACAGCAGGCAGGACCACAGGCTGCTGCTGAATAGCAGTTTGATACATGAATGGTGGTTTGCAGACAATGTTGTCTTGCACGGCCACTACTAGAATCTCGCTCCTAACTAGCTTAACATTAGCTTACCATCTGTCTCTCTATTTTTTGTTTTCAGGGAAAATGTATTCAGCTTAGAACATTTGGACGCATCAGTTTCTAGAGCTCTTGGTTTATTCTGGGTTTGGGAGAGTGTCCAGGTACAGCCTGAAGAGAGGGTTCCCTCTACTCTAGATGTTTGTGTCATGCAGTTCAAACCTGTATTCCCTCTTCAGATTCCCAGGGTTCCCTGCTCCACTCCAACGGTTGCTCGTCCCCCGCAGAGCAGAGCCCCAACAGCGGCCAGCGTCCATCCCCACCAGACAGCCCTGAGATCCTAAGGGAGCTGGGATGCTACCCTGTGCCCCCCTCTAACAGCAGCTCTGCGGGAACCCACCTCCCCTCTCCTCCAGACCCAGCTCCTGCCAACACAGATGCTGGAGACACAGGAGGTAACTCACGTCATGGCCAGATGGCAGACCTTAGCCGGGGCCTGGATGTCCTCATCCCCCCACTGGATGTGCACGCCAACAAACGCAAAGCAGCACCCGTGGGCGAGAGAGGCGGAAAGCGAAGCAAGCGTGGCTCTGCAGTGTCCCGGTACCCCGGCATGTCTCTGTCCGGGGGGCTCAGCTACACCCAGGCAGGAGGCCTCACCCCAGGCTCCCTGATGGGGGCCCTGGGGCACATGAACCACCCGCTGCTCATGGGAGGTTCAGGAGCCAGCGGAGGGGAGACTGCAGGTGGGAGCAGCAGCGGTTCCTCCTACCTCCAGAACCCAGGACATGCACTGTGTGACCTGCAGGCTATGTTCCCCACTGCAGGATCCTTCCTGGGCTCGGCCACAGGCAACGGCCACCTGCCCTCATCCTCCTCCTCTACCTCCTCCTCAGCTTTCTCCTCCACCACAACCACCATGGCTTCTGTACCGCCTGCCTCCACTTCCTCTTCCTCCCTCCCTCCCTACCTCCTCAACCCCAGCATGGCTGGTCTCCTGTCTGGCTTCCCGCTCACCTACAGCCAGTCCCTGCTGTCCCAACCTCGGATGTACCCAGGCTCCATGCACCTCCCAGGGGCTGGAATGCTGTCATCAGCCACCCCCAGCTCCACAGTGTCCTCCTACCAGGCCCACTACCCCGGCTCTCCCTCCAGCCTGCTGGGGGCAGCCCTGAGCCAGCCAGACTCCTACCCCCATGATCTTGCCGCTGCTGAGAACGGAGGTAGCAGCTCGGACGATGACGTCATAGAGGTGACGGGGCAGTAAAAGGTGGGGGGCAGTGAGTGTGTGACTGGGCACCCTCCAGGACAGTCCCTTCGTTTGGCTCGTTCAAGGGAGATCCACCTAAACACACACTCACATTCTTTGAACACACGCGGGCTCTCGCATGCCCTGAGCGGACACAGTACATCAAGCAGTACCGTGAAGCGCTTATCCAAACTACAAAATATCAAATCCTTATGCTGAAGATCCACAGAGACATACTTGTACACAGAGAGGACACAGTGACCGTGATGGTCTTGGGCTTCACCAAACATGGCCTCTCCTACTTGACTGGCCTTGCATCTAAACCGATGGACATGGAAGAACTGTGGGGTTATTGTTATTTAGAATTGTGGGACAAGAATATCAACAACGTGAAGCTTTTCCTTTGAGAGGTTCTTCTTGAGTGCTTGTTAGCTATTTGACATTGTAGCATCCACCTGTTGGAGAAGGATGATCTTAAATGTGACATGGATGTTTTTGATCAAATACAACTAATATTGTATGATAGTTTTCCTTTTTGTTGTAAATGGTGGTTATAATCATTAATTGTTTTTACTGAGAATTGGTTTGGGTGTTCCGGGTTCCAGTTGATGCGCCACTCAGATCAAGTTTGTTATGATAAACCATCCCTTCTGCTGGGCGATGGACGGTAAAAATTGTACTTTTTTTGTTTTCAGAGAGACCTTAAAACTCAATGAATGTACTTTCATGTCAGCCTTTGATAACAGCGGTCTGGAACAAGGGTTCAGACACACTCATTTGTTTGTATAGCCTTAAAGTGACACAGGATAGAGTAGGTTTCAGTCGGAAGGCTCAGCCCTCGTTTTGTTAGCAGATTTCCTGAGCAGGCAGCCCACACTGCGGCTGTGGTCAACCAACACAACAAGGCTTCAACGCTCTCTCACCTTTCTTGATCAAACATGGTTAGACTGCTTTTGGAGTTGTGGTGTTCATAGTACAAGTCTGGGAGTATAGCACAGGAGAAGTACTTAGCGTCTGGTCCACAGCCACCACAGAAAGAGACCAGATTCTATTTGAACTATGAAGGACTGTGCTAACAGGGAGGGCAGTTACCCAAATGACAAGCACCAGTTGGTTATTCCTGACAGTACTGCAGTGTAAAGTAGCTTGTCAAAGTCCATTTAGTTTCAGAGCTGTACGTTCTTGCTGTTTCTTGTTTCCCTGCCTGTGGTGTCACCTGTTGATGCCATCAGATGATCTTTACCCCATTCAAAGGGTCTGAGCAAAAACAACCTGTTAACTATTAGTCCCAGACATGCGTCAGTATTTTCTTATTTCTAGTGAGGACTTCCTGGTCCGTCTCTCCTAAACTTGTTTTCCTGTTGTCCTGTCAGAAACACCTGCTCAACCATCAAATCTTTGAGGTGCTTCTTGTTTTTAGTCTGGCATTGGCTAGTCATTCTTTCTATCAAGCTTGATTTCCTAAACTGTTCTATGCTTGATTAATGAATTGGAAAATGTCATGAGATTTGTTTTCACAGCTTGGTAGACTAACTGATTTCCCATCTTGGGTCCCGATCAAGTGTTTTGGGCCAGTTCAGCCTTGCTGAGGGAGCAGACTCATGTATCCATTAAGTGATTCAGAAAATCACCTCAGTCTTTTTTATGGGGGCGCTTCTATCATGACAACTTTGGGACGAAGACCTGCTATTTCTATTGTTACGTTTTACTGTACGTATCATTTCAAATGTCATAAAGATGTCTTTTTTTCTAAGTCATGTTCTTTTATAACTTCTCAATAATGTTAACACACCTATTGTAGTTGGTTCCTTATTTTGATGTATGGATTTACCAAAATTATTTATTTAAGATGGAAGATTAATTCACCAGTTTTTATTTTTGTACATTCTACTGTTTTTTATGATCTTCTCTTCATGATGACTGACCTGCAGGAGTGAGGATTAGAACAGATATCCAGACAGCCAAGGTTTGCAGTCACCCCATGTATTCCACGTAGAGGAGAATCAAAACTGTGTTATTAATGTTATTTTAACAGAGAATAAAAACACACTTCTCTTGCAGTTAGGTACATTTTTTAAGAAAATATACATGGAATGGAATGACAAATGGATTGGTAAGTACAAAGAATTATAACATTATAGCTTCATTGCATATCTATTTAAATGAACACTCAACAGCATGATGTTTAAAACAATACATATAATATTCAAGTAATCATTTAAATGAGCAGAATAGTTTCTACAAAGAGGGAGACACAAAGCAAGTTTGCTGGTTGCTGATGCATAGAAGGTTTCACTTTTACGGTCAAGTAAATCCATCGAACCCCAACTGGTAATCGATGTTCAGTAGTTGAGCATTAATCAGGACTGGAAGCGTTTCTTGGCCATATAAGCATCGGTCACCTGGGTCATGACTGCAAGGGCAGAGAGGGCAGGGCACAGGGCAGCCAGGTACCAGGTGTGCCCCTCCACAGAGCCTGTGAACCATGCTGAGCAGGTGCCCAGGAACAAGCTGACACTTCCCAACAGGTAAACCACTAGACCACAGGTTGCGTGGTACCTCTTGAGTTTGGCGAGGCTCCAGCCTTTGGCCAGAAAAGTGTAGACAAGGGGCAGGCCTGCCACGGACTGCAGCATCACACAACACACCGTCACCACACCCAGCACACCGTGCCAAGAGCTGAAATGAGGTTTGCCATTCAGGTGCTTGTTGTAGCAGATGGCAGCCAAGCCCATAGTGGCACAGGTGGCACACAGCCCCTGCAGCAGCCAGTGGAAGCGGCCCTTGGTTTTGTGCGGAAGCTTCCAGATCGGAGAGGTGGAGGGAGAGAAGATGAGGATGGCCTCAGTCATAAGAAGGGAGAACTGATGGAAGAGATGAACATGATTAACTGTGTTGTTCTGGTTCAACTCTGTATAAATACTATAGCTAGCTGTGAGCTGAGTGATTAGGATGCTGTGAGAAGAGTTGACTCACGGCCAATGTCATGAGGAAGGGATGCCAGGAGAATAGAGCTGGAAAGTAAATGCCAGTCAGAGGACCACATGAATGTTGGCCTAGGCTACTAAAATAGATTTGTTAGTACTTACAACTTCCTGGTCGTGACAGCACAGCAGTTAATATCGTGAACGCAACACACGCCAGATGAGTGAATATTCCACATGCGACTCTCACACAGCCGTAGACTCGAAGCTCTGAGGTGGATAAATTTGCCATGTTCGTTTCCTTGACAGATCCACGAGCGCTGTGGATATCACCGAGACCCCATATGAACTCATAATTAACCCGACATGACCCATCAACAAGAGGTAGGTATAACATCAATGTTTTTACACTGACACTGCGCAATAATAGACATATGAATAGGAGACTAGTTCATTGACACTGTTAACTATTCACAAAGGTTACTCAAATAAACATGTAACAGTTACCAACTAAGCGCTGGCCAAGTTATCCAACTAGCTAACAGGCACCCAGCAACTGTCGACGTTGACCATTACTGCTTGTGTTGGGGTTTTCTTCTTTTTTTTACAGCATAATAATTCCACTTCTGCGTTCAAAAAAAATCTCTGGAAAAACCTCCCTTCGGACAGAACTGCCATGCCAACTTACCATAGCTTTACACGGAGAAAAGCCTGTTTACATAGCTCTAATTATATTAAAACAAGATGCTGTCATAAAGTAACGCAGAAAACCGTGCATATTTGAATGACGACGTGACGTGGCCAGATCATTGGGCCAGACGGGCTTCCTTCTTTGCGCAGTGCGTGTTGGGAGTTGTAGTTTCCAAATATACCTCTGAAAGCTGTCCTCTTACGCCCTGCCTCGGCTTGGCATTTGGCTACTGACATGGTGATAAACTGACTTCGTGAATTTAAAGACTTGAGGTATTTACACAATGATATTTCTAATGTGTTGTTGTTTTACAAATAATACAGCCTAGAATATCTAGCTAGCTGTAGCTGTATGACAGCTACTGTAACCGGTCAACACGTTTTAAAGCTACCAACCTTTATCTAACCCTAGTTCCTAGTTAGCTAATTTAGCAAAACTGGCTAATTTGTCAAGTTAATCGAGAATCTTCCTGATTTCATTTGAATGTGTTTGAGATCATATGTGAAGCAAATCCACGCCCTCTGAATGTATCCCCAAACAGTTAGAGCTAGCAAGCTTACTGTACTAGGCTAACGTTATTGGTCAGACCGCTGGCTTGCAGATTGATCTGTGCAGCAGTATCTCTATCTGTAGTTGACGTATAACCATGAAGTAGGGTAGCTCCTGTCGCTAGCTAAGGCCCTTATTAATGCAACACAGATATAATTGCTCATTTGTATTGTCCCTTTCTGTGTTCATTTAGAGGGGCGATAGCTAGCTATTTTGCCAGTGCCTAAATAGCTAGCTATTTAGCCGCATTCGTTGGAATAAGATGGAGGGATTCGGCAGACTACGGTGTACCTCTCCCATCATCCCCATCCTCCTGGTGCTGCTGCTAAGTGACCTGGTGCGGTGTGTCCCCGAGATGGACCCGTACAGGATCCTGGGTGTGAGCAGAAGCGCCACCCAGACCGACATCAAGAAGGTTTACAAACGTCTGGTCAAAGAATGGTGAGGGTAGCACATGAAGCAGAGTGTCTCCACTTAATGTTACGACTGGGTTCAATGGGCACAAATGGATCCTCTGACAGTCAACCCCGTTCCCACTAAGATATACCTGATCACCTTTGCTTTGTCTTGTAGGCATCCAGATAAGAACAAACACCCTGGAGCTGAAGACATGTTCATCAAGATCACCAAGTCTTATGAGGTGAGTGTTTTTATAACACCACCACATGATGATGCATTGAAAGGAAGCATCCATCCCCAACATGGTGTTTTTATAACACCACCACATGATGATGCATTGAAAGGAAGCATCCATCCCCAACATGGTGTTTTCTGTAACTGTGTATTTGAGGAAGTGTACTCCCTCTAACTCGCTCTGGTCCACAGATCTTGTCGAACGAGGAGCGAAGGTCCAACTACGACCGCTATGGTCAGATGGACATGAGCCAGCCCATGCCCCAGCAGCCACAAGGCTTCAGACATTTCCACGACAGCTTCTACTTCGACGAGTCCTTCTTCCATTTTCCTCGGTCGGGTCGTGACTTCTCCGACAGTAAATACCTGCTGAGCCACTCGCAGTACAACAGTGAGGTGCTGCCTGACAGCTATAAGAGACCTTACCTCATCAAGGTCACTTCTGAGTGGTGTTTCGCCTGCGTTCACATCGAGCCAGTGTGGAAGGAGACGGTTAATGAGCTGGAGGCACTGGGTAGGTCGGAGGACAACCTTCTCCCAGGAAGTGATGTCAGAGGCTTTCTGATTATCAGTTGGATTAGAGATTATCAGCCTCTGCGTGATTCTGTATTATTAACGCTTTTCATCAGTGGGCTTCACCTGCATACATTAGCTAACTTTCAGTGCATAAAATATTGAATCTTTAAATATCATTGTGTAACGCATATACTGTGGTGCTGTCATGTCCCATATGTTAAACCGTCTCTTCCAGGCATAGGTATTGGCATCGTGGACTTGGGGTACGAGCGACGCCTGGCCAGCCAGCTGGGTGCCCACCGGGCTCCCTCCATTCTTGGCCTGATCAACGGCCGAGTCACCTTCTTCCACCAGGCTGTGGTCCGCGAGAACCTCCGGCAGTTCATCCATGACCTGCTGCCCTTGAGGCAGGTGGAGAAGGTACTGGCGCAGGCACCAGAGCTCGCTGGCTGGAGGGACCTCAACTGATATCATATTTAGGAAGGATTTTGTTTGATTTCACTTGTCAATGTATGGGAATGTTGGATCTTCTGGTCTGGTTGATGTGCATGTGATAAAACGGGTAGTAGAGTATTTGTCAATATCAGCGTACAGTAATTAACTCTGTGTGATTGAAATGACACGAGTCATCTTATCTTTGCACCTCAAAAAAATGTTTTAACGAAAAGATGATTCAAACGTTTTTGTTTTTTTTTATTTTTTATTCTTTTCTCCCCAGATCACAGATGGGAACTACGAGGCGTTCGTGGGCGGCTGGCGCACGGAGAACAAGCCCAGTGTTCTGCTGTTTGACCAATCTCCTGCTGTCTCTCTCATGTACAAGGTGAAAATCATGACATCACACGACACTTCACCCACACAACACTTCCCCCACACAACACGCTCTCCACACAACACGCTCCCCACACAACACTTCCCCCACACAACATGCTCCCCACACAACACGCTCCCCACACAACACGCTCCCCACACAACACGCTCCCCACACAACACGCTCCCCACACAACACGCTCCCCACACAACATGCTCCCCACACAACACTTCCCCCACACAACACGCTCCCCACACAACACGCTCCCCACACAACACGCTCCCCACACAACATGCTCCCCACACAACACGCTCCCCACACAACATGCTCCCCACACAACACGCTCCCCACACAACACGCTCTCCACACAACACGCTCCCCACACAACACGCTCCCCACACGACACGCTCCCCACACAACACTTCCCCCACACGACACGCTCCCCACACAACACGCTCCCCACACAACACGCTCCCCACACAACACGCTCCCCACACAACACGCTCCCCACATGATATCACATGACATGCTCCCCACACGACATCACATGACACGCTCTCCACACGACATTACATGACACGCTCTCCACACGACATTACATGACACGCTCTCCACACGACATCACATGACACGCTCTCCACACGACATCACATGACATGCTCCCCACACGACATCACATGACACGCTCTCCACACGACATCACATGACACGCTCTCCACACGACATCACATGACAAGCTCTCCACACGACATCACATGACACGCTCCCCACACGACATCACATGACATGCTCCCCACACGACATCACATGACATGCTCCCCACACGACATCACATGACACGCTCTCCACACGACATCACATGACACGCTCTCCACACGACATCACATGACAAGCTCTCCACACAACATCACATGACACGCTCCCCACACGACATCACATGACATGCTCCCCACACGACACGCTCCCCACTCAGACATCTATGAGTCACACCTTTGTTTAATGTCATGGCATGAGGGGTTTATGCATCGTGGAAGACATGATATACATGGAAGCCAAAACTGTGGAACAAGTCAGAGTAATATGTCCTCTAACCTTCCCCAGCTCACAGCGTTTGCCTTCAGGGACTACGTGCGTTTTGGCTACGTGGACCAGGGTCTGACCCAGACCTCCCGCCTGCTCCGCCAGTTCAACGTCAACACCTACGCCCCCACTATGCTGCTGTTCAAGGAGAATACAGAGAAGCCTTCTGACATCATCCAGGTCAGCACACAAACACGGTCATACAAACACAGTCACACGAACTCAGGCACACGAACTCAGGCACACGAACTCAGGCACACGAACACAGGCACACGAACTCAGGCACAATCACACAGGCACACGAACACAGGCACACAAACACGGTCATACAAACACAGTCACACGAACTCAGGCACAATCACACAGGCACACGAACACAGGCACACACAAAACACAGGTCCATACAAACACAGACACGCACGAACACAGACACGAACACGCACACGAACACAGGCCACCAATCGAACACAGGCACACGAACTCAGGCACACGAACACAGGCACACGAACACAGGCACACGAACACAGGCACAATCACACAGGCACACGAACACAGGCACACGAACACAGGCACACGAACACAGGCACACGAACACAGGCACACGAACACAGGCACACGAACACAGGCAAACGAAGCACAGGCACTCGAACACAGGCACACGAACACAGGCACACGAACACAGGCACACGAACACAGGCACACGAACACAGGCACAATCACACAGGCACACGAACACAGTCACACACACACCATTTCTCCATCCTGTTCATCATCCAGCCCTCTCTCCTCTCCTGCAGGCCAGAGGGATGAAGAGGCAGATCATGGATGAGTTTGTCTCCAACAACAAGTTTCTGCAGGTTCCCCGGCTGCTCAGCCAGCAGCTGTTTGATGAGCTCTGTCCTATCAAGCAGCTACACAGGCGCAGGAAGTAAGAGTCTCATTGATACCTAATGAAATATTATTTATTCTTTTAAACATAAACTAATATGTATCTTTTAAATGGTGATCTTATGAGGAAAGGATTCAAACGGCCACCTTGTACACATTATCTGTTAGTGTGTGAGGCTGATATCCTCCCCCCTGTCCTAGGTTCTGTGTGCTGCTGATCACAGGGGAGGAGCCAGCATTTGTCCCAGGGAATGAGGCCTTCCTGGCGTTTGCAGCAGCCAACTCTAAAGAAGTGCTCCGCTTTGCCTACATCCACCAACGCCGGCAGCAGCCTCTCTGCCAGGTGCTGCTCAGCAACCAGGCCTCTCAGTCCCCTCAGGTCAGCCCATCACCCCCCACACACACACTAAACACACACATTTACTACATACCCTAGAAATACACACTCCCTGCACACAGATGGACACACTCCATTAGTTGAGTTTTTACACCAAATGCTATTGGTCCATGTCCGACAGGTGGTACTGCTTGAGAGGCGAAGCCAGACAGGCAGGGTGGTGTATCGCTCTGTGATCGGCGGCTGGAATGGCAGCGAGGAGGATAAGCTCCGCCTCCAGGATCAGCTGGAGCTTCTACAGAGAGACCCCGCCTACCTGAGCTATGACATCACGCTGCCCAAGCTCAACAACGAGCTAGCCCCTGTGAGCACACACCACACACACTCACAACACACACACACTCACAACACACACACACACACACACTCACAACACACACACACACACACACAGTCACACCACACACTCACTTTATCACACCACACACACACAGTCACACCACACACACACACAGTCACACGACACTCACTCACTCACAACTCACACACGCCACACACTCACTTTATCACACCACACACTCACTCACATGATTACACCACACACACACACACATTATCATACCACATGTCACATTATCACACACACACTCACATTATCACACCACACACTCACTTGCATTATGTCAGTCAACTCACTCACAGTCCCTTAAACACTCCCAGACCCCAGTTGGGAAGGGTCTCCAGTCCTTTGCAGTAAAACAAATGAAGGGTTCTTGTATGAAATTTTCCAAAATCTCCAGCCATACCTTTTCCCTTCCAGATGTTCCTCATCCAGTGGATGTACACAGCTTCAGATTACTTCATTCAGATCTATGATGACCTTCTGTACTCCAATTGGTAAGACTTGTTTACTGAGAATCCAATCTCTAATCTAACTGTGGAACACTTTACCTGTAGTATGTTAGTATGTCAATGTACCTCAGATGTATGTCAACCAAATAGAGTTTGAGGTCAGAACTGTCCCATGTATAACAAGTAATAAGCTGTCACTAACACATATTGATTGATCTTTTGAAAATATTTCAACATCTACCTTTTGTTAGGAGAGAGATGATGCCAATCCTATCACTGATCTTCTCTGCTCTATTCATCTTGTTTGGGACTGTCATCATCCAGACGTTCAGGTCAGGCCTTGTCACCTCCTTTTGTGACTTGACAGTAGAAGGGTGATAGCAAATACTAGTTGACATGGATCGAATCTTTCTCTCTCTTGGATATGCAGTGACTCTGGTGAGGACAAGCCCCCAAAACCCAAGGAGCCGCCCCAGACTGAGGGTTCACAAGCAGCCCCCAGACACCACACCTCCAGGTACCCCCACACACCACACTTCCAGGTACCCCCACACACCACACCTCCAGGTACCCCCACACACCACACCTCCAGCTACCTCCAGACACCACACCCCCAGGTACCCCCACACACCACACCTCCAGGTACCCCCAGACACATCCAGTGTGTGTGAGTGTGTCAGGCCTCACCCAGAGAAGAACATATATATTCTTCATATATATTATCTTCTTATGTCATCCTCTGTCTCTTCCTGTTTTTCCAGTCGTCCTCCAAAGAAGGACTTTGTGGAGGTGACAGAGCTGACAGACATCACCTACAGCAGTAACCTGGTGAAGCTTCGGCCGGGCCACATCAATGTGGTGCTGGTGCTCTCTGATGCTTCCAAGAACGCCTTGCTCAAGAAATACGCCAAAGAGGTGTTCTCCTTCTCTGGGTAAGGCCTGACACGCGCGCACACACATCCTCACACACACACCCTCTCACACACATCCTCACACACACACCCTCTCACACACACCCTCTCACACACACCCTCTCACACACACCCTCTCTCACACACCCTCTCACACACACCCTCTCACACACACCCTCTCACACACACCCTCTCACACACACCCTCTCACACACACCCTCTCACACACAGTGCAAAGTGAACAGTCCTAAACTGAACTTGACCCGTCCAGAAATGTACATTCTTGTTGTTCTTGCATTTTGGAGTTCTGACATGGATGTAGGTTTAAGTAATCCTCACAGTTCTGGGTCTCATCAATGTCTGAATTTCAATGTGAATACATACACGATAGAATCCTAAATGCCCTGCTTGTTTTATGGTGGGTGTAACACAATTCTCGATGTGGTTATAGTAAAAAAAAAAATAATAATTCTAAGGGTTTTAAAAATATTTTCAAAAAAGGTTAGTTAGGTTAAAAAAAATAATAGTAATAATACATTATTAAAAGACAATTTGTTTAAATAGTTTGTTTTTCAGATATTACAAGTGACAAATTTATAAAAACATTTCTAAAGGTTTAAAAAAAGTGATTTCAAAAAAGGTTGGCCCTTTCAAAATTCTAAAGGTTTTCAATTGCTTCTAAAAGTTTGTAAAATATTTTCCTAATATTTTCAAGTTTAGAACGATTGAAAAGTCATCCTCGTTGATGAGTACTAGAAGACTCTACTAAACTTTCTTGTACTTTGCTGTACTTCATTCTGTTTTGGGCTACTCTGTTATCTTCTCCCCCCTCCTTTCACTCTGTGGAAAAGGGTTTTGAAAGATAAAAAAAAATTGAAACATTTCTAAATGTTCCCAGCATCAAAAGTTTTTTTTATTTTATTTATTACTTTACACACCCTCATACGCACACCACACCCTCACACACTGTATGTCTGGTTTAAAGATGATGCAATTTGAATTGAAATGAAAAGCTGCCTCATCATACCCATGGATACACAAATGACAGTTTGAACATATTATTATATAATATATGACTGTATTAACAGTTATCTTATCATATAAATTATTTTCAGTTTGAATTCATTGAGAGCTACTTCAAAATAGAAGTGTAACAATTCTGGTCTCTTGGTTGATAACCTCACTTGATGTCGTGAACCTCAGCTTCCCTGAGTCTTGCGCTCCTGCCCTGACGCTGCTTCCTCCCTTCAGCACTCCCACACTGCACTTCTCCTTCCTGAACGCTGACAAGCACTGCTCCTGGCTGCCCTCGCTGCTGAACTGCTCCTCTGACGGGGCTCAGAGCCTCGGACCTGACGATGAAGAGGAGGAGGAAGAGGAGGGGAGCTCCACCACACCTAGACAGCCCCGAGACTACACTGGCCACGTGCTCGCCCTCAACGGCCACAAGAAGTACTTCTGCCTCTTCCGGCCTGTGTTCACTGGGGAGGCAGGTGTAGCCTACACAGGGGGATCCTCCCGCAGAGAGTCACGCTCACGCTCACGGTCCCTCTCCCGCTCACGGTCCCGGTCCAGGGAAGAGGGGGGCAGGGGGGGAAGAGCCACCAGCCTGGAGGTGCAACACAAGCTGGACCGGCTGGGTCTGTGGATGGAGAGACTGGTGGAGGGAACTCTACCCAGGCTGCATGTGCTAGCCTGGCCCAATCTGGAGGATCATTCAGCTACCTGAGAACCTGACCCCACCCACCACCTCCACCTGTTACCCTGACCCTAACCCCACCACCTCCACCTGATACCCTAACCCCACCCACCACCTCCACCTGATACCCTGACACTAACCCCACCCTCCACCTGTTACCCTGACCCTAACCCCACCCACCACCTCCACCTGATACCCTAACCCCACCCACCACCTCCACCTGTTACCCTAACCCCACCCACCACCTCCACCTCATACCCTGACCCTAAACTCACTCATATCCTCCACCTGATACCCCAACACCTTCCACCTTCACCTGAGATGGTGGCCCCACCTTCACCGGCTCCTCTCTTCAGCTTCCTGTCCTGCTGTTCTGCACAGGCCTCACAGATCTGAAGGTGACCCGGTAGACATGAAGGTGACATGGTACCTGCAGGCCAACCATTACATGTCAGGCTTCTCAGTTCAAACCAGCCTGTAATTGAAGGGCAGGGGGCAAGGCTAGTAAACGTCTTTAGTTTTCTTTGAGATGTGGGCTCTTCAAGCTGCTACTGATGCACTGATGCTGCTCAGTGTCTCTGGGCTTCAGGGACACGAACTCTCTGCACTGTTATGCACTGACTCTGTCTGGAGCTGTTCGGAGTGTGAATTTCACTATTCAATCAATGTAGGTTGCCAGGTTGCTCGCAAAAAATGCTCCCAATTCTCTGATGAGCATTTTGAAGGGGTGATGTGGGAGAAATGTGAACATAATTGTAAAAGTTCAACAAGAGTATTTAAAATAACAAAACCTGGCAACATGACTGTGATTGAACTGGGATAAGCTCTGATCAGGCCTAGTTATCATGCTGGATCTCATCAGCATTTAAATTCCGTTTTAATGTATTCAAAACGTTTTCTGTTATCTTTTATAGTTCAGATGCTTCCATCTCCCAATATTTTCATGTTTTTTCACTCATCCTTCATTTCCAGCCAGTGCTCTTAACCGCCACGTATGTTAACGCATGGAAGATTAGCAGAACTAGACGGTACACTGTTCGTTATACTAGCCAACGCTGTCATCTAGGTAAAATGCCTCTTATCCACCGTCTTTACTACATGATTTACTGCTTAGTGAATGGATACACACTAATTTTACTTTTCTTTCGTGTTGTTGGAATGTCTTTCTCATGATCATGTTAAAGGACGGTTACTGGATCTTCTACATCTTTGAAAACCAAACTTTCCCGTTTCAGATGTGTTGGAAGGTGAAATTATCGGTAGCTAGCTAGTAATTTTCGAAAACATCAGCGTAAGGTTTATTTATGAAGTTGTTGATAATATAGGATGATGTGCTGTAAGATATTTATTTCTTGTTTTTCACATGCTTCTTAACATCAATAAAATGAAGTTGATTTAATTATTAATTAATTTGGATTTGCACTACACGTTTGATTTAGTACTGCGTTAGCATGGAGACAAAATGCTACTAGAGAGACCAGGAGCATGACTGAAACACGACACAAACTAAAGCAACAGTCAAGAAAAACAACACAAGAAAATTATTCATGAACATAAAACCATGACATTATTAACCAACAACAATCATAGCTATCTGAATATACATAAATAATTATCAAATTCACACGAAGTTCTTGTTAGCACTAAATGATTTCCTCAGAACCATTCTAATTGCTACCTGTAACATTTAGCTTGAGTGATAAACGGTTCTGTCCATTCCTCATATAAATATAAAACCAATTTAAAACTGTCATGTTATTGACAATATATGTCTTAGTACGAGATGACTACAGGTGTATGACAGAATGAGTAACTGAATCCACACGTGTATAACATGATGAGTAAGCTAGTCTACAGGTGTAAAGCAGAATGATTACAGGTGTGCGGTCAGAATGATTACAGGTGTGGAATAGGACAGGTGTGTGGTCAGAACTCCTTTGGGCTTTCTTTCTTCATCCTCAGATGTTCTGGGCCGAATGAGAAGGGCAGGAGGTCACTCACACGCATCTCTTGAAAAGACCCGTCTGACTTAGACATGTACACATCCCAGTCTGTACCAAACTAGCAAGGGAGACAGAGAGAGTCAGACTCCTGGAGGTCAGAGGTCAGGGGTTGTGCAGTCAGGGACCATGTGCAGACCATGTGTTCCTGTGTGGAAGCGGACTCACCTCTCTCATGACCTGCCGGCAGCCTCCACAGGGGGAGATAAACTGGTCTTGTAGATCGCTGGAAACACACAAATGTCTGGTCACATCAGAGCATCGTAAGCAGATGACACTGATCTCAGGCCTCTTTCAGAAATGTTTGTGATTTTGTTGAGAAAACGCCACATTTCTACATCACCACCAGGGAGCAGCATTAAGACCTGATTAGACCTGAGCACTTGGAAATCTGACATGTCATTTGACAGAGTTTTGGATTCCATAAAAACATGTTACACTTGTTTAACACCTGCAGTATAGGTAATATAATGTATTCAATAATAATACAAATATTGTTATTTACTAAAGTGTTGTCCCCTATACCTGGCGATGGCTATGGCCTTGAACGTCCTGTAGCCCTCTGAGACAGCTTTAGAGATGGCGGTCCTCTCCGCACAGACTCCCAGGTTGTTACAGGAGTTTTCCACATTGCACCCTGACAGGAACACAAAACAGTCATGCAAGCCTTGCTGAGTCTTATCTTTCTGGAACTATTGGTTTGTTCCTTCTCTCCCATAGAGACCCAGTAACTTAGAACCTCATGTCAAGATCACAATCAAGATGATCATAGTCATCCCTCCACATTCTCCTTCTTTGTTTTAACATAACATGTTTTTTTTCCCTGAAACACGTCAGCAATGTTTGAACTAACAGGCAGTGGTTGCAAAAGCGAATAGGGGTGGTCTGGTCTGGTTGTTGATACACTTGCAGTTTTATTTGGACAGTATTGAGTCTTGATGGAAATGTCCCTGTAAAGTAAGGTTGTTCAATCTACATTCAGTGATTTACAGATCCATTTTTAAAATAATGTATCCCAATGACAGACACATTTTTCAAGTTTATAATAAAAATATGAAAATGTGTTAGTAAATCAGTTGTTGGTAAACGATGGCTTGTTATTTAGTGATTGGTTAACAAACATAAAATTGATTAACATTCATTCATTTCAAGCCCTGAGGTCCACAAAAGGTCTGTTAAAACCATTAAATGTTATGGAAACATTTATTTTTTCTCGTTTCAAGTCCAAAGTGATGACATGCAATAGGCTTGCTGTTGCTAATCAGTAACTTGTTTCTGAGCTTAGAAGTCAGATTTGATCATTGATCGGGTGTGCTTTGTAAACTGCACAGCAGAATCCAGAAGTATCTTGTATAAAATAGAACTTTAATTAGTAGTTGGATTTGTATGTTTTCAGGTGACAATATAAAAGATAATTTACGTATTAAGGTGTCTATTGATGACTTTGTCAGTCTTGTCAGTGGAATCAGAAAAATTAAATCTGTCCTCAGTAAGAAGAGTAAATAAGAAAATAAAAAAAAATGTTTGTGTAGTGGTTATCTTGGAATAGACATTGATTTAATGACAATGACTTAACAGAAAAGGAGAGTATGCATAGGAGCTGATATAGTCATGTATTCTAAAATGTGATATTGCTACTTCATACAATTAATGGAGCTTTATATGAAATACCAGCATAGCCTTCTCACCTGTGAACACGGAGCCGTCAGAAGCCAGGAGGGCTGCCCCTACCCTGAAGCTGCTGTAGGGGCAGTAGGCAAACTGTCTGGCCTCCAGGGACCGAGCCACCAGCTCTTCCTTAACCCCCATCTGGAGCTCTCCAGCCGGGCAGGTTATCCTCACACCCTGAGCCTTGGCCTGGTGCATCACGTCCAGGTCTCCCATAGCGGCTGTTAGTCTGTGTGGTTCTTTTGAATGTGATCCTGTGTGTTAGCATGTGTGTGCCTGTTTTAGGTGAATGAGTTCTGGTCCTGTGACTGGAAACAGTGTAGGGGGAGTTACTGGTTTTGCTCCAGCCAATCGTGTTGAACTTGATGTCCGCCCCTAACTCCCACATTGTTATCACCTTGCAAGGGATGTTGTTGGGGGTGGGGTAGGGGGTGGACATGCTGAGCAGCACTCTGTGACCATCCAGATAGCTTAATCATCATCCCCTTCATGTATAAAGTTCACCAAGCCAGGCTTGCTATGCATGGGGAAATACAGACAGACTGATTAGCTGCACGTGTGACTTAGGCGTTAATCTTTATTGCTTTAATAAAGGCTCCTGCAGGTTGAGGAAACTTCTGCTTCTAGAGACAGCAGTAGACTGAGGAGACATCTGTCTCTAGAGACAGCAGCAGCAGACTGAGGAGACGTCTGTCTCTAGAGACAGCTGCAGACTGAGGAGACGTCTGTCTCTAGAGACAGCAGTAGACTGAGGAGACGTCTGTCTCTAGAGACAGCAGTAGACTGAGGAGACGTCTGTCTCTAGAGACAGCTGCAAACTGAGGAGACGTTTGTCTCTAGAGACAGCAGCAGTAGACTGAGGAGACATCTGTCTCTAGAGACAGCTGCAGACTGAGGAGACGTCTGTCTCTAGAGACAGCAGCAGTAGACTGAGGAGACGTCTGTCTCTAGAGACAGCAGTAGACTGAGGAGACGTCTGTCTCTAGAGACATCAGCAGCAGACTGAGGAGACATCTGTCTCTAGAGACAGCAGTAGACTGAGGAGACGTCTGTCTCTAGAGACAGCAGTAGACTGAGGAGACGTCTGTCTTTAGAGACAGCAGTAGACTGAGGAGACGTCTGTCTCTAGAAACAGCAGTAGACTGAGGAGACGTCTGTCTCTAGAGACAGCTGCAGCAGACTGAGGAGAAGTCTGTCTCCAGGTGAGCAACAGATGGAGTCGTGGATTACAATATATAGATATAGAAAGAAGTACACGTAGTATAACACATGAATATTTGACAATTTTATTTAAAAAAAAGGATTAACTCCAACAGTGTGCTGAATTAGGGCCATTGATATACAGATGTTTTTATTTAATAAAATTCTATTTTTTTATCCGGTATGTTTTTCAGAGGAGTAAATGTAGGTACAGTACACATAAATTCTCCTGATAAACAGTCGGTAACAGCTTTTCTTCGTATGATCATATTGACTACATGTAAAAAACTTTAGTTTGATTTAAAAGTTACTGGACACTTCACAGCAACCAACTAATATGGTGGCCTTTACAGTGTTGGCAAATTGTTCCTTGATGAAGTCATTTCCTGGTAGCATGGTAGCAGGATGGCTTGTTAGCATGGTAGCATATTGTTAGCATGGTAGCATAGTGGCACTAGCTGTCATTCTGGATGATCCAGTTAATCCAGCGGGCATAGTTCCTGACTTTGGTGTACACGCCTGGAAAGTATGGGTTGGCACAGCTAATGCCCCAGGAGACAATGCCCTCAAAGTTTCCGTTACAGATGAGAGGCCCTCCTGAGTCGCCCTGAGGGTAACAAGAAACAAGAAACACAAGCATCTGTTTCAAAGATATGCTTTTGGTCTTTTTGTTCAGAGACAGCAGAGCTGAACCAGACTCTGTATGGTGTCTAGCTGGTGAACTACGAAAACATGCCCAAGAATAATTATCTTAAGTGAACAAATGCAGCTGTAATGATCCTTTCACAAAACAGTCAGTAGTTTTTTTCAGAGTTGTTGCTGAAACCGACACCTGTTGAGTCACTTTAGCTAGTTCATAGTCAGGTCTTCAGGACAGGCAGGTCTTCTGGACAGAGAGTCAGAACTTCATGACAGACAGGCAGGTCTTCCAGACAGTCAGGTCTTCCGGACAGAGAGACGGGTCTTCAGGACAGACAGCCAGGTCTTCAGGACAGACAGGCAGGTCTTCAGGACAGACAGTCAGGTCTTCAGGACCTGGACAGTCAGGTCTTCAGGACAGACAGGCAGGTCTTCAGGGCAGACAGTCAAGTCTTCAGGACAGTCAGGTCTTAAGGACAGAGAGTCAGGTCTTCAGGACAGTTAGTGAGGTCTTCAAGACAAACAGGCAGGTCTTCAGGACAGAGAGTGAGGTCTTCAGAACAGACAGATCTTCAGGACAGTTGGGTCTTCGAGACACATAGTCAAGTCTTCAAGACAGACAAGCAGGTCTTCAAGACAGCCAGTCAGGCCTTTAAGACAGCCAGGTCTTTAAGACAGCACCAGAACTCATCACACACACAGCTGCCAGATCATCATTGTCTAATCCCTTTCCACCAGCAATACCACCTTTCAATCATTCAGACAATGTATAACCATCCTTGATTCACACAGATGTAGTGTAAAACGAGACATCCTGTTCATCCAGCTCACCTGACAGGAGTCCTTGCCACCGTAACGGGAGCCGGCACACAACATGTTGTCAGTGATCCTGAAGTAGTAGTAGTACTGGCAGCTGGGGACCACGTCTACGTCCACGGCCCTCAGCGCTGGGGACAGGAAGTTGTTGTAGAGCTGCGTCACGCCCCAGCCACTCACGGTGCATGATGTTCGGCTGCTCAGCGCCATTGTGTCGACGTCCGGGAGGCTGGCCGGGGCCACATAGCTGTTCAGGGTGGCGGGCCGGTCAAGCTGGGGGGGGAAACTGGGGTTAAGTGATCATTCAGTAAAACACCATCCGGCCACTGTTGTATTCACTTCATCCACTGCAAAAGTGAAATTCTAATTCAGAATCTTGGAAGTTTCTAACATTTTACTTTGAATTATGGATTTCTGATCTGACTTAGTTTTGGAGAGTACAGAACAGACGGTACTTCAAGTTTGCAAATCTTATCTGTAACACCTGTTAACTCACCTTGAGCAGCATGATGTCATTGTCAAAGGTTCGGTAATTGTACATATAGTAAACCAGAACTGCGGTGACGTTAAACTCCTGCTCAAAGCCTTCTACCTGGGTCAGACTGTGCTCACTCAGCACCACCTGGATCAGGTAGTTTCTGTGTGAGTCAAAAGGGGGAAGGTAGGGAGGGTTGACAACCAATCTGGCAACATACATCTGTCTATCAGTCTGTGTATGAAAATGCAACATGATGTTCAAATTTAACATGATGTATTTGAGATCCAGAGGAAAGAAGCAGAAGTTATGTCTCAAAGATTCTGGATCTTCAAATCAAGAGAATCTTGGGATATTGCAGCCCAGCAGCAAAGAGCCAAGGGGACGGAGCAGGAACGACTCCCTTATCATCATTGTCAGAATCAATACCAGAATCAAGGCAGACATGATTTTAAAAGTAAAAATGTGGTGGGTCAGTATTAGTCAGTTCACACCTAACCTGCACCCTTATCCTGCGACAGTACTCACGGCCTCCAGCAGTGGGCAGCAGACACCACCCACTGGGGGTGGATGAGCGTCCCACCACAGAAGTGGTTCTTGTTGTACTGGAGGGAAGCCTGGTAGGGAATGGAGTATGGCTGCACCTCCTGACCCCCGATGATCCGCTGACCCTGCCCTCCTGGGGGGGGAGGTAAGCAATGAGACGCATCAGTAATTCAGCTTCCCTGACATATTCACGGTGAAAGGGAACACTGTGTTTCTGATGTTGTTTACCTCTGATACTGAGGAGCACCAGGAAGAGCAGAGACATGTAAAGGACTGGAGACATGATCATCAGCTCTCTTGAGAGGTACACAGACTGTAGACGCATTATAGTCAAACACATCCATTTATACATAGAAGTATGAACTTTTGTCGAATCTCAAGAAGTATTTATATTTGTAATTCTTGCTTTAATTAGAGCCTACACCTAACACCTAACCCTACACTATACTGCTCACCCTATGTTGAGACCTGTTTTTACCCTGATTGAATTTCTATAATCCTGTAACCAAAACCTAATCTGTGCTTAACCAACAAACAACAGTCAACAAACATGTAAGAACATATCCTAACTGATATCAGATTAATATTTGTTCATCCTCCAGCCATAACCTTTGACACATTTGCAAGTGTACATTTCTGCTAAATGAACCCATAAAATGAGCATGGATCATCATTGTAAATATGCATGCTCCCATTTTACTCATAAATGTAACTCATCAATCTCAATAAATGTTTGATATACATGATTTATGAGTATTAATCAATGCCTCTGTGAGTAGATAATTACATCCAGAAATCATGTCATCAAAAGAATCGTTATCACTCATCATTTCTCCACCCATATTTTAGTACATCATAGAAAAGCAGAAAAACTCAATAAACCTCATTTAAAATCTCCCTCTGAAAGCGTTGACTTACAGACTCACCTTCTTATGTAGTTAAACGAGCTGTAAGATATAATGAGTGTTTCTATCGGTGACACAGGCACTCTCTCACCTCCCAAACCCAGACACAAGGAACTTGCATCTGCTTTTAAACTGTCACCATATCTGCTCCTTTCTATATTGTCTCTCCCATTGTGAAGCACATGACTGTTGAAATGAACAGAAAAGAGAGGAGTGAGAGAGATAGACAAAGCTGGGACTGACCTAGTACCTCACAAAAGAAAAACCATCTACCCTCTTTATTATAATCCCTCTTTCTTCTCCATCTTATCTTACATTTGAGTACAGATATTCATGCTCTCTCTATGAGTGGGAAGAAAGTGAATCTTAAGGGAGGTGAAATCCTATCCCTGTTGTTACTAAGGGGCTAGTCATCCTGAGCTGGTATCTACAGACATGCTGTTGTTGTGCTCTAGGGTCTTATATGATCATTTGTTGGCTGCTAACTAGTTGTGGGACAAAAGTTTCAGGCATTAGATTGATTGCTCTAAGTTTTTGTATCTTGGTTTTGTGCCAAGTTGTGATTTAGCACGGAGGAAAGGCTTGGTAAATAGTGTGTCCCCCAGTCACACCTAACCCTGTCTCCTGTCTAACCCTGTCTCCTGTCTAACCCTGTCTCCTGTCTAACCCTGTCTCCTGTCTAACCCTGTCTCCTGTCTCTCACCTGCCAGCCTCCTCAGCTGTACGAAGACCTCACTCAGCTTTGACGTGAGACTGTCAGAGCACAATGAAATGAACAGGATCAACAGCCTGAACTACATGTAGAGAAGTGTGGTAGTCTTAAAGCAACACCCAGCCTTTCCAAATGCATGTGTGTGTGTGTGTGAGTGAGTGAGTGAGTGTGTGTGTGTGTGTGTGTGTGTGTGTGTGTGTGTGTGTGTGTGTGTGTGAGTGAGTGTGTGTGTGTGTGTGAGTGAGTGTGTGTGAGTGAGTGTGTGTGTGTGTGATCGGGGGAGCAGATACTGCACGTGGAACACAGGACAGGAGCTGTGAGACACGTGTGACTGCACATGCAACACAGAGTCCATGACTTTAGGAGAGAGTCCCTGACTTTAACACAGAGTCCCTGACTTTAACACAGAGTCCATTACTTTAACACAGAGTCCATTACTTTAATAAAGAGTCCATGACTTTAGGAGAGAGTCCCTGACTTTAACACAGAGTCCCTGACTTTAACACAGAGTCCCTGACTTTAACACAGAGTCCCTGACTTTAACACAGAGTCCATTACTTTAATAAAGAGTCCATGACTTTAGGAGAGAGTCCCTGACTTTAACACAGAGTCCCTGACTTTAACACAGAGTCCCTGACTTTAACACAGAGTCCATTACTTTAATAAAGAGTCCATGACTTTAGGAGAGAGTCCCTGACTTTAACACAGAGTCCCTGACTTTAACACAGAGTCCCTGACTTTAACACAGAGTCCATGACTTTAGGAGAGAGTCCCTGACTTTAACACAGAGTCCCTGACTTTAACACAGAGTCCATTACTTTAATAAAGAGTCCATGACTTTAGGAGAGAGTCCCTGACTTTAACACAGAGTCCATGACTTTAGGAGAGAGTCCATGACTTGGTTTCTGAAGTTGGTTTGTGGAAACAATGTGAATGGTTTGTCTGTGATATGTTCCCCAGGGTAGGTAGTGTGTTGTTCCCCAGGGCAGTTAGTGTGTTGTTCCCCTGGGCAGGTAGTGTGTTGTTCCCCAGGGCAGGTAGTGTGTTGTTCCCCAGGGTAGGTAGTGTGTTGTTCCCAGGGTAGGTAGTGTGTTGTTCCCAGGGAAGGTAGTGTGTTGTTCCCAGGGCAGGGAGTGTGATGTTCCCAGGGCAGGTAGTGTGTTGTTCCCATGGCAGGTAGTGTGTTGTTCCCAGGGCAGGTAGTGTGTTGTTCCCCAGGGCAGGTAGTGTGTTGTTCCCATGGTAGGTAGTGTGATGTTCCCCAGGGCAGGTAATGTGATGTTCCCCAGGGCAGTTAGTGTGATGTTCCCATGGCAGGTAGTGTGATGTTCCCATGGCAGGTAGTGTGATGTTCCCATGGCAGGTAGTGTGTTGTTCCCAGGGTAGGTAGTGTGTTGTTCCCAGGGTAGGTAGTGTGTTGTTCCCAGGGTAGGTAGTGTGTTGTTCCCAGGGTAGGTAATGTGTTGTTCCCCAGGGCAGTTAGTGTGATGTTCCCATGGCAGGTAGTGTGATGTTCCCAGGGCAGGTAGTGTGTTGTTCCCAGGGCAGGTAGTGTGTTGTTCCCAGGGTAGGTAATGTGTTGTTCCCAGGGCAGGTAGTGTGTTGTTCCCCAGGGTAGGTAGTGTGTTGTTCCCATGGTAGGTAGTGTGATGTTCCCATGGCAGGTAGTGTGATGTTCCCATGGCAGGTAGTGTGTTGTTCCCATGGTAGGTAGTGTGATGTTCCCCAGGGCAGGTAGTGTGTTGTTCCCAGGGCAGGTAGTGTGTTGTTCCCAGGGTAGGTAGTGTGTTGTTCCCAGGGTAGGTAGTGTGTTGTTCCCAGGGTAGGTAGTGTGTTGTTCCCCAGGGTAGGTAGTGTGTTGTTCCCAGGGCAGGTAGTGTGTTGTTCCCAGGGTAGGTAGTGTGTTGTTCCCAGGGTAGGTAGTGTGATGTTCCCCTGGGCAGGTAGTGTGTTGTTCCCAGGGTAGGTAGTGTGATGTTCCCCAGGGCAGGTAGTGTGTTGTTCCCATGGCAGGTAGTGTGATGTTCCCCAGGGCAGGTAGTGTGTTGTTCCCAGGGTAGGTAGTGTGTTGTTCCCATGGCAGGTAGTGTGATGTTCCCAGGGCAGTTAGTGTGATGTTCCCATGGCAGGTAGTGTGATGTTCCCCAGGGCAGGTAGTGTGTTGTTCCCAGGGTAGGTAGTGTGTTGTTCCCAGGGCAGGTAGTGTGTTGTTCCCAGGGCAGGTAGTGTGATGTTCCCAGGGCAGGTAGTGTGATGTTCCCCAGGGCAGGTAGTGTGTTGTTCCCATGGCAGGTAGTGTGATGTTCCCAGGGCAGGTAGTGTGTTGTTCCCATGGCAGGTAGTGTGATGTTCCCATGGCAGGTAGTGTGATGTTCCCAGGGCAGGTAGTGTGTTGTTCCCAGGGCAGGTAGTGTGTTGTTCCCCAGGGCAGGTAGTGTGTTGTTCCCTTGGGCAGGTAGTGTGATGTTCCCCAGGGCAGGTAATGTGTTGTTCCCCTGGGCAGGTAGTGTGATGTTCCCCAGGGCAGTTAGTGTGTTGTTCCCCTGGGCAGGTAGTGTGATGTTCCCAGGGCAGGTAGTGTGTTGTTCCCAGGGTAGGTAGTGTGTTGTTCCCAGGGCAGGTAGTGTGATGTTCCCAGGGCAGGTAGTGTGATGTTCCCAGGGCAGGTAGTGTGTTGTTCCCAGGGTAGGTAGTGTGTTGTTCCCATGGCAGGTAGTGTGTTGTTCCCCAGGGCAGGTAGTGTGTTGTTCCCCAGGGCAGGTAGGATGAAGCAGGATGTAAAGCAGCCCATCACCGATAGCAACGCCAGGTTACAGGAAGCAGGTTCCTGTCCTTCTGGCTATAAAGGATTTAGCTTCTCTTATATGTAGGACGATAAGAGAACAGCAGAGATTCTCTACTGAGTATGTATGAGGTGATCTTACTCTTAGATGTTGTTACTAAAGATTCCTGTGGAGTGCTTTGGTATCAGTCCAGTGACGACAATGAGCACTGCTCATTTCATCAGGTGAAAAGATAGAGGGACAGAACTGTGATACTGATTTTAGTTATAACTCACAGGTTTTTAAATAATAGATATTTATTTATGAAGCGCTTTTTATTCCGAGGAATCTCAAGGTGCTACAGTAAGATTATTAAAAACATGCTAACTATAGATACATACAAACAATACAACAATAAAACTATCAACACATAAAAGCCTTCCTAAATAAAAAAAAGCTTTCAAATCTGTTTTAAGATTCCAGGCTCTGTACTGCTCTCAACTCGATGGGAAGGTGGTTCCAGAGCAGCAGCGTGGATGAGCAGAAATAACTAGAGTGCCTCTTGAATACACCTTGTTAGTTTTTAATAACCCTCTCCTTTATACACGCGCACCATCACAAAGGTTGTCTGCTTGACACAGAGCATGTTATATAGAGGAGTGAGCGTTGCACTGTGGGTGTTACCATGGCAACTCTGCGAGAGCCCTCTGACAGAGGGGTCAGGAATGGGAGGGTTTGTGTGTGTGCGTATGTGTGCATGTTTGGACTTTGAATAAAGGTGCACTTTGTTAGAGTATCTCAATCCTTTACTGTTGTGATGGTACTTTTCAGTGGATCCTGTAGAGTGAAGGGTTTAAAACCTGCTGATCTGGGTTATAATGATATGACACCCCTGTGACACGGAGCATCAGACAGTCCAGCGTTTCAGCTTCCAGCAGCCAGACTTCACTTCTACTGTAGGACGTTCTGCTGCTACCTGGTCAGTTAGCATAGCCTTCAGACAAACGATGTTGTCTGCTAGCATGCTGGTCCCAGTGTGTCTGTGTCTGGTCATGGAGCTTCTACCAGCCAGCTGTGAGTATTCCCCATCATAGAGCGATTATTTAGTTTGGCTTCTAACCTTCGTATTGGTGTTTTATATTGGGCTAGTACACTTCACACTTTGTATTTACAAGTAGGTTATTGACAATACCTACTGGCATACAATAGATATTTTATTATAATCATATTGTGCTGTAATTGGTAGGTAGTCAATTGAAAGAGAAAGTTTCTATTACCTAGGCATTACGCCCAAAAATATATTTTACAAATACAAAGAATAGATATAGGCACCTATTTTTATCACCATCATTACATCTTGACAACTGACAAGAATAATTAGATATTTTAATTGTGGCTTTGTGGAGTGAGCATGTCGTTTGTCCATGTTTCATGTGAGCCAACAACACAATCGGTGCCTTCTGGGTTTTCTTGTTCAGTGTTCAGCTGTCTGATACGAACTGCAACTGACTTTAATGATCTGAACTGCCACCAACTTCTCTCAAGCCTCATTCTATTTATGCAAAAACATATTTCTGATGTGGACGTTTCATAGGAATCACTTGTTTAGTCTCAAAAGCACATGTAGCTCAGAAGACCACAATCCAACCTCACAAACATTACTACACACTTTCTCCCCCTTCACGTCGGCACTCAGTGATGTTTTTCTTTCCATCTAGGCCAGACCCTGAAGCAGCGTGGCCAGATCCTGGTGCAGGGGCGAGTCATTGGAGGACACACCTCTTCTCCATACTCCCTGAGGTACATGGTGTCGCTCCAGAGCGCCCAGGGCCAGCATTTTTGCGGAGGCTCACTGGTCCACAAGTACTGGGTGTTGACTGCTGCTCACTGCAACATCCGGTATGCCTGCTACTCAGTAGATACAGGAGTATGGGCAGAGGTACAGACACCTGCTACTCAGTAGATACAGGAGTATGGGCAGAGGTACAGAGGGACAGAGGTACAAGAGAGGATGAGGAGGATTTCAGTATCTCCTCTAAATTGGATAACTCCTTGATGCCTTGCAGAGACTTGGTGTTGCATTGGTGGAAAACAGTTTTAAAGTCAGTCACCGAGTGTAAATTAATGTCAAAGCAGGCGTTCTTCTTCAGTGGTGATTGATGAAAGTGTGAGGTGACTGGAGACTGATGAACCACTCCTAGAAGCTTTGTTGACCTGATACTTGGTAATCATGCATGTAAACATGTAAACTCCCCTCTGCAGAGGAGAGATGTTACAGTAGGGGTCCTCATGTTGCTGGGTCCTGTTGTATTAGACAGCAAGCTGTGAGACTTGGCAGGGAGCAGGTGGGCTGGCAGGTGACCTTGCTGTGTCTGTCTGGAGTGTGTTACATGTGACCTTGCTGTGTCTGTCCGGAGTGTGTTACATGTGGCCTTGCTGTGTCTGTCTGGAGTGTGTTAGAGGTGACCTTGCTGTGTTGTTGTGGAGTGTGTTGAGAGAGTCTCTCAGAGTTGAGAGGTGACTCCAGGAAGCAGGACTCAGATACTGTCATTCTTCCCCTGTTCTCTCATAGGGCTTCATTGTGCCCTCTTAGATACACACAAACACGCACACACACTTGTACTACTCCTCCACCAGTGTGCACTGATTGTGATTCCCAATACTATGCTGTGGGGGGAAAACATAAGGTTACAAATGTGTTGAATATACCTTGGGTGTGTTTGTCCTTTGGGGGATATGGCAACAGACGCTTGCTATTTTGAGGTACCTGGACAAACATTTTCAGTGTTGCCTGGTGCTGGCGTGTGCTCAGGCCAGAACAGATGCTGGTGGTGGCAGCAGACAACACTTTGGGCAGCTTCCAGGGAACAGAGCAGTATTCCAAACCCCACACACTCATCCCTCACCCGCTGTACAACAGGAGCACCAACAATGCAGACATCATGCTCATCAAGGTACGAAACAGCAGCACACTGCTGCAGCATGACTCTCTCTAAGCTCACAATGAGCAACTACTACGTAGTATTACACCACTAACACATAATAAGTAGTATTACACTACTATCACATGAGTGAGTAGTATTACACTACTATCACATGAGTGAGTAGTATTACACTACTATCACATGAGTGAGTAGTATTACACTAGTATCACATGAGTGAGTAGTATTGCACTAGTATCACATGAGTGAGTAGTATTACACTAGTATCACATGAGTGAGTAGTATTGCACTAGTATCACATGAGTTAGTAGTATTTGTCAAGATCTTTATCCCACATGAATTACTCCTATAAATGCAGTGGCTCATGGAGGGAAGTGATAACATGTGCTGTGTGCTTCCTTCTAGCTGCGAGTACCGATGGTGCTGAACAGGTTGGTTTCCTTGGCCCCCCTCCCCCGCCAGGACTCAGGTGTGGCAGCAGGGAGGGTGTGTCGGGTGTCTGGGTGGGGCTACACCAGCCCAAAGGGCAGCCATACACACCCCACCCTCCAAACGGTTAAGCTGCCCATTGTCTCCACGGCAGCATGTAACGGCAGCACGTCTTTTAACGGGAGCATCACGGCCAACATGATCTGTGCTGGGTCCAACTCTGGAGGCCGCGATGCCTGCAAGGTACTGGCAACACACTGGGCCTTCTACCTGACTCGTGACAGCAGGACTCGGAAATTCATCCTAAAATACCTCTTTTATGAAGGAAATACATATTTCTGGAATCCATAAGTGTGGTATGTTTTGATTCAATTGCGGTGCAACCTTGGGCATGGTGACTGAGGGAGAGGCGGGGCCTTGTCATTCCAGGGCGACTCCGGAGGGCCGCTGGTGTGTGACGGGCGTGTCTATGGCGTGGTGTCCTGGGGCAACAGCTGTGGGGATGCCAGGTTTCCAGGAGTCTACACGGCAGTGTCGAAGTTCCGCCGCTGGATCGACAGAACCATCTACAGCCAGTACACACGCTGTAGGAAGTATTGATGTACTCCACATACCATCATTGGTTCCAAAATCACCCCAGTAGTTCAGCTTGGCTTGACTTTACGGGTTGTCTTTTTTCCAAAAATAACATTTCAACCTTCAAAATGTTTCGACAAAAATAACCTTCAAAAATGTTTTTTCAACCTTTCGAAACTCACAGTGAAAGTTGAGGAGAGGATGAGAGAGGAGAGTTGAGCAGAGATGCATAAAACAGAACAAGGTACAGTGCTGTGCAGTGCAGTGCAGGGCAGGGCAGGGCAGGGCAGGGCAGGGCAGGGCAGGGCAGGGCAGGGCAGGGCAGGGCAGGGCAGGGCAGGGCAGTACAGGGTAGAGGCAGTACAGGTAGGGCAGGGGCAGGGCAGGGGGGGCAGTACGGGTAGGGCAGGGTAGGGCAGGGCAGGGCAGTACAGGGTAGGGCAGGGCAGTACAGGGCAGTACAGGGTAGGGCAGGGCAGGGCAGGGCAGGGTAGGGCAGGATAGGGCAGGGCGTAACGGGTAGGGCAGGGGGGCAGGGAGGTAGGGTAGGGTAGTACAGGGTAGGGTAGGGTAGGGTAGGGCAGGGCAGGGCAGTACAGGGTAGGGAGGGTAGGTAGGGCAGGGCAGGTAGGGCAGGGGTAGGGCAGGGCAGGGCAGGGCAGGGCAGGGCAGGGCAGGGCAGGGCAGGGCAGGGCAGTGCACTCATCAAATATTGATGAGCACTGTGCTCATCAAGTATTCATCAATTATGCAAACTTCAGTTTTGAAACTCTTTTCCCACACCTTTTTTCACTCAATAAAAGGAGCGGACCTTTTTTCATTAGAGCTTAACTACAGAGAAAACAACCTTGAAAATATTGAAATGTTGCAAAAGCAACATCCGTAGTTACCTGTAATGTTATCAAATATGAATGTTATCAAATATGAATGTTATCAAATATGAATGTTATCAAATATTTTAATTAGTTACAGGTTATTTCTCTTTTAAACAACAAATCAGATTATTAGTGCTGATTTGAACTGTTAAGCTTGTATTTTATCATATTAAATTGCCAAATTTGAAATCTTTGTGAATTCTGTTCTTGGTTCTTGACAAAAAATATGTATTAGAATCCTTAAAGGGGTGACTCACTGCCATGATGTCATGATTCTGATGACATCATATTAATCATGATCATCATGACATCACAACCAAACAGTACCACACCAAGAATAGTTCAACAGCTTCTAACATGAATGGGACACAACAACATGCTACAAAATGGTACAGAATGGCATTACACATAAGTGCTACATTGACATAGAAAGTCCAACCCTAACCCAGGGAGAAAAGGAGAGAGTGGGAGAGAGAGGGAAAGAGAGAGGGATAAAGAATGGGAGAGATGAAATGAGAGAGGGACAGAGAGTGGGAGAGGGGAAGAGAGAAAGAGAGAGAGAGGGATAAAGATAGAAGGGGAAAGAGAGAGAGAGAGACAGAGAGAGGGGGGGGGAGAGAGAGAGATTGATGGCCTGTTCCTGTACTCCAGAGGCTCCGTAGGGGTTAGGGTGTGTCCCAGGTGAGCTGTATCTCAGGTGAGAACAGGGGCGTGGCCACACTGGCACCAGTACAGGTGTCTCATTTCATCATCTTTGACATGGCTCAGTAAGAAGATCTCTGGAGACAGAGACTGTGAGAAACTATATTTAGGCATGAACACCCTATCTTTTATCTGTCCAGGTGTAGTGTGATGTACAGTACATCACACTACACCTGTTCCTCCACAGAGGAGCCATAACAAGTATATATTGTCGGATTTCTACAGCTTCAGTGAAATCTTTAACTGATTTATCATGTTAAATCTTTAACTGATTTATCACGTTAAATCTTTAACTGAGTTATCTCAGGGAAATCTTTAACTGAGTTATCACGTTAAATCTTTAACTGAAGAGTTGTTTCTGTAGGGGTCTGATGGAAGCATTACCATCTAGACACGGCCTGTTCCTAACCCTGTTCCTCACCCTAACCCTGGCCTGTTCCTAACCCTGGCCTGTCTCTAACCCTGGCCTGTTCCTAACCCTGGCCTGTCTCTAACCCTGGCCTGTTCCTCACCCTAACCCTGGCCTGTTCCTAACCCTGGCCTGTTCCTAACCCTGGCCTGTTCCTCACCCTAACCCTGGCCTGTTCCTAACCCTGGCCTGTTCCTCACCCTAACCCTGGCCTGTTCCTCACCCTGGCCTGTTCCTAACCCTGGCCTGTCCCTAACCCTGGCCTGTTCCTAACCCTAACCCTGGCCTGTTCCTAACCCTGGCCTGTTCCTCACCCTGGCCTGTTCCTAACCCTGGCCTGTTCCTAACCCTGGCCTGTTCCTAACCCTAACCCTGGCCTGTTCCTAACCCTGGCCTGTTCCTAACCCTGGCCTGTTCCTCACCCTGGCCTGTTCCTAACCCTGGCCTGTTCCTCACCCTAACCCTGGCCTGTTCCTCACCCTGGCCTGTTCCTAAACCTGGCCTGTTCCTCACCCTGGCCTGTTCCTAACCCTGGCCTGTTCCTCACTATGTGAGTGGGCTGCAGTGGGCGGGGCTTGGCCTCACCTCTGTCATGAAAGTGAAACTACATCAACACAAAATGTCCAACGATGTTCAGTGTCCCCCAGGAACTACTAGGAGGGGTCATCAGTGACTCACAATCCTCTGTCAAGTGTCAAGTCATCCTATTCTGTTTCGACCTGTGTTTATAACTCTTAAAATGGTGTGAATCAGATGGGGTGGAAGAGAGTAAAGACATTGGCCGATTGCACCATCTCTCCTTTCTACCATGTCATTCTATTCAAACACTCTCCAGACCCTTCCCTTACTCACTCATATTGTCTCAACCTTCAGACAAAGACAGAATAATTTTTAAAACTCTCCTGGATAACAGGTGCACATTGAAATTGACTTGGGAATTTGAAGGTCTTCGCTGGTGTCCTAAATGAGTCATGTCATAACCTGAGAAAATACTGCCATCATCTGGCTAGGCGTCATGCGTATTCTCATCTGTCCATCGAAGAACGGTTCATGGGTTCTCATAGGGACTATGTCATGTTGCCTATATAAAAAACCTTACTTCCACCAATAGATATTTAGTTAGAGATCAAATCTTAGTCTGATGCCGCCCATTTCATTTAGGTGGTTCCCGGTTTCTATTGGTAATCACGGAATATTTCAGCAAAAATACGAAAGAAATTCCGTTTGTAGACACGTTAATGGTTAGACAAATACCAGATCCCGGCAAGTGGAATCTCCAGCCAGCGCGAGGATGTTTCTCTGGGCTGCACCAGAAAGCCCCGGCTCGCCCGCGTGACGCGCTCCCTCCCCAGGTCTCCTTGGGATCCGTGTTTTGCATCGCTCCCCCAATTTGCATTTCTCACTCAGATTTTCCGAGCGACAGTCCAGCCGCTCGAAACCAACGGGCGTATCAAGGCTGTTCTGCATGCGAGTTCATTTCCAAAGAAATACGCACGGAAACCTTTGGAAATTTTGAATAATGTTGCCGAATCTTGGCGAAGGGGGAAATTGAGGAAATTCTTTTTAATCCTATTTTGTTGCGCATCAACGGAGACACGTGCCTTCGAGGTAAACAGAAAGGACTCGCTAGATCGTGTCAGAACGTTTTATTGTTTTTCTCTGGTTGATTTACACATCTAGACGTCGATTCATCTATTTGTCTTTGTGCGCCTTGGAAAGACGCCGTTGGAAATGTCGGAAGTGCTGCCTTTCAACGAAGAAAAAATGAGTCATTATGGAAATGAGGGCGACGAGGGACACCTTTCCTTCACCTGTCGCCTTCAAGACACCAACAACTTCTTCAGTGGCTCTCAGAATGGCAAACGCCCGCCTAAACTCGGACAAATAGGCAGAAGCAAACGGGGTGAGACATTTCCATGTTTTCATGATGGTGTTTCTATGTCTGTATGGACCGTATGGATATAGGAGCATTCAGATTGAACTCTACACCTTCACCTTGACACAGCGAACCACAGCTAAGCGAAACTATGTGTTTTCTAATAATCTATGTAAACCATTGCTCACACGAATTGTATTCGCATTGCAACATAAATTGAATGCGCAGTGCGTGCGTGCAATTGCCTCCAAATGCATAGCAAAGTCGTGCGGACTACCTCCCTATAACAAATGCATGGTTGCTGCAAATTGGTTAATGTCAATCTAGGAATATGAAAAATGCAACTAATTGACCGCCACAGTAGTTTTTGAACTATTGAAGAGCTTTTATGCTCATATGCATGTTTTTGTGTGCTGCATGACTAATGACTAATCTCAAAGAATTTACTTGTATATTACAGATAACTGTTCTAAGGTTTTGTCCTTGCTCCATGAAGAGTCCACCCCCCCCCCTATAATATCAACCCCCCCCAATACACATACACCCCCCCTACACACACACACATACACCCCCCTATACACACATATCACACCCCTATGAACATTTGTAACCGCCCATACACTACACAACTTCACCCCATACCACACACCCCCCCCCACATCACAATATAACCCCCCACACGACACTACACCCCCCATACCACACACCCAACAACACATCCTCCACCTCACTACAACACATACACCCACACACACCCACCTGCAAACATAACATTACACCTTACACAACATATCCTCCCCACACAAATACACCCCTCCCACAACACCACTCCCCACAGCAACCAGAATACACCCCTCCCACACACACACAGACACCCCCCCGTATACACTTACCCCCCCAACCACCACACATACACCCCCCCATACACACATACACCCCCCACACACATCACACCTACACACACATTAACACACACAAACACACAACGCTTGCATAACCCCCCCAGACACATCCACCTAACAAACCCTCCTTACCCACACACAATTATACCCCTCTCACCAACACACAATCCCCGCACACACACGTAACCCCTCACACAACAATACACCCCTCCATTCCACACTGACAACCTCCCAACACATTTACCACAACCACCACTCCCCCTACACACAATATCCCCTACACACACATTCCCTACACACACATCCTAACAACACACACACACACATATGTATATATACATATACGTATACATATACATACATACATTCCCTTTGTTTCTCTCTATCTTTGTTTCTCCCCCCACACACACTCCCCCTACACACACACCCCTACACACACACACTCCCCCTACACACACACCCCCTACACACACCATGGCATTCTTTCTAACCATAGTGTGAAAACTAACTTGCTAAGTTGACTTCTCATGATTTAACCCTGCCACTTTTTCCTGCTACACAGTTGTGATCGAGGATGAGAACGTTGACGACTCACAGAAAACTGGAGCAGAGAAGACACCTCCAGAGGCTTAAACCATGACCCTCACACACACACACACACACACACACACACATACACACTCCCCCCTCACACACACACATACACACTCCCCTCTCACACACACACATACACACACTCCCCTCTCACACACGCACCACACACAGACACACATACACACACACTCCGCTCATGCCCCTCACACACACTCACACACACACCCCTCACACACACATACACACACACTCCCCTCTCTCACACACACACACACACTCCCCTCACACACAAACTCCCCAATCCTCACACACACACTTTCTTAACCATGATCCCCCCTCACACACATACACACACACACTCTCCCCCTCACACACACTTTATTAAACCATTACCCCCCCCCCCATCTCACACACACACTCCCTGAAAAGACATTATCATTTTTTATTCAATATTAACAGTTTTAATCCAAAGACACTGTATATAAGCACTTTCATGCGGCAGCAAGCACTTCCAGACCTCCCGGTTGAGACTGTGGCCTGGTGGAGCAGGTGGAGCAGGTGGAACAGGTGGAAGGAGCAGGTGGAACAGGTGGAAGGAGGAGGTGGAGCAGGTGGAGCAGGTGGAAGGAGCAGGTGGAACAGGTGGAAGTTGGAGGTGGAGCAGGTGGAAGTTGGAGGTGGAGCAGGTGGAAGGAGGTGTAACAGGTGGAAGTTGGAGGTGGAGCAGGTGGAAGGAGGAGGTGGAGCAGGTGGTGGAGCAGGTGGAAGGAGGAGGTGGAAGTTGGAGGTGGAGCAGGTGGAAGGAGGTGGAGGGATATCTGGATGCCTCCACCTTGGTGACTCCAAACACTTTCTGAACACCAGAAGACAGAACCTCCTGCTAGCAGAGGGTAGCTAAAGATAGTCAGGGAGATGATAGGATATGAAACAATACTAAAGCACACACTCTTTATCAATCAAACCATGTTACCATGTTTTACTGACCTTGACTTTGACGAGTGCAATTAAATACGACAAAACCAAGTTTGTAAATATTGAAACCGTAGCCCACATTTCTTGCACAAGTGGAAAACAGAAAAATGGTTAGTCGCAAGCCGTCTGTTTAGAAGACAATATTTATTGATCCTTGGGATGTGTCTTTCGCAGTGCTCAAGGCCGGAGAGCGTGTGTTTTGTATGTGGAGAATGAAAGTGGATTTTCCTTTTTTACTTATGAATTTTGATGTTGCCTGTTTTGTTACCATCCTGTAGAGTGGTTTATATTCTGTATGTCAGGACGGTTTATATTCTGTATGTCAGGATGTTAAGCTCTTGAGTCTCCTGGACTGAAACTGTATACACCCTGTTGATAAAACTATTTATATTGCATTGCGTATTATCGTGTGTGCCAAATATCATGAGGAGATATACCTGCAACGTGTTCTTTTGTGCTTTCTATACATTTACTGTACTATTTGTTTTGGGGCGTTGCCATTTTTCAGGGCTCTTTCTTAACACACGAAAGTACCAGCTCATGCATGGCAATCAGACTGGGACCGTGCATGCACAGCAAAGCGCTCTGAAAACCTTGTGTTTGAAACACCTCGTATACAGCTTTGAATGACCTCCAGATCAGTCTTAATACTGAGTACTGTACCTATTCACTGATTTGTACAGTAGCCTAATATCTTGTAATAAAGATTCTAAAGATGTTATTTTACAGTGTTCATTGTGGTCCGCATTGCAGGCTGATGTCTCCCAAAAGCTGTGAGAAACAAAACATGAAGTGGAAAGATATGGAAGGAATCCATGTGAATGATATAAACACTGTCCTTGTTCCCCAGACTGTCAGCTTGTGACAGGGTGGCAAGTCAGCAGGTTGCTCTGTGAGAATCAGGAATTCCTGTTTCTACAAAGAAGAAACAAAAAACAATATGGCTGAAGGAATAAGGTTGTCATGACAGGACATTGAGTGGACAAAATGCATAAATTGGTGTTGGCTGTCGCCAGCAGTCCTCCTTGATCTCTCACGTCTCACTCTTCAGGCCCGCAGACCAACTTTCAATTCCCTGTTCCAAAGGAGTCAAGGTGTCTACAGCTCCTGCTGTGAACCCTCTAAATCTCAGCCTCTTTTCTCCTCTCTTTAACTCTGCACTGCACCCTGACCTGCTGCCCAGGGAAGCGTGATGAGACCTGACGTTCCGCTCGGCTCTGGAGACTGAATGATTCATGTTCTGTGACGAGTCTCTGTCAGCGTGCGCTTTGACTACCAAGATACCAGGAAGACTCTCACAGTAGTCGTGTTCCTCCTGTAGATACCAGGAACACTCTCACAGTAGTCGTGTTCCTCCTGTAGATACCAGGAACACTTACAGTAGTCGTGTTCCTCCTGTAGATACCAGGAACACTCACAGTAGTCGTGTTCCTCCTGTAGATACCAGGAACTCTCACAGTAGTCGTGTTCCTCCTGTAGATACCAGGAACACTCACAGTAGTCGTGTTCCTCCTGTAGATACCAGGAACTCTGTCACAGTAGTCGTGTTCCTCCTGTAGATACCAGGAACCACAATGTCTGCAATGTCCTTCATTGTACCACATAACCTACACACTACCTAGTGTGCAACACAGAGAGTGCCATGTCTCCTAGCTCAGAGATGGCACTGCCACCAGACATGATGGTTGGGTTTACTAGAGGGAACAGCTGCACGACCTTCACTCTGGGATTTACACACACACAAACACTCCTGCCAATACAGTTAGACAGACATACCATGCACACCAAAATAGACTCTCACTGACTTGTAGACACAAACACACACCTTTATCTTTTAATTATGTCCTCCCCACTTAGGAAAGCAGGATGAGATTTGTGCGTAAGTGTTTGTGTGAATCGACATGTGTAAATGAGTATTCATGGGTAGGACATGATTAGTTTGTTCACTTGGACATTGTAAAAAGGCCCACTCATGCTTTTGTGTGTGCGTTTGTGTATAACAGATTAGTTTATTAACTCCATAGAGTGCCCAATCATTGACTGTCTCGACACCAGGAGCCACTTAAAATTAGTATCAACCTCAGCCTCAGTTGCACTATTTTCTTCACTCTTTTCCTCCCTAACTACACCACCAACCCCATTCACAGCCTCTGCCATCAGCCTTTACCTCTGTCACCAACCTTGCTCCAGCCAGGGATTATCTCCTCCATCATTAGCCCAAACCTCAGCCCCATCTCTCGCTCCAACCCTTACCACATCTCTGGCAGCAATCCAGCTCCATCTCTAGCCCAGGTCACAACTGCAAGCTCAGTTCTAGTCCCAACACTTGCCCAAATCCCATCTCTAGCCTCACATCCCCAACTAAATCCCCATCTCAAGCCCCAACCCCTGCTGTAGGCCACAGCAGACACGAATACTACTCTAGGACTGGGCTCCACCTCATACACCTGTTCTCGCTAGTCTTCAACTCCAGACACTTCCACGTGCGTTCCGTTATATCCTCAGCTCTAATGCTCCTTCTTCTCCCTTCCCTACTCGCCCCTCCTCTGATGCAGACCCAAGGTCCATGCACCTTCATTCATGCTATGTAACATACTTTCCGGCGGTAACCTCTCTCCAGTCTTGACAGACATGAAAGAGACTGTCTGGGCTGGCTGCCATGGAAACGGATGCACCTTGTGTTCAGCAGACGCTTCAGTGCAGCACTGGCTTCTCACTACCATCTGGATCTGTACTGGAACCATCTCTTCCTGTGTTCCCTGTGTGTCGCTGTTAAATATCCCCAACTCTCTCTTCCCATCCCCCACCCTCTTTTCCCTGTTGATATCTGTACCCCACAGTTCCAGCATATCATACCGTACCCCACAGTTCTAGAACACCGTACCCCACAGTTCTAGAACACCGTACCCCACAGTTCCAGAACACGGTATCCCACAGTTCCATAACACTATACCCTACAGTTCCATCACATTGTACTCCAAAGTTACAGCACACCATAACCCACAGTTCTAGAACACCGTACCCCACAGTTCCAGAACACCGTACCCCACAGTTCTAGAACACCGTACCCCACAGTTCTAGAACACCGTACCCCACAGTTCCAGAACACCGTACCCCAAAGTTACAGCACACCATACTCCACGGTTCTAGAACACCGTACCCCACGGTTCTAGAACACCGTACCCCACAGTTCCAGAACACCGTATCCCAAAGTTACAGCACACCATACCCCACAGTTTTAGAACACCGTACCCCACAGTTCCAGAACACCGCTATGAATGGTGATGCTGGTGGGAGTAGCCAGTGGCTGGCATTCATTCTTTCTTTAACAAGCCTCCCTCATGGCCCACCTCCCCATTCACCTCCTCATCTCTCTCCCCCATTTACCTCCCCCTCAACCCTCCCCTTCATACCCACCTCCCTCTTCACCTGCACAGCCATTTACTCCCTGGTGGAAAACTGCCATCTATGATAGAGTTCTACCAGTGAATAGCTTTAATGTCTAGGGGGAATGGATTGATGATATGATTGAGCTTATTTAAAGGGTGGTTCAGGATTTGCACTGGGATACTCTGCGATGAAAAGGCTTTAAAAGAATCCCTTGTTATCTGGGTGATTGTGTAGTTAATGGATAGTGTTGGAGGACTCTGAGAAGAGTACAATCACTGAGCTCTTGAGAGTGCTGGCAGGAGTGTGTATTAGTGTTGGGTTGCGTAAACTGTGACAGGTAGACAGGCTGGGGAGAGAGTGTTGAGAGGTCAGTCTGTCACGAGGGGAACCTTAATCTGGCAATATCCTCAGAGAGACACGCAAACAGAGCATACATTCACTAACATACGTGTGTGCATGCACACAAACAGCGGTGTGACATTTGGCCTTTTGAATTGGAAACTCAAACACAGACCCTGATGCTTGCTCTATTCACACATACTTCTGAAATATCTCAATTAGCATGACGAGGGCTTGTTATCTAGGTATAGTGAGGGCTTGCTATCTAGATATAGTGAGGGCTTGGTATCTAGGTATAGTGAGGGCTTGCTATCTAGATATAGTGAGGGCTTGGTATCTAGGTATAGTGAGGGGTTGCTATCTAGATATAGTGAGGGCTTGGTATCTAGGTATAGTGAGGGCTTACTATCTAGTTATAGTGAGGGCTTGTTATCTAGTTATAGTGAGGGCTTGTTATCTAGACATGGTGAGGTTTTTTTTTAAATCTAGGTATAGTGAGGTTGTGCTGGACTGTGTATGTAGCATGCAAATAGCTGCATGTGAACAGATTTGCATATGAATGTTGGTGTTTGTCTGCAAGCTGCCTGTGTGCTAATCAGCTGTTTCTTCTACTCAGCTGGAGCCAGGCAGGGAATTCACTGCTGCTAGGCGTATGGAAAGTTTCGTTTGGATGGAAATTATTCTGGGAATAGTTGCACATATGTACTATCTACCTGGGACCAGTAACTACTACCAGCTGATACCAGCTACCAGTAACACCACTGCTGATACCAGCTGGCAGGAAGACCAGTAATACCAGCTACTAGTAAAATCTTGTTAGTACAGTGCTGTAATACTGTTTGTGGCAGGCAGGCAGGCAGGCAGGCAGGCAGGCAGGCAGGCAGGCAGGCAGGCAGGCAGGCAGGCAGGCAGGCAGGCAGGCAGGCAGGCAGGCTTTCAAGGAATATGGGGGGCTCACAGAGAGAGAGATGCAGAGAAGGGGAGAGAGATGGAGAGAAGGACAAATAGATAAAAGAGAAGACAGATAGATTCAATGAAGAGACAGATAGAGGGAGAGACAGGAAGAGAGATAGAGAGAGGGAGAGACAGGAAGAGAGATAGAGAGAGGGAGGGAGAGACAGGAAGAGAGATAGAGAGAGGGAGGGAGAGACAGGAAAAGAGATAGAGAGAGGGAGGGAGGGAGAGACAGGAAGAAAGATAGACAGAGGGAGGGAGAGAGGGAGGGAGAACAGTTCAGACCCGCCGCATGGTTGTCATGGCAACCGTTCCCGGCTCATGCCGGCTTTGTTGCTGTGAAGTCTGGGAGGGAGACGAGGGTTTGTGAGCGTTTTGGTGCAGTGGCATCATCACAGGAGCTGGTGGAAACCAACTTCTAGACTCTTCTACTGTTCTACTATTTGCTTATTGCAGTTACTGTAAAATTAATTTATATGTGTACCAGATCAGCTGTAAGTGAATTGCTTGAGAGTTGATACGTTTGTTTTCTACTAATGGTTTGACTTATTGTTGATGTAAATTGAGAGAAAAAGCTCTCTGTACTGGAACAACTGTGTTGGGTCAGTATCTCTGTGGATGTTGGTCCAGGGGACTTCAGACAGCATGTAGGAAACGGTCTCTAGGACAGACAGACTCTAGGACAGACAGTCTCTATGAGACAGTCTCTATGACACAGTCTCTAGGACAGACAGTCTCTATGAGACAGTCTCTAGGACAGACAGTCACTAGGACAGACAGACACTAGGACAGACAGTCTCTATGAGACAGTCTCTAGGACAGACAGTCTCTAGGACAGTCAGCCTGTATGTTATAAATCCATGTGTCATACATGCATGTGTAAATGTATATGCATCTCTAATTGTGGTTACCAACCACAGAGCAAGAACAGAGGCAAATATCAGGGGTTCAGTCTCTCACACTTTAGCAGTACGTCCCATACAGAGTAATACATCTCCACAGAGGTCCTTTTCTGTTTTGCAATGAGCAAACATCCCCCCTTCCAAAACACACATGAGCAAACATGCACAGATACAGCCTCCCTTCAGTCCCCTCCATTCTCCCTCCATTCACCTTCCATTCTCCTTCCATTCTCCTTCCATTCACCTTCCATTCTCCCTCCATTCACCTTCCATTCTCCCTCCATTCACCTTCCATTCTCCCTCCATTCTCCTTCCATTCACCTTCCATTCTCCCTCCATTCACCTTTCCAATTCTTCCCTCCATTTCACCTTCCCATTCTCCTTCCATTCCTCCTTCCCATTCATCTCTTCCATTCTCCTTCCATTCACCTTCCATTCTCCCTCCATTCACTCTTCATTCGCCTTCCATTCACCTTCCATTCACCTTCCATTCTCCCTCCATTCACCTTCCATTCTCCTTCCATTCACCTTCCATTCTCCCTCCATTCACCTTCCATTCACCTTCCATTCTCCCTCCATTCACCTTCCATTCTCCTTCCATTCACCTTCCATTCACCTTCCATTCTCCCTCCATTCACCTTCCATTCTCCCTCCATTCACCTTCCATTCTCCCTCCATTCACCTTCCATTCACCTTCCATTCTCCCTCCATTCTCACCTCCATTCACCTTCCATTCACCTTCCATTCACCTTCCATTCTCCCTCCATTCACCTTCCATTCTCCCTCCATTCACCTTCCATTCTCCTTCCATTCAACTTCCATTCACCTTTTCATTCTCCCTCCATTCACCTTCCATTCACCTTCCATTCTCAGCCTCCATCACCTTCTATCACCCTCCATCACCTTCCATCACCTTCCATCACCTTCCATTCTCACCATACCATTCTCCTTCCATTCACCTTCCATTCTCCCTCCATTCTCCCCTCCATTCACCTTCCATTCACCTTCCATTCTCCTTCCATTCTCACCTCCATTCACCTTCCATTCACCTTCCATTCACCTTCCATTCTCACCTCCATTCACCTTCCATTCACCTTCCATTCTCCCTCCATTCTCCTTCCATTCACCTTCCATTCTCCCTCCATTCACCTTCCATTCTCCCTCCATTCACCTTCCATTCTCCTTCCATTCACCTTCCATTCTCCCTCCATTCACCTTCCATTCTCCTTCCATTCACCTTCCATTCACCTTCACCCATTTCCTTCCTTCCTCTCTTCCATCCTTCCATTCTCCCTCCATTCACCTTCCATTCACCTTCCATTCTCCCTCCATTCACCTTCCATTCTCCCTCCATTCACCTTCCATTCTCCTTCCATTCACCTTCCATTCTCCTTCCATTCTCCTTCCATTCTCCTTCCATTCTCCCTCCATTCTCCCTCCATTCACCTTCCATTCTCCTTCCATTCTCCTTCCATTCACCTTCCATTCTCCTTCCATTCTCCTTCCATTCACCTTCCATTCTCCCTCCATTCACCTTCCATTCTCCTTCCATTCTCCATTCATTTCTCTCCTCCATTCTCCTCCATTCTCCCTCCATTCACCTTCCATTCTCCTTCCATTCTCCTTCCATTCACCTTCCATTCACCTTCCATTCTCCCTCCATTCTCCTTCCATTCACCTTCCATTCACCTTCCATTCACCTTCCATTCTCCTTCCATTCTCCCTCCATTCTCCCTCCATTCTCCCTCCATTCACCTTCCATTCTCTCTCGATTCTCCCTCCAGTCTCCCTTCAGTCTCCCTCCATTCTCCTTCCATTCTCCCTCCATTCACCTTCCATTCTCCCTCCATTCTCCCTCCAGTCTCCCTCCATTCTCCCTCTAGCCTCCTTCCTCCATGGAGATCGTTTTCAAAACAGAACAAAATGGAGGGTGTCTACATGGCGGAGAGGGACTGTGCGGGGCCCCCAGGCGAGATGCCATGTAACTGTGTACGTGTGCCTCCTGAATAAAATATGGTGACCTAGATGGAAATCAGCCATTGGTCACTTAATTTGTCCTACATGCATGATTGGCCTATGTCCAAACACAACAGTGTACCATCCAATGAGGCGTGATGAAAGGTGTTCATATATGTCAGTGGCTGTTCCAATCGTCCGCTGCCATCTTACTCCCAGTGGAAGACACAAGTGACAGAACGCTCTCTTGAGTCAAAACTGTTACCGTTCTGTGATTCTGGTGTGGCAGTATGTCACGTCTCATGGTCATCTGTCTTCTAACTTACAGCCACGATATCCACAGAAAGATGCGTTGCAGTGCATGCATGGCTGTTTCACAGCCCCTCTAAAGCAGGATTATTCACCTCAAGGGGGTTATTCTGCATAAATCTATGAAAGGAAAATCATCAGGGACAACAGACATTTCTGAAGCAATATAGAGGTCTTGTTCTACCATTCACTGATGCAAACACATCACGCATCAGTGTGCTGGCGAGGGAGAGAGAGCGAGAGAGGGAGGGGAGAGGAGGATGAGAGAGAGGATGAGAGAGAGGAAGAGAGGGAGAAAGAGGAAGAGAGGAAGAGAGAGGGAGAAAGAGGGAGAGAGAGGATGAGAGAGAGGAAGAGAGAGAGGGAGATAGAGGGAGAGAGAGGGAGAAAGAGGGAGAGAGAGAGAGGGAGAAAGAGGGAGAGAGAGGGGATGTGTGACTAAACATAGCACATATGTCTGCAGGTCTGAATAAACACAAGCATGGTATTTTGTATCAACACTGTTCTGAACCCTTCTACATTATTGATACTCAATTTGATTGCCCGCATCAATAAATGATGAGGGATTTTAAATTTGGCGGGGATGGAGTCTAAGGCCTGAACACAGGTGTTACTGTAAGCCCCTCAGTATTCACCCAAGGACACGCTTCTGTTTGCCCTCAGATGGTTACATACCAATCCAGCTGTTTATTTCCTGGAGGGGCCAGGCGATGGCTCTGTGCTGGTGGAGTCTGAAGCCTGAAGCCAGTTTGCCTGCCTGCCTGCCACCCACTCTACCTCATGCCTCTCCCTCACCCACTCTACCTCATGCCTCTCCTCTCACCTCACCTCACCCACCTCACCCTCATGCCTCTCCCTCGTCCCCCCACTGAACCTCATGCCTCTCCCTCCTCCCTCACCCACTCTACCTCTGCCTCTCCCTCACCTCACCCACTCTACTCATGCACTCTCCCCTCCCTCAATCCACCACTCTACCTCATCAGGCCTCTCCATATATCTCCCTCACCACTTCTACCTCACGCCTAGATTATTATCCCATTTCCTCAACACCTCTCATACCTCACTCATGCTCTTCGCCTCTTCCCTCAACCCTGCACTCTAGCTCATGCCTTCCTGTGTGCGCGCCACACCTCACCCCTTACCTCATGCCTTTTCCCTCTCTCCCTCTCTCTCAGGGCCTCTCCCTTCCTCCTCCACTCCTCTACCTCATGTCCTCTCTCTCTCCCTCACCCTCTTCCACACTCATAAGCGATCATGCCTCTCTGGAATTCCCACCCTCACTCACTCTACCTCATGCCTCTCCCTCTCCCTCACCCCTCTCTCTCCTCTCCCCTTCTCACCTCTCCTCACCCCTCCTTACTCCTTCTTGCCTCTCCTCACCCTTCCTCACCCTGCACCCGTCCTCTCCTCACCCTCACCCACTCCTCACTCAGTGCGCTTGTCCATCTCCCCCACCCTCAACTCTACTCCCTCTTGTCCTTCCTCCCCCTCCCTCACCCACTCTACCTCATGCCTTTCCCTCTCCCTCACCCACTCTACCTCATGCCTCTCCCTCTCCCTCACCCACTCTACCTCATGCCTCTCCCTCACCCTCACCCACTCTACCTCATGCCTCTCCCTCTCCCCTCACCCAATCACTCTACCCTTTATCCCATACCGCCACCTTCTCCCCCCCCCACCCACATCTACCTTCCATGCCATCCTCCTCCTCCCCACCTCACCCACTCTACCTCATGCCTCTCCCTCTCCCCCACCCTCACCCACTCTACCTCATGCCTTTCCCTCTCCCCCACCCTCACCCACTCTACCTTTAATGCTCTCCCTCTCCCCCACCCTCAGGCCCACTACTCAATTGCATATCTTCCCCCACCCTCACCCACTTATACCTTCATCGCTTCGTCTCCCCACGCCTCACCCCTCAGCTTCCGTCTCTCTCTCTCCTGTCTTCACCTCTCTCTCACTTACTGTGTGTGGTCTATAACAATCGCCCAAGTTATCGACAAGGGTAACCCTACTACCCATTTTTTTCACACATCCAAATTACCTTTACGTACAAAGATTTCCATTAAGGGTCTGCTTATCCTATACATCCTTGGTCTGGCCTGTGTGCCAATAGCAGGACTGTTTCATGCCCATTGTAATTCTAAGGTGGTGTCCATTCTATCTATTCTATGAGTCAGTCGGTTGCCAGCTAAGCCTCAGGAATACCCATCCCCTCCTCTCTCTCTCTCTTTCTCTCACTCTCTCTGTATATCTCTCTCTCTAACCCTCTCTCTCTCTCTCTCTCTATATATATATATATATATATATATATCTAACCCTCTCTCTATCTTTCTCTCTCTCTAACCCTCTCTCTCTATATATATATCTCTAGCTAACCCTCTCTCTCTCTAACCCTTTCTCTCTAACCCTCTCTCTCTAACCCTCTCTCTCTAACCCTTACTCTCTAACTCTCTCTCTCTAACCCTCTCTCTCTCTCTAAACCTCTCTCTCTAACCCTTACTCTCTAACTCTCTCTCTCTAACCCTCTCTCTCTCTCTCTCTCTCTCTCTAACCTTCTCTCTCTCTAACCCTCTCTCTCTCTCTCTAACGCTCTCTCTCTCTCTCTCTCTAACCCTATATCTCTCTCTAACCTTCTCTCTCTCTCTCTCTCTCTCTCTCTCTCTCTCTAACCCTCTCTCTCTATATCTCTCTATCTCTCTCTCTAACCCTCTCTCTCTCTAACCCCTCCTCTCTCTCTCTCTAACCCTATCTCTCTCTCTAACCATTTCTCTCTCTCTGTAACCCCCTCTTCTCTCTCTAACCCTATCTCTAACCCTATCTCTCTCTCTAACCCTCTCTCTCACCCTATCTCTCTCTCGCTCCCTCTCACCCTCCCTCTCTCTCTCACCCCTTCTCTCTCTCTCCCCCCTCTCTCTTGCTGCTCACTCACCCCTATCTCATTTTCTTCCCCTTTTCCGCCATCACTCTCTTTTTCCCTCTCTTTACCCGAAGACAGAAGACAAGTGCTGCATCACCATTTTAATTCTGGCGTAGTAGTGCTCCTGCCAGGAAGCAGCATCATGGGTGTGAATCTTAATGACTGTCAGGAGGAGGAGCACAGAGGTCTGGAGAGAATCCTCCCTAATCCCCATCCCTGTCTGGTCAGGGACCAGCAGTCTGTTTACAGGATTTGCCTCGCTTTGATTTTGATTAATTAGCGGACCAGTAGCAACTAAGGACCAGGTCTTAGAAGAGCATCAGACTGGAACAGAATATGTTCGAAGTGTTCCACATAGTTTTGTGTACATTCTAAGGATCTAGTGTTGCCACTCACACACATGGGAAGGTGTGGACAGTAACATGCTAAAGGAAGTGACGAGGAAATTGTGTATACTTTTGTTCATCTGTGCTTTAGAGGAAAAAACATGTTACAGTAAAACCAGAAAAACATCTACACCAAACCACACATCTACACCACATCTACACCAAAGTACGGCACATCTACACCAAAGTACGGCACATCTACACCAAAGTACGGCACATCTACACCAAACTACATCACATCTACACCAAGCCACACCACTTTTACACCACATCTACACTAGGCTACATCACATTTACAGCACATCTACAGCAAGCCACACTACATCTACATCAAACTACCCCACATCTACACCACATCTACACCAAACTACCCCACATCTACACCAAGCCACAGAACATTTACCCCACATCTACACTAGGCTACATGACATCTACAGCAATCCACACCATATCTAAACCAAACTACAACACATCTACACTATGGTACACCACATCCACACCTTTCAGGCATACAGAGAAAAGAAAATAAGGTAAAAGCTTATCTGAAGAAAGGAACATAGGAACAATATTTTTGCATTCATAATAAATCATATGTATTTATGAGTATGAAATCATGTTGCATAATGAGTTTCGAAAATCAGCTATATGCAGTTTATCTCTCTGTGCCCAACTTACAGACAACCTTAACTCTGTCACGATTCCACACAGTATTTTAATGTGTTATTCTATCCTTCACATCAGTCTTCTGGTGTTTTCTCTCTCTCAAGGGACCTAAACCTTACTTTTACGCTTTTAGTTGCCATGGATACCTCCAGCACAGCAGCAGATTTGGAAGCAACATTAGATTCAACTGTGTCTCTAAACTGGAGCCTGACGAGTCTTCTTTTTTCCTCGTGTCACACACGCCCGCACACGCTCACACGAATGCCATCGAGTGACAGCAGAAAAGAGATCAATGTAATCTTCCTCAGCACAATCCAAAGCTACTGTCACCATCTATCTATCCACCACAGTGGCACGAGGGAAAGGTGTGAAATCAATTTTGCATTTAATTAAGGAGCGCAAGTTCACAGAGGCGCTAACCCTCCGTCTTTAACTGGTGCAGACTTGGTCAATGCAGAGCAAATGATCCTCCGGCCTCCAGGGGCGCTGAAAGGGGGCTGGGGATGTGCCAGCCTCACCTGCATCATCACTCCGCTTTCTAAAAATGTTCCACGATGATGTTGGCTGTCTGACTGGCTTTCCCAGTTGTTCATGAAGCTGGAAGAGTCGGCTATCTGCAAGAACATGGCATTTTCGGGTTTCAATCGGGGAGTCTGATCAAAAAGAACAGATTCAAACGGCAACGTTTGGATTAGCTAATAATGTTCAGAATAATTTTGGTTTACCTTGGTTAAAGACCAATTATTACCTTGGGGAAACATAGAGAGCAACGTTCTCTTTATTTTTTATTAAAAGTATGCATTCTATCGAACATCTATTCATGATCAGGAATGCCCTTGTCATTGAGCGAACAGAAGATTCATTTACACGCCGAAGAATGTTACATGACAGTAATTTAGCATCCTCCCAACCTTCTTGATGAGTCCACCAAAACTTTCCCAAATATTCGGGACCATGGTGTTTCTTATATTAGGCACAATAATGCATTTTTTGTGGGACTTGTTCCACTTGCTGCACTCCATTTTATGCAACTTTGCAGATATGAAAGTTATTGAAATACTTCTTCAGGTTGGACGCTTTGGGCGACATCTACAGAGTGGTTTCGCTGCTCAGAAGTATGTCCTAAAATATCGAATATAAAATAATAGAGATTCGTGTAAATAAAAATGCGTAATAAGTTCGATACAAACTATTGTATTCTAAAAGTAACTGTAAACCGACTTTAAAAAAACAACAACAAAAAACTCGTCGTGAGAAAGGATGAAGGGCTTTCCAGAAGGAACCTTTCTTATGTTGTGTCGTCTCTCCACCCGGAAGGCTGGTTGGTCGTACTGGGGCACTCGTAGCAGAATTCGTCACGCCATTGTACAAATTAGTTTATTTCACAGACTTTCGAAACTTAAAGCTAGGCTTCCTAGGAAGGTAATCTGTTTGGCACTGTAGCGTAAGAAGTTTTGGTGGAGTCATTGCAGCATTCGCACACGGAAAACACCTGGTATCATGGCTACAGACTCTTGGGCCCTGGCGGTAGACGAGCAGGAAGCCGCGGCGGAATCTGTAAGTCGTCCAAGCCGAACTTGTCTTTTTCAAATGTGTCTGACTATAGGCCCGTTGTGTGGCCATTTACATGATTACTTTTTTTGGTTTTCATTCAACGTAACATAGCAACCTGAAGTGTTCGTCTCTCTGTCGTTTCAATGCTCATTTAGCAAACTAGGCTAGCTTGCTGACGCAGCAGTGGCTGCGCTAGCTAAATAAGCATGCTAGATTCAACTAACTTTTTTATTGGTGTTTTTAACTAACATGACTTTGCTGGCCTTCTGAGCATTTTTGGCTTGACCAAATGTATTCCGATTGACCCAGGCCGTCTTTGTCCGTTTTTCATATGTGGGTTTTATACAACCTTTGAAAGCCATCACGCTGACACAACTCGTGTCCAGCCCTACTAGTTTGCATGCAATCACAACATGTGGACATTACAGCGACTCCCATTCATTATGGCATCGGATGTGTCCTCAGAAATCTAGTTAACAACCTCTGTACTTTTGCAGATTGGAACATTGCAGATCAACGACAAGCCCGAAGAAAATGGTGAGAGTAAATCGCATTAAATATTATGTTCTAAAGGTAAATTAGTCTAACCTACCCCCGAACTGGCCTTAGTTGACGGGTAATATTGTTCTAAAGGCACCTCAACGACAGCGACCGCCACCTCAACAGAAGCAAGCAGCTCCGCGAAACTAGACGGGGCTGAAGGAGACAAGACAGAGGAAGATGATAAAGGTAAACTTCTGAAGTTTTCTCTGAATTTTGTGTCTCACTAAAGCTGATGTCCGGAGTCATTTTTCTATAATTTTGTAATGATTAGTAATAATGTATAGTAATGTAATAATCATGTTTCTCTCATCAGATGACAAAGCAGCACAGTCGTTATTGAATAAGTTGATACGCAGTAATCTGGTCAACACAACCAATCAAGTTGAAGTTTTACAGAGAGACCCTACCTCTCCTCTCTACTCTGTCAAGTCTTTCGAGGAATTGAGACTGTGAGTTACCCTGCAAAATGTCCATCTCTTCATAGAAATATTTGAATCGTTGACAGTCCTTCCTTTAGCTGGTCATTGTTAAGAACGTCTTCCTCAACAGCAAACCTCAGTTGCTGAAAGGTGTGTACGCCATGGGCTTTAACCGGCCGTCCAAGATCCAGGAGAACGCTTTACCCATGATGCTCGCTGAGCCGTGAGTACAGAACGCAACATCCACTTCTTTATCACTGTCTGCCTCTATTTCTGTCCTTCTATTTCTTTCTCCATCTCTCTTTCTATCTGCCTCTTTTGTTGTGACATGGCTTCCTGTTGTGTTCCAGTCCCCAGAACCTGATCGCCCAGTCCCAGTCTGGAACGGGCAAGACAGCTGCCTTTGTCCTGGCCATGCTTAGTCACGTTGACCCCAACAACAAGTGGCCCCAGGTGAGCCTGACTCCCTTCAGTGTCTGGGCCTCAGTGCTGGTCTTCCAAAGCAGAAAGCTTCCCCCTGATCCAGGAGCCTTGAGAGGCAGCAGAGACCCTCAGCAGAGCTTCTCTGTCCTCTGATACCTACATTTACAGAGACAGCCTGGGTCTAGGGGGGGGTCGTTTTTGGACATGGTGGACATGGTCAGGTTGTCCTCTCCTCAGTGTGCGTGCGTGTGCCTGTGTGTAACTCTCTCCTCTCTTCAGTGTCTGTGTGTGTGTAACTCTGCTCCCCCCGTGTGTGTGTGTGTGTAACTCTCCTCTCTTCAGTGCCTGTGTGTGTGTGTAACTCTCTCCTCTCCTCTCTTCAGTGCCTGTGTGTGTGTGTAACTCTCTCCTCTCCTCTCTTCAGTGCCTGTGTGTGTCCCCTACCTACGAGCTGGCCCTGCAGACCGGCAAGGTCATTGAGCAGATGGGGAAGTTCTACCCTGAGGTTCAACTGGTCTACGCTATCAGAGGCAACAAACGTAACTGCACTTTATTATTATTATTATTATTATTTATGAATTCTAACTTTTGTTGAGGATGAGGAAGTATTTTGGTGTAGTGGAGAATTTGTCATCTGGAACCTTAGCAGCAATGTGTAACTAGCTATGATCATCATAACATTGTTGATGAGATAAAATGTCAGTTTTCGTCTTCGTCCAGTACAGAGAGGAGTGAAGCTGCAGGAGCAGATCGTCATAGGAACCCCTGGAACCATGCTGGACTGGTGCCTCAAGTTCAAGTTCATCGACCCCAAGAAGATCAAAGTGTTTGTTCTGGACGAAGCTGACGTGATGATCGCCACACAGGGCCACCAGGACCAGAGCATTCGCATCCAGAGGTGAGCACCTGCTCACACAACCTAGCATGCTTAATGTCTTTGTGCACACAACCTAGCATGCTTAATGTCTCTGCGCACACAACCTAGAATGCTTAATGTCTCTGTGCACACAACCTAGAATGCTTAATGTCTCTGCGCACACAACCTAGCATGCTTAATGTCTCTGCGCACACAACCTAGCATGCTTAATGTCTCTGCGCACACAACCTAGCATGCTTAATGTCTCTGCTCACACAACCTAGCATGCTTAATGTCTCTGCTCACACAACCTAGCATGCTTAATGTCTTTCATACATCATGTAAATTCGAACAAACCATTTTATTTTATTGACAGACTGATCCTGTACATTAAGCAGAGTTTACTTTCAATGTTTAGGAGATAGTGTTGTGCAGGAGTGCAGTTGATGTGTGAGCTGCTGGTTGTACTGTTTGACATGTGGACCTGTTGTGTGAGCTGCTGGTTGTACTGTTTGACGTTGACCTGCAGGATGCTGCCCAAGATGTGCCAGATGCTGCTGTTCTCTGCCACCTTTGAGGAGACGGTGTGGAACTTCGCCCAGCGCATCGTCCCCGACCCCAACATCATCAAACTGAAGCGAGAGGAGGAGACCCTGGACACCATCAAACAGTACTATGTCCTCTGCAACAGCAAGGAGGAGAAGTTTGTGGCTCTCTGCAACATCTACGGAGCCATCACTATTGCTCAGGCTATGATCTTCTGTCATGTGAGTGTGTGGGGGGGTGTCTGTGACTGCACCTTCCTGGTGTGGTTCATATAGAAGGGATTCCCAAATATTACAGCTGTTCATTCCTTGATTAAACGAACGTCAGAATCCAGGTGGTTTTTGGTGGTTTTGATTTCCCAGCTATTGTAGCACTTAAACATTTTGTAAAACCTGAAGCTTCTGAAAGTTGTGTAGAGTTTGTGATCTCGTCCCTTCCTGTGTCTCAGACCAGAAAGACTGCTGGCTGGCTGGCAGGTGAGCTGTCCAGGGAGGGCCACCAGGTGGCGCTGCTCAGTGGTGAGATGCAGGTGGAGCAGAGAGCCGCCGTCATCGACCGCTTTCGCGATGGCAAGGAGAAGGTGCTGGTGACCACTAACGTCTGTGCCAGAGGTACTACCTACTCACACCTGTCACACCTCTAAAACTGTCTGCTGACACCTCATTTCATCACAAACTCAAATACAGGCTATTATAGAAACACTAAGAAGTAGGTATTGAATACGTACAAAACAACTAACATGTCATGCTTGTGTACTGGGTTATGTTGGTCAGTTTTATTGAACTACAAGGGAAGTCTTGTTCACAGTGGCAGGTTGAAGTGTCTGAATCTGATGGTGGTAAACCAAAGAACCATCCCCTGTTAGTATAGTGTGACATGACACACGTGTGTATGACAACAGAAAAGACGAGGAAGATACTTAACATGTCTGAGCACAAAGGGCTGCAATAGAAACAAGGCTTCACTTGACCTGCAGGTATCGATGTGGAGCAGGTGTCTGTGGTGATCAACTTTGACCTGCCGGTGGACCGGGATGGTAACCCTGACAACGAGACGTACCTGCACCGGATTGGACGAACAGGTCGCTTTGGGAAAAGGGGGCTGGCCATAAACATGGTGGACAGCAAGTTCAGCATGAACATTCTTAACCGGATCCAGGATCACTTCAGTAAGTAACCACACGAACACCCTGACCACACACAACGACCACACACCCTGACCACACACAACGACCGCACACCCTGACCACACACAACGACCGCACACCCCTAAACACACACAACGACCGCACACCCCTAAACACACACAAACTCCACACACCCCTAATCACACACAAACTCCGCACACTCCTAACCACACACAACCTCCGCACACCCCTAACCACACACAAATTCCGCACACCCTAACCACACACAAACTCCGCACACCCCTAACCACACACAAACTCCGCACACCCCTGACCCAGCAACCCTAAATACTCCTAACCTTAACCACACAACCACGTTAACCAGACAACCACAAACCTTCTAGACGACCTCCACAGAACCCTAACTGACCATACCTACTTCCTATAGTTTCCTGTGCATGATTCAGCGTTAGCCAGCCCATACAAAAGCATTGCTGTTGCTGCTTCAAAATTCTATAAAATATCACAGTAATCAGTCAAGGTAATATTCATCTGCAGAGTTGTCCGCTCTGCAGAACTCAAACGAGCAGTCATCTACTGCTCTCTCCGATTTGGAGGATGACCAACTGAACAGTGACAGGATGCCAATCACAAAGTCATGACTGAAAGAACAGCAGTGAGAGCAGAATGGCTCTGCTCAGCCTGGCTGTGACACAGGATGCACCCTCTAGAGACACTGTGAAGGCAGGGTAGCTCAGCCTGGCTGTGACACAGGATGCACCCTCTAGAGACACTGTGAAGGCAGGGTAGCTCAGCCTGGCTGTGACACAGGATGCACCCTCTAGAGACACTGTGAAGGCAGGGTAGACAAGCTACGCAAAGTTAGCTATTAACTTCCCTTTGACACGTTTCAAACCAATATCCCACCTCCTCTCTTCAGTGCCACTCCCACAAAACTACAATAATGAGTGAAGGGGCAGAGTGCTCGCAGGTAGACACGAGTGTGTACTACAGTGCAACTTCACAGAAATGTAGTTTGAAGAAACGAATACTTTCTCAGTTGTTTGGGAGCCAGAATGTTCCCAAGCATCTGCCTAGATTGACCGGGTGTGTTTTTAGAAGCTCTGACCATCTCCATGCTCTCCACAGACAAGAAGATCGAGAAACTGGACACAGACGATCTGGATGAAATTGAAAAAATTGCTAGCTAAAGTGGATGCAACCACAACTTTTAGATCCCCAACCCTCTCCTCCCCCAGACTGGATACAGTGTTTTACCCTTTCGTTACTGGGAGATGACTGACGTCTCAAACACACACGGGTGTGTCCTCCTTGTTTGATTGTTTTAATCTCTGAAACGTGTTTCACTCTTTGTGCTTCTTAATAAAATGTGCTCTTTAGTCCTGTTGTGTGTGTCTGAAGGAAGGTGGTAGCAGTGGAGTACCTCACGTTTTGCTCAGTTCTGTGGTGGTACTGAAAAAAACTCAACATAATTTTATCTCTCAAAAAGAGGAATATTTGCCTCAAGCAACATTGCGTTTATGTTGAAACCAGAACTATATAGAGCATGCGTAGGTAATTGTTTACAAAGATGGACATGTAAACAAATGTAATTATTTCAAATCTTTTTTTATGCCTATAATGGAATTCAAAGTATGAAGAGTGAAATATGAGTGTTCAGAGAATTGTTTTATTTTAATTTTTACACAGTTAATTTGACATGGTTGAGTTTTTAGGCTCTATGCAAACTTGTTGCACTGTTTTGGTGTCTGTGGTGTACACAGGGGACTGGGAATGAGGCTAAATTCATTTTCAATTCATTTTCAAATCATTCTGAAGTCAAGGATTTTAGTCAAAATGCCAATACTCAGATAGCTAAATACGTTTTAAGAATGTATGGACAGATCCAGTAGCCTATTCATCACATATTTACATTTGATCAAAGGTTTGGGTGTCAGGGAATTCCAACCATGGACTATGTTTTAGCAGGTCAAACTTGGTCACTGTAACTGCTGTTATGTTTTATTTCACAGTCATAGCTGACAGTATAAATTAGCCAGTGGTCTCATTTTAATACTCTAAGTCAGGGGTCTCCAATCCTGGTCCTCGAGGGCCGCTGTCCTGAAGGTTTTCAGTGTTTCCCTGCTCCAGCACACCTGAGTCTAATAAAGGGTCATTATGAAGCTTCCACAGAGCTTGGTAATGGCTCATTCATTAGAATCAGGTGTGCTGGAGGAGGGAAACGTCTAAAACCTTCAGGACAGCGGCCCTCGAGGACCAGGATTGGAGACCCCTGCTCTAAGTAGTTCTTTCACAATCTTCTGGTTCGTTATTTTAAATGACACACTTCAACTTCCAGAGTGAGCTGGCAGTCGCTGTGCCCTGGGGAAACTGGCACTTAAAACAAGTTTACGGTGCTCAATCAAACTCCAAACCTAACTCCCTCCTGAAGTGCATATTCTGAGACACCTTGACATTTGGGCAGGTTTAGGCAAACATGATGTACTGTTTTCTCTTTAAAGCCAAGTAGAGATTTGACTCAAGGACAGTGGCTCTGCCAGAATTAATGTGTATGGATTGAAAGAATTGCCTGTACTTGTGACATTAGACTTTGTGATTTGGTTTGGCTGAATGATTTAGCATCACTACTTAAAGTGCAGTAACATTCCTTACACCAGGCACGGCACTTGTTGATCGAATATAAGTTTATAATTGTGTTCTCGGGGAACTGATATCTTAAAACAACTATTGCATCTTTAGCAGATTCAGTTCTTGACTTCTAATTTGATTGCTGTCAAATATAAAGGGCAATTATTGATAAACCAGAACTGTATCCTACAAACCTCACTTTCCTCTATTTTGTTCTATTGACTGTTATCTGGAATCTTGTGTTGCTAAAGTAAGACGTGTGTGCTTGTTTCTAATGAATGAGAAATGCTGCCAATCATGAGTGAAAGTATCCCCTTTCCTGTTGAGCAACATGCATCTATATATGTGCTGGGTCTTCGTTCAAGCCAACAGGTTTGATTGCAGTTCCACCAGGAGGCACAGTTTTGAGTGAGCTCTGTTGACACAAAACACTTTCCATTGAACACCAACAGCAAAGTCTATAGTCACTTAGAACAAATGGTCTATGTACTTCACATAGTGAGCCCTAACCCTTCACACAGTGTACACAGTGAAGTACAGTATAAAGATACAAAAGGAAATAGACTAGGTTTAATATCAAAGCTGATGTAGGAATTTAGATGTCAGATCTTATAACCCAAATTGTGAGGACCATGGTTTTATGGAGCATGATGACAATCTGTTCTAAGTTGTTGTCATGTTCCATACCTGATCTATATTTATGGACACAGTTGTGTATTACTGAATGATGTGTTTAAATAAACTTTGGAGCTTCGTCAAGATTCAGTATGTTTATAATGTTTCGCTACAAATACATTCATTTTGGCATATTGTTATATAAACATTCTAACAAATATAACAATTTTCAATAGTATATTTAAATAATAAATGACATTGTGATAGATGTGGCATAGGCAACATCTAAAGGTCTCCTGGTTTCACTCCACACGGGCACAGATCTGAAACAGAAACACACTCTTCCATCATTTTGGTACATTGTGAGCAACATGCATCCTGAATCAGTTGCATGTATACCTCCCTATCCTTTGATGATATCTTTTTAGCTGAATGTTCTACCTCATATGTCTTTTTTTATTATTTACATTTGGATTAGGAAATTAAGCAAAGTGTGACAAATAGAAAGAGAAGTGGAATACATGCAGCAAAAGGCCTCAGTTGGAGGCCAGGCTGACATCTAGTGAGGCCTCAGCCCACACTGCATCCCAGCATCTCACCTTGTTTCTGGTACTCCACCTGGGTCAGAAACAGGCCCTGGGGGGGTGCAGTCAGGTTCTGAGGGTAGGCCAGAGAGTCCTGAGCCTCCAGTAGTTTTTCTAGCTGAGAAACTGAGAGTTTTCCCTGGCCGACCGCCACCAGTGCCCCAGTCATCCTGCGCACCTGCAGGACAGCAGCGAACAGGTGAGGCACTAAGAAGCTCAGGGAGCAGCAGATCAGTCATTTTTCTTTACCAGCCAGCAGGAGGCGCTAAACATCTTCTGTAAACTTGATAGTGATTAGGAAGGCCTTTTGGTAGCTAAACATCTTCTGTAAACTTGATAGTGATTAGGAAGGCCTTTTGGTATCTTGTGAAAATCAAGGAACTTCTCGAGTCTCACCTGTTTGTAGAGAAAGGATCTACTCTTGAAAGTAAGCTCCCAAAACTGGATCTTTCTGAAAGGACAGAACCAAGAACTGAGGATAATATATAGATATATACACTAGTCTCTGAGGAATCTAATATTCTTCCCTTTCAAACGCATGCTAGAGCAGATCGGCTTCTGTGCGTCTAAATTCTGAAACCGAAACAGTTTTTAAAGGTTGAAAAAATCTTTAAGGATTTAAAAAAACAACAACTAACTTTTCCATCATTGATGATTACTTGATGAGCTACTGATACACTGTACTGTACTTTGATTTGAAAATATTTAAATCAAAATATCCCACCGCCTGCCTTAAAGACTCCTCCAAAACACAAACTGCCTGACAACTAGCAGTCTAGTCAAAGTACTGACTTCACTTTTCACTCAAACAAGTATGGGCTGAGACATGCTTCATTACGTTACTACTAACTGTTGGACCTCACATCATATTAATACTAAAAGTAACAACCATGGTTTGAAAATGTAAGTAGATGAAAGTAAAGAGTACAGCACTAATACCAGAACAATCTACTTCCCATCTATTGCTACACAATCAACCTCTACCATATTATTATATTATTATATTATTAAGTTATCATATTATCCATCCATTTTCTTCCTGTTTATCTGGGGCAGGTAAGCAGTCTGAGCAGGGAGGCCCAGACTTCCTTCTCCACACACACCTCCTCCAGCTCCTCTGGGGGGATCCCAAGGTGTTTCCAGGCCAGCCGAGAGACATAGTCCCTTCAGCGTGTCCTGGGTCTCCCCCAGTTTCGGGTAATTCTGACCCTGAAGAGAGCGCGAGGGTTAAGTGTGTGTGCGCATGCGTATGTGTGCAGGGATGAATTTTCTTCCAGCACATGACTTTAGACAGGAGTTTCCAACTCGCTCCCCAAGCGCCATTAAAGCAATCGTGTCGTCCCCATCATGTCCATATTGTACACCATATTCTTATGGTTAATAATAAATGAGCATGGAAGTGCCATTTGGCACGGGAGAGACCCCCATGACCATTTAATTCTGTCAACATAATGCGCCTCCCCTTTCATCTCCTACAGCATCTGGGATTATATCTGCCGACCTGCAGACAGGCACGCACATACACACACTAAAACAGGTTGGTGTTTGATTTCCATGAAGGCTGAAAGGGTATTGAACACCTCCCTGAGAGGGAGGTTGGGGTTAGTGTGTTACCTGTGGAGGTATATTAAGTGTGGAGGTGACTTACCTGTGGAGGTGTGTTACCTGTGGAGGTATATTAAGTGTGGAGGTGTGTTACCTGTGGAAGTGCCTGTGAGTGAACGCCTCTCCAGGCTCCAGGAGAGCCAGATCCAGGGTCTTCACAGGGTCCTTGAAGGGCGTCTCAGAGTTCAGCGCTCTGAAACTGCTGAAGTTATGGGTCCCCACCAGTAGGGAAGCAGCCTCACGCATGGCCCCCACGTTCAGCTCCCTTAAACACACACACAATCAGGAGACAGAGACAAAGCAGGGCCTCGTCAGGAGAGAGAGAGGCAGGGCCTCGTCAGGAGAGAGAAAGGCAGGGCCTCATCAGGAGAGAGAGAGGCAGGGCCTCGTCAGGAGAGAGAGAGGCAGGGCCTCGTTGGGACAGAGAAAGGCAGGGCCTCGTCAGGAGAGAGAGAGGCAGGGCCTCGTCAGGAGAGAGAGGCAGGGCCTCGTCAGGAGAGAGAGAGGCAGGGCCTCATCAGGAGAGAGAGAAGCAGGGCATCATCAGGAGAGAGAGAAAGCAGGGCCTCGTCAGGACAGAGAGGCAGGGCCTCGTCAGGAGAGAGAGAGGCAGGGCCTCATCAGGACAGAGAGGCAGGGCCTCGTCAGGAGAGAGAGAAAGCAGGGCCTCGTCAGGAGAGAGAGAGGCAGGGCCTCGTCAGGAGAGAGAGAGGCAGGGCCTCGTCAGGAGAGAGAGAGGCAGGGCCTTGTCAGGAGAGGCAGGGCCTCGTCAGGAGAGGCAGGGCCTCATCAGAAGCAGCTGTGAGGGCCACCAGGGTGCTCTGCCTACTCATCAGAGATGAGGAGCAAGAGAACTGGGGAGGCTGGAAGAGCAGTACTGAATGAGATAGAGACAGAGCTGGCTGGAGGGGGGGTGAGAGAGGGAGGACAACTGTGCGTGGGGGTGGTTCTGGGTATGTAGAAGCCTGCAGCTTGTCTTGCCCTACTTTGCCCAAAAAAGTAAAGAAGAGGTGAGGAAGAGAGACAACATTCTGTACCACTCCTGTCTGCATCCCCCTCCTTGTGTCTCTGTCTTCCATCTCTCATCCCCCTGCTTGTGTCTCTGTCTTCCATCTCTCATCCCCCTGCTTGTGTCTCTGTCTTCCATCTCTCATCCCCCTCCTTGTGTCTCTGTCTTCCATCTCTCATCCCCCTCCTTGTGTCTCTGTCTTCCATCTCTCATCCCCCTGCTTGCAGTGGTTCTCTGATTACTCTTGTTTGTTTGTGCTTGTCAGTTTAGATAAGCCAAATAACTCAGCAGACCCTGATGTTCTTCTCCTGAGTGGGTGGGAGCATACCATGTTGGTGTGTATTATTCATGTGTGTATTATTCACGTGTGTATTATTGATGTCCCCCTGTTTCAGTCAGTGGCAGCTCATCAGATTATTGTAAGTGTGTGTACAGGAGGGTGGTGTGGGAGTGAGTGGGTGTGTGTGGTGCGTGTGTGTGTGTACAGGAGGGTGGTGTGGGAGTGAGTGGGTGTGGGTGGTGCGTGTGTGTACAGGAGGGTGGTGTGGGAGTGAGTGGGTGTGTGTGGTGCGCGTGTGTGTGCGGAGTGTGTGTGTCTACAGGGGGGTGGTGTATGTACTGTGTGTGTGGTGCATGTGTTGCATGTGTGTGCGCTGTGTGCGTGTGTGTGTACAGGGGGTTGGTGTGGGAGTGAGTGTGTGTGTGATGTGTGTGTGCTACGTGCGTGCGTGTGTACAGGGAACAGTGGAGTGAGTGAGTGTGTGTGTGTGTGTGTGTGTGTATGTGTGTACTGTCTGTGTACTGTCTGTGTGTACTGTCTGTGTACTGTGCATGCTGTGTGTGTACCGTGCGTGTGTACTGTGCGTGTGTGCTGTGCGTGTGAGCTGTGCGTGTGTTGTACTGTGTGTGCTGCGTGTGTGTTTGTGTGTGAGTACTATGTGTGTGCATGCTGTATGTGTGTGCTGCATGTGTGTGTGTACTGTGTGTGTACTGTGTATGTGCTGAGCGTGCTGTATGTGTGTATGTGACTACAACTGGATGGCAAACTGGATGTTCAGTAAGAAGACATCAAACACACACTGGAACCCAGCTAGAGGAAGGGCCATGGTTGCCAGGGTAACTCACGTGTTGCACAGGGCCCAGCACAGCCTGAGGTCAGGCAGGGGCAGCTGGGAGGTCCGGGTCACGCCAGCAGCCAGCCGGTACACATACGTTCGTGACATGGCACGGAAACGAGCGTGGAACCCCCCAGGCACATGGTAGGCACAGTTGACTCTGTCAAACGAATATAGAAACACATGAATATCCAGCAACCTTGTGTTTCAGAGAGTTTCTGACGCAGCTATTTGGATTCTTTTCTAGTTTAGTTGAAGAGCCTGTGGCTCCAATCACAGAAAACTGGGCTGACCTCGGAGGCAGACGTAGACTGACTGAAACAAAGAACTTAGGAGACTTCCTGACCACTAGTATTGCTTGTTCTCAATATTAACTTATGCACACGGGTGATGTTTGTATGGTATATTTGTGTGCAGTGTATATTGCCAGCATACAGTACTCAGTAGACTATAGCGAAAACAGGTTAAGATTCCCAGGGAAGAGATGAATGTGACAGCGTGCAGAGCAAGGCCTTGCATCGACCATCAAGTATGATGTGATCAGACAGTCCTCCCCACACTGTGACATGTTTACAGAACATCTAACCCTGTTCAGAAGACATGATGCACAACAAGGGGCATGTGGCTGAACAGCCCAACAAGTCCACACTGATATAGTGGCTCATATTTAATGCTAGTGAAAAGTCCTTTTTGTCCTTTTTATTTCTGTCTCAGTTGGGTTGACTGAACCTAACACTTGTGAGGTGAACACAGACAAGACACACAGACACAGGTTATTTCCCTCAGTAGTTGGTAACAGTCCTGGTGTGGTAACAGTCCTTATCACAGGTCTGGTGTGGTAACAGTCCTTATCACAGGTCTGGTGTGGTAACAGTCCCTATCACAGGTCTGGTGTGGTAACAGTCCTTATCACAGGTCTGGTGTGGTAACAGTCCTTATCACAGGTCTGGTGTGGTAACAGTCCTTATCACAGGTCTGGTGTGGGAACAGTCCCTATCACAGGTCTGGTGTGGGTTAGGGGGACGAAGATGGGAGAAAAATATCATCCATTGTTTGAAAGGGTGTATATTTAGCCAAGATCACCATCACACACACTGAAACAATTTCATAATGAAATAAGAAATTAAGGTTTAAATCCCAGTGATGAACAGTCACTACCATCATCTATCTCACGAGGATACAGATTATATACTGATCAAATCCAGGCTTATAAACAGATGTCAAATAGACCTTAAACTAACCTAATAACAAAGCTTTTACCTGATTGGCTCCTGCCTCAGGTGAAAGTTGAGGGCGTCGACTAGAACGTCCTCTGAGAATGGGGGTTTGTTGTTTCTGCGTTGTAGGTCAAAGTGGGCGGAGTTGGAGAGGGCGTGGACACCACTGTCTGTTCGGCTGGAGATGGTCAAAGACACGTCGTTAAGCGGACGTAGCTTCCTCACTGCGTCCTGTAGAGTAGAGAGAGGAGAAAGGCAAAGAGAGGGAGATATATAGATCAATGTGGTCCTTGTCAACCCTTCTACGAGTATGAGAAATTCTGTAAAAATAGAATCAGTCAATTATTAAATATGTGTCATCTGGCATGAATCCTGAAGGTGGCAATAGCAGTCATAGCACTGATCTCAGACATGCTGTAAATTCTTGATCATAACATTATGGCAGAAGCAAAAGAACGTGAATTTATCTGCCACTATCTAATGTGGGCTCCTGTCGCTATGATGATGTCACGGATGCAGCATGATATCAGCTGGGTCGACATCTACCATATTGATGAGAACAGAGAAACTTAGATAACACCAGGCTCACAGCAAACTGGTTCCTCCTGAAGATAAATCACATGATTTGGAAGAGACAACACCCAAATGCTTTAACAACCATCTTCAGAGTGTTTCCTGGACTTGACCTCCTTATCAAGTCTAGACATGCACATGCTGACAGTGTTGCATGAAAGGAACAATCTTTCAATGTCTGCCACTTCTCAATACTGACACGTTTGTTATCTCTGCTAAATCAGATGCATGCTGCCATTACTGGACTGAATTACTTGATTGGTGGTAAAACTGTCTATTCTACAAGTGATTTGTTGGCATCTTTTTGAAATCTCTGCTAACGTTTGCTAAATTAATCAATACAACTATTTAAAACAATAAACATAAATATGTGTAGCATATTCTCTAACCCTCCCTGCTGCCTCACCTCCCTCCTGCCTCACCTTTCTCTTGCCTCACCTCTCTCCTGCCTCACCTCCCTCTTGCCTCACCTCTCTGCTGCCTCACCTCCCTCCTGCCTCACCTCCCTCCTGCCTCAACTTTCTCTTGCCTCACCTCTCTCCTGCCTCACCTCCCTCCTGCCTCACCTCCCTCCTGCCTCACCTCCCTCCTGCCTCTCCTCCCTGCTGCCTCACCTCCCTGCTGCCTCACCTCTCTGCTGCTTCACCTCTCTCCTGCCTCACTTCTCTCCTGCCTCACCTCTCTGCTGCCTCACCTCCCTCCTGACTCACCTTCCTGCTGCCTCACCTCTCTCTTGCCTCACCTCCCTCCTGACTCACCTCCCTGCTGCCTCACCTCCCTGCTGCCTCACCTCTCTCCTGACTCACCTCCCTGCTGCCTCACCTCCCTCCTGACTCACCTCCCTCCTCCCTCACCTCCCTGCTGCCTCACCTCTCTCCTGCCTCACCTCCCTCTTGTCTCACCTCCCCCCTGCCTGCTGCCTCACCTCCAGATGGTTCTGGACCCCAAACATCTGATGGTGTGCAGGTGATCTGACCACGCCGCTGGGAACACAGTAGAGGACATCATCAGGACTAGAAATGACATACTTTATTACATAGACACACACACACATACATACACTGGAAATGTCTCTATACTGAAAAGGCGTGACAAGGTTCTTCTTACCAGTATTTAGTTCCAATATATTGAAAAAAGATGAGGTATCGTCTGCTACCTGTGTTCATTATGAGTCTAATGATGTGCGTAAAACGACACAGTTGAAAACATGCAATGCATTCACTGCCGCAGAAACACAGTGAGACAGATGACCTCTTATTTGTAGGTCTACTTCAGTCTTATAAAGTATATCTGCGACGTACGGCCAGTGCATTAAACTACGGCCGCAGGCTCTTAAGTGTCACGGATGTTTTACTGAGAGACTCGTGCATTTGAAACTATGTCTCGCGCTCTCCTGTGTCGCCTTTTCGGGTATGATCGCGTTCAACGCATTATTAAAAATCATGAAATGCCAATGACATAATAGGTCATACCCCCAAATAATTTACAATGAATTATATGACTAATATTATGTCAACAGAAATGTTAAGCATTAAGATGGTCCTTTATCCGTCAAAGAAGTTCGTCCATCTATGATGTCGTCATGATGATTGGCAGAGGGGTGTGTCGTCTCACCAGTGTAACCACGCCTCCTAGTCGTTCTCCAGCGGTGGCAGTGCTCGTTTGACCGGTCATTTGTCATGCAGTGAGAGACTGAATTCGGTGACACAGTGTCAACGTTACCGGGCAAGGAGCTGCCGCGCGACAGAGAATAGCAGACACTGTATCTATATTCCACGCTTTCGAAGCGCCGGGCAATGCAATTGACAGATTGAAAGAATAGAAAAAATAAAAATACTATATCGCAAAAATGACTGTGGATTTTGAGGAATGTATTAAAGATTCACCTCGATTCAGGTAAGAATGATTATGCCATGTACAGCTGTGCGCAATTCTGAAACGAGAATATTATTCCTTGGTCAGACTACATTTACTCGATTCTGTCGTGCAAAACATAATTATAATATTGCAGTTTGCCAATGGATGGCAATGCGGACATATTGACATCGGTTTCCAATAAATCACGTATTTTGACTTATTATCGATACATGGTTTCATTGCTTTGATGAAAGAAAGCGATCTTTTTTCAATTTTACTCGTTTGCCGTCTGTCACCATGCTCTGTAACAGCCTGTAAAACGCGCCCTCAGAACCAGTTGAATGAATGACTTCATGCAAGGTGACGGGTAGAAAGGAAATTGCAATAGTATAGAGATGTGGGAGAATATTTACCATAACGCATCAATGGGTCCTCCTTCTATCTCCCTCCCTTTCCCGTTCTTTCTGTCTCTCTGAAACCATTGAAGCTAATTCCGTTTTTTCATTCTCGACCATGAGACAATTGTAGCAGAGGGCTGGACTGTGCTCGAACAGGGGATGGTGTCCCCGTGTCTATTTTCCTGAAAGCTTGACTGTCTACTGACGTATTCCATTTTCTCAAAGCGATGCATGTTAGATGCAGTCCATCGTTTCACTTTCCACACTGTAGCGACGCGACAGTCCAACGTCAATCTGGAGATGCCCTTGTCAAACCACCACAGCAGTGGCAAGGAGGCTGGGGTTGTGGAATCTGGCTCCAGAGAGGGCTTCCATATTCTGGGCAGAGCTCCAGTCCTGGAGCGTGGCAAACATGAACCAAACATCCTTCAGGGAGATGACCAGAGGAGCTTGATAAATGAAGGTCATCTAAGATCTAGGTCACATATTGTGTGGTTACTATGGTTATAGTGTCTGGTGTTGTTGATTTGAGATCTTCTGAGGTCTATTTGGTTAGTTCCTGTCTGTCGTATTTGGAGTTATGAGCACACTATTGTACTGCAGTTCTCTGGATTTGTCGTTTTTGGCATTTATTCGTTTTCTCACATTGTCATGTTATTTATATATAATTTCTCTCAATCCTACACACACACACTCACACACGCTCTCCGACGTTCTCACACACACTCACAAGAACAAACTCAAAAAATCCTAAAATGCCTCTTGCTGAGGCATCTACCTTAGAACATAACCATTTAAAAAACATTTTGTGACAATGAGCTTTTGAGAGAGTATGATTGGGTATTATGATTGTAGTATCGTTACCATGGATGCAGAAAAAACTCAGTTACACCACGGATCAAGGTTGACAACTCTTCTCTACTTACTGTAGATCTCAAACTTTTAAAATAGATCTCTAACCTTCTAAACAGATCTCTAACCTTCTAAACTATCTCTAACCTTCTAAACACATCTCTAACCTTCTAAACTATCTCTAACCTTCTAAACTATCTCTAACCTTCTAAACAATCTCTAACCTTCTAAACAGATCTCTAATGCTAACCCTCTAAACTATCTCTAACCTTCTAAACTATCTCTAACCTTCTAAACAATCTCTAACCTTCTAAACTATCTGTAACCTTCTAAACTATCTCTAACCTTCTAAACTATCTCTAACCTTCTAAACACATCTCTAACCTTCTAAACTTTCTCTAACCTTCTAAACTATCTCTAACCTTCTAAACAATCTCTAACCTTCTAAACTATCTCTAACCTTCTAAACAATCTCTAACCTTCTAAACAGATCTCTAATGCTAACCTTCTAAACAATCTCTAACCTTCTAAACTATCTCTAACCTTCTAAACTATCTCTAACCTTCTAAACAATCTCTAACCTTCTAAACAGATCTCTAATGCTAACCTTCTAAACAGATCTTTAACCTTCTAAACTATCTCTAACCTTCTAAACTATCTCTAACCTTCTAAACAGATCTCTAATGCTAACATTCTAAACAGATCTCTAATGCTAACCCTCTAAACTATCTCTAACCTTCTAAACAGATCTCTAATGCTAACCCTCTAAACTATCTCTAACCTTCTAAACTATCTCTAACCTTCTAAACTATCTCTAACCTTCTAAACAGATCTCTAATGCTAACCTTCTAAACTAATGCTAACCTTCTAAACAGATCGCTAATGCTAACCCGCCAAACTATCTCTAACCTTCTAAACAGATCTCTAATGCTAACCTTCTAAACTATCTCTAACCTTCTAAACAGATCGCTAATGCTAACCTTCTAAACAGATCGCTAATGCTAACCTTCTAAACAGATCTCTAATGCTAACCTTCTAAACAGATCGCTAATGCTAACCTTCTAAACAGATCGCTAATGCTAACCCTCCAAACTATCTCTAACCTGAAACTGAGTTTACTCTCTTGTCTCTTGGCAAACCTTCCGTCTCTCCGATTTTCTCCTTCTTCGCGGTGTCCTGCATGGTATCCTGTCTGCCTGTTTCAGGACTTTCAAATGAAAGGAGAATGGGAGAGAAGAGTGTGTCAATGGGCTTTGCTCTGTAATGGAAGTAGCAGATGAAGGAAAACAACTTGAAAACCCCAAACTGTGATCTGAGTGTGGAAGGGACCCACACCCGCATGTATCACACAGCTATGATGTGTGAAGCAAGTTTTCCTTACGTATGTGAGATCTGGTTTGTGTTCCTCCAGCCGCCTGGTTTGTGTTCCTCCAGCCGCCTGGTTTGTGTTCCTCCAGCCGCCTGGTTTGTGTTTCTCCAGCCGCAGCGAGTTTCAAAGGACTGCCGGCTGCTGTTTGAGGCAACTGTTGTGCAATGCTGTGGGAGAGAGAGAGTGTGTGTGGTCTTGTTTGGTAAACTAAGAAAGAAATAATCTTTTAGGTCCCTTTTCTTGGATCCCACAACTTCACTGCTGTTTCTAGGTTTGTTTTTTGTGTGTGTGGGTTATGGTTAGAATTACATTAAAGATTGGAGTTTGTGGTGACTGAAATAAGATTTTGAACTGTAGGGAATTTGTCCTTACTAGGATGGTAAAACAAACCTGTGTGTATTTCCTCCTTCATGTGCAGGAGCCCATGGCTCTAGCAGTTCAACCCCTCTGACTGCAGGCCCAGACCTGCATGTGTTACAAAGACCTATTTTTCTCTCTGGTTTCCTCATAGAGACACACTGACATGCCTCTTTCTCTCTGACTCTCCCTCGCTATTATCTGTTGTCCTGTCATCTGCCGCACCCTAAACACAGCATCCTGACCAGCACAGATTCACTGTGCAGATAAACTGTGTCAACACAGCTCTGTCCGCAGTTACACCTCTCTGTCACTGACTTTCACTCAACCACTTGGACGGTGGAGAGATAACACCCTGTTTACAGGTTGTACAACAGAGTGACGTGTGCAGCCCGGCTAACATGCTGTCCAGCAGGGTGGATTGTGGGTCATGGTTCGCTCAAGCGTGCAGCTCCTCTCAGTCTCTGGACAGGGACAGTTGGTAAAGGAGAGGCACAGAACACAGGCTAAACATTTGTCATACAGCAGGGAAGTGTCAAGGGGTGTTGAACAACACATTCCAGGGTTCAGCTTGGGTTGGTAAATGTCATTTCAAGCAGTGGACTGTGATTGGTGCGGCATCACAGGCAGGTGGACTGTGATTGGTGCGGCATCACAGGCAGGTGGACTGTGATTGGTGCGGCATCACAGGCAGGTGGATGGATGACCAGGAAGGCAATTTGCTGTTGTCCATCAGGGAGATGGAAGCCACTGGTGAAGTGGACTAGTGCAGCAAAGCATCAGAATATAAAGGGTATTTGATGCATCCCTAGACGATGGCACCAGCAACCTCACAGTTGGAATAAATTCAGGGAGGAAGAACTCTAAAACACAAATGAGAATACCCAGTCCCCTGTTGTCTCCTAGCAACAAAAACAATATCAGTAACAATAGTAACAGATTTACTTTATTTTTGAGTTTAATTAACTCTATGATATCTATAAGATTACGTAGATGCTTTATTTGTACTTTAAAAGTTATATATGATACATATACAAACAAACACAAACGCATTTTAGCTATGTCACGTAGATGGAAAAATATAATCCGGCATGATGCATGGGCAAACAGTAGAGCTGTCTATGAGTAGGAGGCAAATAGAGTCAGTGTTATGATACAATCCAAATGGACGTGAGTATTATCTGATCCATCCAAGAATGGCACACCAGTTAACAGAGGGAAGCTATGAAGAAGCTGTTATTGGAAGGTTTCTGCAGGTTTCTGTTGTAGTTCAGTCTCTGTGTGTGAGGGTTAGGGTTGTAGTTCAGCCTGTGTGTGAGGGTTAGGGTTGTAGTTCATCCTCTGTGTGTGAGGGTTAGGGTTGTAGTTTAGCTTCTGTGTGAGGGTTAGGGTTGTAGTTCAGCCTGTGTGTGAGGGTTAGGATTGTAGTTTAGCTTCTGTGTGAGGGTTAGGGTTGTAGTTCAGCTTCTGTGTGAGGGTTAGGGTTGTAGTTCAGTCTCTGTGTGAGGGTTAGGGTTGTAGTTCAGCCTGTGTGTGAGGGTTAGGGTTGTAGTTCATCCTCTGTGTGTGAGGGTTAGGGTTGTAGTTCAGCCTGTGTGTGAGGGTTAGGGTTGTAGTTCATCCTCTGTGTGAGGGTTAGGGTTGTAGTTCAGCCTCTGTGTGAGGGTTAGGGTTGTAGTTCAGCCTGTGTGTGAGGGTTAGGGTTGTAGTTCAGCCTCTGTGTGAGGGTTAGGGTTGTAGTGAGGACAGTTACAGACTCGTCTGAACTCCTCTGCTGGACTCCACGTTCACGTCTTGTCTAATTGTGTTGCATCTAATCTGTTTTTTTTTTACTCTTTCGTTCTTTAAAAATGACAACCCTGGTTTTTATTCCTTTGACTACGTACTTGGCATAGAAGTGCATCTGTTTTGTTTCTGATACCAGAGAAGGACCATGTCTGGCCTCAGATGTGAGGTTGTGACCTTTCTGGAGAGCTTCTGTCTCAGACATGCAGTCTTGCTAAGCGACACCACATGGGGATAAGGAGGGGCTTAGGGATCATAGTGAGGAACAGCCAGAAAGACCATCATGTTCATTTCCTCTCCTATCGACTCCCCCTCATAACCATAAATATTAAGTACAGAAAAGGATGTTCAGTTGTTTCTGCTGCATGTGTCATTCTGTGCTTCAGTGACGGTTGTGTTCTGAGTCACATCTTTTAATCATCTCTGTTGGTTCCAGATTGATGTCCTGGTTTCGACACACAGACGTTACAGATCTCGTTTGTCTAGGTTCCATACCTGTGTGTATAGAGTCTCACGGTCAGTGTGGTAGATAGACAGCATGGCTGGCTCACCAGGCCAGTATGCAGCAGAGTGGCCCAATCTCTTCATCACTGACAGGCATCAACACTGGCATCGTCCTGGTGACCTCTTACTGTTGCTGCCATGGCAGCCGTCTGTCATTTTCTCCTCCTTCTCTCTTTCTCAGGTTGAGCAAGTGTGCTGTTATATGATTAGCTGTCTAGTTCATTGTGGCATTCAAGTTTTTATCATCAACATTTTGACCAACTGCTAACCTTTTGAACCTGTGTTCTTCATAGTGTCACAAAAACAGGCTTTCCAGCCCTTCCGATTTGCAAAAATATGTTTCTTCCGTTGCGGAGGCATTGCTGGCCGTGACGAATGTCTCCTGCCTTGAACACCAGGGGACAAATCCTCCATGTCGGAAGCATGAGAACACCATTCCAGAACTTCAAAGGCATTCTGGGTAATAGGAGATGTGGAGTTATTGGTTCCAGGGAAGGTAGTACAAGGTGAACTGGGTTTTTATCATGAGCTTGGGTCTCCATCGAAGGGGAGGAGGATGAACTGGTCACTTCTGTGTTGACGTCTGTCAGTAGTTCAGACATGAGGGAGATGCTGTGCCTGGCACACTCACAGAGAAAAGGTCCAGAATGCAATGCTTTTCATGAGATGAGGCTGGTTTGAGTTCACGGGTTACTGTTGTTAAAAACATGCAATAATCTCAGGACCTTGAGGTGTCCATGGTGTTTGAGAAGAGCGGGCTTCATTGGATCATTTCTCATGTGTCATTTCCATTTGATGGTCTTTGAGATTTCTTCATTCACCAGTGTCACTCACTCCAGGAAACATACAACTCCAGTTCTTTTTACAGATGGATGCATTCCTTTCCGTGAATGAAACACACCATCGAACTGTACAAATATATTACAATATATAGAATCACAATTATATAGAACAGGGTATGAGAGATTGTGTGTGTGGGATTGTTTGTGTGTATGGTTGGGTATTTGAGATTGTGTATATTCCTTTAGTATATGCTTCCATTCATTTGTTTGTGTGTTGTCTGTGTTGTCTAGGCTTAGGGTGTGTGTTGTCTGTGCTGTTCATGACGATACAAGCCCGTGTCATTGTGTATTGACTACATGCATGACTAGTTAATAGCCTCCTCTATTCTGTAGCTCTTGTCTGGCCCCCTGTCTTGTGATTTCCACGCAGAGAGCAGAGAGCCGAGTGGCATTGTCTCTTCACAGAGAACCACGTCTCCAAGGTCACAGAGAACCACGTCTCCAGGGTTGAGAAAGGGCTGAAGACCCTGGAGACACCTCGACTGGAGACAAAAAGATTGAGGACAGACTGAGATTATTATGAAATATCCTTCAAGTAACAGCAAAGAAAACACAGTAACGATGCATGATAGTGCAGAGGAAGTTTACTAGTCTCATGGCTGTGGCCTTTCAATAGAGCTGTTCATGGACGTACACCAAGCGTGAGGAGAGATAGTCACTCATAAAGGAATGTGCTTGTTTAATCCCTTGTCACGGTTGGCTGCAGGGTTAGGTACAGAGGGAAGGATTAAGATGGAGGCTGTGTGTCTCGTCAAGGTGGTGTGTTTGTGTTGTCCTGTCTTGCTCTGAGAGGAATGTTCTCTGCAGGCTGGCTGGAGGTGACTTGTGTGAGTCATCATCCACACTGATGCAGAAACATCACTGCCTCTGTTATCGGCTGAGAGATCATTGTGTGGTAGACAGCCATTGATCAGCACAGACTGGCCTTTGTGTATTAGGTAGGGTGTGTGTGTGTCACAACACAGGTTTAGATCATGTGACTTCAGGCAGTTGTCTGTTTGCTATGGCAACTGGGGTTTTGACTGTCTTCCTGTTTGTGTATGTGGAAGGGAAGTGTCTTTCTGCTGGTGTCTCCTGCTGGTGTCTCCTGCTGTCCTGCTGGTGTCTCCTGCTGGTGTCTCCTGCTGGTGTCTCCTGCTGGTGTCTGTTGCTGGTGTCTCCTGCTGGTGTGTCCTGCTGGTGTCTGCTGCTTGTGTGTCCTGTTGGTGTCTTCTGCTGGTGTCTCCTGCTGGTGTGTCCTGCTGGTGTCTCCTGCTGGTGTGTCCTGCTGGTGTGTCCTGCTGGTGTGTCCTGCTGGTGTCTCCTGCTGGTGTCTCCTGCTGGTGTCTCCTGCTGGTGTGTCCTGCTGGTGTCTGCTGCTGGTGTCTCCTGCTGGTGTCTCCTGCTGGTGTGTCCTGCTGGTGTGTCCTGCTGGTGTGTCCTGCTGGTGTCTGCTGCTGGTGTCTCCTGCTGGTGTGTCCTGCTGGTGTCTTCTGCTGGTGTCTCAGGCTGTCTGTATTATGTGCTACCTTTTGCTCACACACCACAGAGACAAAAGAGGCATCAAAGATGTGTCTCTGTAGTCCCAGTCATCCATGCGACAGATTAATCTAAAACATGTCATGTATCCTGTCGTGTTACACTACAGTGTGAACATGGAGGACATAGGATCCACTTCTTACTCACTTAGACCAAACTGCTAGACTACATCTCCCATTACCTCTCACAAACTGCTAGACTACATCTCCCATTACCTCTCACAAACTGCTTCAGCCTCTTGATCTTGTCATCTGGGCATAGAACTGTAGTTCCTATGAAACACCAGACCTACGTTGCTCCCTTTAAATATTCCTGTGAGACGTGTGTGGAGCGTTGGGATTGTTGTGAGTTACTGTGAAGATTGTGGTCGGGATTACGTTCTGGCTGTTATAGTATTGATGATGTCTGAAAGTCTGACAGATGGTGTCCTCAACGCTGATGAGGGAATATGCAGGTTTATGTTTTTATCTATTACAATAATCTCGGTTTAAATTTTCATCTATAACATTAATCTGTACTATGACCTTTAGAACCAAAGATCATTTAAGAGCTGCTCTGCTTGTAAGTCATTTACTGAAGACCTGAAACTGTGTTCCTGGAAAGCATGGTAGCTTGGCATTAGACCACCATGAAGACTTCAGCTTGGAGCTGTAACTACACAGGACTGCAAGATTTGAAGACAGGATTAATTTTAAGTACACAGGGAGAATACATTGGTGGTTATTTTCAAAAGACAGCTTAGAACTTTATTCTTTTTAAGAAAGCATTTGACTAATTTATCTCAGAAGGCTCTCATTACTTGTATTATTGTTTTTATTGAGTTTGTTAAGCGCCTTGAACTGCAAATCAGGAATTAAACGTGCAATGAAGTCTTTATTATTATTATTAGGAAATTAATGTTGTTGTTGTTTTGTGCCTCTAAACACAAAAAGTACATTTATGATGTGATGCACATTGCTGTACATTTGGTTGTAATCTACAGCATGAGGCCAAACATTTGTTCTCTCTGTGGACAGTAACAGTGTTGGTAAACAACTTTGGCACTGCAATGTGAGCAGTGATTGTGTCAGTCACAATAGACCAATTCATATTTCTGATTAATGTATCAATGTGTAGTCCTGAGGCAGCCAGCAAGTCAGTCAGCCAGTCAGCCAGGGGAGAGAGTTGAGAGGAGGAACATTAAAAGGGGGAGAGAGTTGAGAGGAGGGGGAACATTAAAAGGGGGAGAGACCTGACTTGACTTCTCCATCACACGGCCATGCATTGACTTTAGTTCACCAAGATGACCATCCCAGGCAGACAAACAGCTGCAGCATAGTTTACCCCCACTGGGATTTATGGAAACGTGACTAAATGGAAACCAGAAACACATTGTTTGAGATTGAAAGCATCCTGTCTAACTGACACACAACTACACAGACTGAGGCCTACTCCACAGCTGCTGGGGTTTGTAGCTACCAGCTTCTGCTGTTTCTATTGTATTAATCTACTGTTTTTACTGTATTGATATGCTCTTTCTACTGTATAGATACTGTGTTGATCTGTGTATGCCATATTTGTGTAGTCTCCTATTGGGGTGTGATGGTGTGAGCGTCTCGGTGTGTTCAGGGTGTTGTGTGAGACACAGGTTGATCAGGCATTATGCGTGTCTGTTGTGTGTCTGAGGTGTGTATGTTGCGTGTCAGTTGCGTGTCAGTTGCGGGTCAGTTGCGTGTCAGTTGCGGGTCTGAGGCATGTATGATGCGTGTCTGATGCATGTCTGAGGCGTGTCTCAGGCGTGTCTCAGGTGTGTATGTTGCGTGTCTCAGGCGTGTCTGAGGTGTGTATGAGGCAATCCATGTTAGGGATGTTGATTGGAATCTTAGGATGAAACAGAATCAGTAAAAGCTGTAGACATCTAGAGATCAGAAACACAGTGCTGTCTATTGTGATGAGGGATCATAGCCAACACTTGTGCTGGCAAATCTGTGGATCAGATTGACAAGAATATAAATCCTTATTTGGGCCAGTGCACATGTATAGTGCTGCTTGAGGTTTGATATGACGATATCCTAGAATGGAAATATTTCTAAGAAAACTGAATGATTCATGGACACTATAGATCCAAGCTGAAGATAGATGCTGAAATCCTTGTCCTTGTATCGTGTTGTCTGTTAATATCCAAACCCATTTAATGAGATTCTCCTGTGACTCAGTACTTCCCTGATCATTCCCACTCAGAGTAGCCTGTTTTTGACACCTCCGTTTTTGGCAGGAATGGTTGGATCTTACAGGGATGTGCTTTAATCGGGGCCTGTTTCCTGGCTGGCAGGGTCCACTGTGTGTTGGAGGGGGGTGGTCTCACATCCAGGCTGGCAGGGTCCACTGTGTGTTGGAGGGGGGTGGTCTCACATCCAGACTGGCAGGGTCCACTGTGTGTTGTAGGGGGGTGGTCTCACATCCAGGCTGGCAGGGTCCACTGTGTGTGTTTGAGGGGGGTGGTCTCACATCCAGGCTGGCAGGGTCCACTTTGTGTTGGAGGGGGGTGGTCTCACATCCAGGCTGGCAGGGTCCACTGTGTGTTGGAGGGGGGTGGTCTCACATCCAGGCTGGCAGGGTCCACTGTGTGTTGGAGGGGGGTGGTCTCACATCCAGGCTGGCAGGGTCCACTGTGTGTTGTAGGGGGGTGGTCTCACATCCAGGCTGGCAGGGTCCACTGTGTGTTGGAGAGGGGTGGTCTCACATCCAGGCTGGCAGGGTCCACTGTGTGTTGGAGGGGGGTGGTCTCACATCCAGGCTGGCAGGGTCCACTGTGTGTTGGAGGGGGGTGGTCTCACATCCAGACTGGCAGGGTCCACTGTGTGTTGTAGGGGGGTGGTCTCACATCCAGACTGGCAGGGTCCACTGTGTGTTGTAGGGGGGTGGTCTCACATCCAGACTGGCAGGGTCCACTGTGTGTTGTAGGGGGGTGGTCTCACATCCAGACTGGCAGGGTCCACTGTGTGTTGTAGGGGGGTGGTCTCACATCCAGACTGGCAGGGTCCACTGTGTGTTGGAGAGGGGTGGTCTCACATCCAGGCTGGCAGGGTCCACTTTGTGTTGGAGGGGGGTGGTCTCACATCCAGGCTGGCAGGGTCCACTGGGTGTTGGAGGGGGGGTGGTCTCACATCCAGACTGGCAGGGTCCATTGTGTGTGTTGGAGGGGGGGTGGTCTCACATCCAGGCTGGCAGGGTCCACTGTGTGTTGGAGAGGGGGGGTCTCACATCCAGGCTGCAGGAGTCCAAATGTGTGTGTTGGAGGGGGAGGTGTGTTCTCACATCCAGGCTGGCAGCGGTCCACTGTGTGTGTTTGGAGGGGGTGGTCTCACATTCCAGGCACATTGCCAGGGTGAGCTGCAGGGGAGCCGGCCTCTCAAAAACACACACACACTAGCAGTAGGCACACACACACACACCACTCACACACACATACATACACACGCCCACACACCACTAGCAGTATCACACATACACACACACACTAACTAGCCCAGTGTTCAACACACACATTCTAGCCCAAAGACCGTGTTCACAGACACACACACACACAACATGTTATTAATCCCTGTCACCATGAGGGTATCTGGGTAAATAGGATCAACACACACTAACGTCCCCTCCTGTCACTAACCCTCAGATGTGTAACACCCTGAGTCATTCTGCAGAGTGACAAGTTTCTCTTCGTGAGGACAGAAGGTCCCTTGTATTCAGCCAGGGGCAGTGTTACAGCTACCGTACCTTACCTGATCACTTACCTGCCTGTTTCAGTTCACTCTCTCTATCTATACCTTACCTACTCACTCACCTGCCTGTTTCATTTCACTCTCTCTGTCTATACCTTACCTACTCACTCACCTGCCTGTTTCAGTTCTCTCTGTCTATACCTTACCTACTCACTTACCTGTCAGTTCAGTTCACTCTATCTATACCTTACCTACTCACTCACCTGTCAGTTCAGTTCACTCTCTCTGTCTATCCCTTACCTACTCACTCACCTGCCAGTTCAGTTCACTCTCTCTATCTATCCCTTACCTACTCACTCACCTGCCAGTTCAGTTCACTCTCTCTATCTATCCCTTACCTACTCACTCACCTGCCAGTTCAGTTCACTCTCTCTATCTATCCCTTACCTACTCACTCACCTGCCAGTTCAGTTCACTCTCTCTATCTATACCTTACCTACTCACTCACCTGTCAGTTCAGTTCACTCTCTCTGTCTATACCTTACCTACTCACTTACCTGCCAGTTCAGTTCACTCTCTCTGTCTATACCTTACCTACTCACTTACCTGCCAGTTCAGTTCACTCTCTCTGTCTATACCTTACCTACTCACTCACCTGTCAGTTCAGTTCACTCTCTCTATCTATACCTTACCTACTCACTCACCTGTCAGTTCAGTTCACTCTCTCTATCTATACCTTACCTACTCACTCACCTGCCTGTTTCAGTTCTCTCTGTCTATACCTTACCTACTCACTCACCTGCCAGTTCAGTTCACTCTCTCTATCTATCCCTATCCCTACTCACTTACCTGCCAGTTCAGTTCACTCTCTCTATCTATACCTTACCTACTCACTTACCTGTCAGTTCAGTTCACTCTATCTATACCTTACCTACTCACTCACCTGTCAGTTCAGTTCACTCTCTCTGTCTATACCTTACCTACTCACTTACCTGCCAGTTCAGTTCACTCTCTCTATCTATACCTTACCTACTCACTCACCTGCCAGTTCAGTTCACTCTCTCTATCTATACCTTACCTACTCACTCACCTGCCAGTTCAGTTCACTCTCTCTATCTATACCTTACCTACTCACTCACCTGCCAGTTCAGTTCACTCTCTCTGTCTATACCTTACCTACTCACTCACCTGTCAGTTCAGTTCACTCTCTCTATCTATACCTTACCTACTCACTTACCTGCCAGTTCAGTTCACTCTCTCTGTCTATACCTTACCTACTCACTTACCTGCCAGTTCAGTTCACTCTCTCTGTCTATACCTTACCTACTCACTTACCTGCCAGTTCAGTTCACTCTCTCTGTCTATACCTTACCTACTCACTCACCTGTCAGTTCAGTTCACTCTCTCTATCTATACCTTACCTACTCACTCACCTGTCAGTTCAGTTCACTCTCTCTATCTATACCTTACCTACTCACTCACCTGCCTGTTTCAGTTCTCTCTGTCTATACCTTACCTACTCACTCACCTGCCAGTTCAGTTCACTCTCTCTGTCTATACCTTACCTACTCACTTACCTGCCAGTTCAGTTCACTCTCTCTATCTATACCTTACCTACTCACTCACCTGCCAGTTCAGTTCACTCTCTCTTATACGCTTACCTACTCAGCTCACCTGTCATTCAGTTCACTCTCCTCTGCGTACACAACTTACCTACTCACTTACCTGATCCTGTTTCAGTTCACTCTATCGTCTATACCTTTACCTACTCCCTCACCTGTCAGTTCAGTTCACTCTCTCTATCTATACCTTACCTACTCACTTACCTGTCTGTTCAGTTCACTGTCTGTCAGCACCAGATGTTATTGGAATTCAAATCTGAGATGACAACACATGTGACACAGCAGGTTTTTCCATATGTTGGTTTCATTACGGACATAAAGTATATGACTCCAACTGTTTGATTTGCAGTTTTTGCTGCCTCAATGTTTTGGTGTTGAACTGTGTTCCCCAGCCTTGCTCAGACATTACAGAGGCCCACATTAAAACACTGTGTTCTGTGTTCTGTCTACAGACTGTAGAGAAGCTGTGTTCTGTCTACAGACTGTAGAGAAGCTGTGGTCTGTCTACTGACTGTAGAGAAGCTGTGTTCTGTCTACTGACTGTAGAGAAGCTGTGTTCTGTCTACTGACTGTAGAGAAGCTGTGTTCTGTCTACTGACTGTAGAGAAGCTGTGGTCTGTCTACTGACTGTAGAGAAGCTGTGGTCTGTCTACTGACTGTAGAGAAGCTGTGTTCTGTCTACTGACTGTAGAGAAGCTGTGTTCTGTCTACTGACTGTAGAGAAGCTGTGGTCTGTCTACTGACTGTAGAGAAGCTGTGTTCTGTCTACTGACTGTAGAGAAGCTGTGTTCTGTCTACTGACTGTAGAGAAGCTGTGTTCTGTCTACAGACTGTAGAGAAGCTGTGTTCTGTCTACAGACTGTAGAGAAGCTGTGTTCTGTCTACTGACTGTAGAGAAGCTGTGTTCTGTCTACAGACTGTAGAGAAGCTGTGTTCTGTCTACTGACTGTAGAGAAGCTGTGTTCTGTCTACTATGACGTTAGAGTGGGAGGGGCCATAGACATTTCTGGCTTCATTGAGGGAAACCAAAGAGAAACACTTCCCTGAAGTCTAAACAGAGCAGAGCAACAGGCTCAGAACAGGTCATAGCTGCGTCTGTGCTGTCAAGGAGGAAAGAGAACGTTGTATTAAAAAGAATTTGGAATGCCCAGCTGTCTGTTCTAGTTCCAACACGCCAGCTACATTACCTCTGAGGGGGATATATGTGTTCGTGTGAAGCAAACGCCTTATACAAGCCAGTTTCATCTTGAGTGTGTGTCTGTTCCTCACACACCCACGGCCATCAGCACTTTCACAGGTAGCCATTATTATTTTCTTTTCCCTTCCTGTCCTCGTTTCCTCTTTCACCCTCCAACAGTCATCACTCCTTTCCTGTATGGCACCTGTCACAGTGTTCCACCCAGACTGTCATCTATGTCCCCAAACATAGAGGAATGTTTGAGTGTTTGCAGGGTTACTGGGTCACACTAAAGAAGACTCCTGGGAGCATTACTATGGGACGTACAAACTCTTTCTGGCCCAATCTCTCTCGCTTTATTCCCTTCCTCTCTTTCAGCTTGTTTAAGAGGAGGAGAGCCCTTCATTATGTGGTGTCTGCTTCCAGAGCAGTGTCAGATATCTGGAAGATCAGACAGACCTCCATGGCTTGCCTGTGGTGGGCCCTCCCAAGCCCCAGACTACACCCTGGTCCCTGGATGCACACTCTAGGAGCCTGGCTCTGGGTGGGAACCTGATGTAGCTTCAGCCTCAGTTAGCATGAATGGCCAAAACAAACCCAGTTGAATCCTGTCTGGTGGAGACCCTGTCTGGTAGAGACCCTGTCTGGTGCACACCCTGCCTGGTGGAGACCCTGTCTGGTAGAGACCCTGTCTGGTGGAGACCCTGTCTGGTAGAGACCCTGTCTGGTGGAGACCCTGTCTGGTAGAGACCCTGTCTGGTAGAGACCCTGTCTGGTAGAGACCCTGTCTGGTAGAGACCCTGTCTGGTAGAGACCCTGTCTGGTAGAGACCCTGTCTGGTAGAGACCCTGTCTGGTAGAGACCCTGTCTGGTAGAGACCCTGTCTGGTAGAGACCCTGTCTGGTAGAGACCCTGTCTGGTGGAGACTCTGTCTGGTGGAGACCCTGTCTGGTGGAGACCCTGTCTGGTGGAGACCCTGCCTGGTAGAGACCCTGTCTGGTGGAGACCCTGATAAACACAGCCATACCACTTGGCTAGAATAATGATGAATGGTGTAAGTGCGTAGCAAGTTTCCTTGTAGGCGGAGGCTGTGGTCCCTGGTGGCTCAGAGATGCTCTCAGTTCTCCAGCCAGCAGGCTCAGGGCTGACAGTCATAGACTTGATTCCTTTATTTAAGATACATACAGTATCACATGGCTAACAAGGAAATAATCCCTCCATTTAAATGACTCTGACTGCAGTCAACGGTTTACTTGCTAGTGGTGGGTCTTACTTTGTATACATGTGGTCACAGTCGCTTTTCAGAGCTTCAGAGACACAAAAGATGTTAAGCTGCTTTGTTAGTTCAGCGGGTCTGAAGTCTAGCTCATTGTTTCTTCAGGGAATCAATTTCACGTTTGTTCATTAATTGGGGCTTTTGAAAGACATGGTGATGGTGCCTTTGTTGTTGATGAAACAGGAGAGCATTATGAGACCTCGACAAATAGGGTTAGGAACGTTTGCTGGTTTGAAAAGCCAGGGTCCTGTGTGTTTGTGGTGCACAAACAAGTGACCATTTGATGAGGTGAATTGGGATGGTGTATGTGTTCGTTTGTGTGTGTTCATCACGGCTGATACAGGCAGGACAAAGACCTGGATTCAGATGGTTGTTTGATGACTCCAGTCACAACACTCATTGCTGCTCTATTTGCTGTAAAATACAGTCTTGTGTTTGTAGTCACACACATTCACATGCTCACACATAAAATACAGTCTTGTGTTTGTAGTCACACACATTCACACGATGCTCCACACATACACGACCTATATACGCGTATACAATACCAGGATCACAAACCTAACGTACCACACTCACTCACTCGCACATACTCACACATATACTAGAATATACAGACAACTACTAAAACAATACACACCACTCTCATACTTAATACATACAATGAGATACAGGACACACCAAGATGGAGACTGATGGAGACTGAGGGAGACTGAGGGAGACGGATACGTTATAATGAGGTAGGGAGAGAAGTGAGAGACGAGCCTACAAACAGGAGAATTTTAGAACAAGAGAGAGAGAGCGAACGCTCTGAAGCTGACTGTGTGGAACCGAGAGAGAGAGAGAGAGAAGCAGGACATGTAGATGCTTGAACTATTGCTGTCCATTCCTTCTCCCTCCCAGACTCTCTTCATTTATCACTGAACTGACGAGAGATGAATAAGAGAAGAGACAAATGGAAATAAGTGACGGTGAGATTAAATTGGGAGGGAGAAAAAAGGGAGAGATGGTCGGTGGCTCTCTGGTAAAGAAACACTAGTAACGCTGAGGCCAGTAACCATGGTGATCAGGGTCACTGAGTCGTTGCCATGGAGCTGCCTACTTAGGATTCTGAAGAGTAAATTAGTGAAGTGTGCATGTTGTTGATTTGGGAGGGTGGGGCAGGGATGAAAAAGGATCTGTTGTAGATGAGAATAGAAGACTTAAAAAGAAACTAGCGGGCAAGCTAGCCAGCGGATGGGTTAGCGGGTGGGCCAGCTTGCGGGCAGGCTAGCCAGCAGGCGTGCTAGCGGGTATGCTAGCTGGTGGGCTAGCCAGAAGGTGGGCTAACGTGCTAGCTAGCGGGCGAGCATGGTGGGCTAGCAGGCAGGCTAGCCAGCAGGAGGGCTAGCTAGCATGGTGGGCTAGCGGGTGGGCTAGCTAGCATGGTGGGCTAGCCAGCAGGTGGGCTAGCTAGCAGCTAGCATGGTGGTTTCTCACAGCTGTGACATTCCTCTGTTTTGTTACTGGCCGCTAACATGTTCTTTTGTCTTTGGATGAACCACAGCAGATGTTTCATGAATCTATGCCTTTGTAGTTTTTCTCATGTTCTGTGTGTCCTCGTTGAAGGGTGTCTGATACTGTTGGACTGTCCTGAAAGATGTGTGAGGAGGGGCTATGTCTTCCCTAGAGGAATATGCGGATGACAGACACGTATTGCTTGTGTGTGTGTGTGTGTGTGTGTGCTGTGTGTGTGTGTGGTAAAGTGTGTGTGTGTGTGTTGTGATCGTGAACTGATGGCAGGAGCAGTAAAAAGAATGTATTCATGCTAGAATTAACACACGCATGGGGCTGAGAATAGACATCTTTACTGATGCTCACCCATGCTGAAGAGTGTGCACATGGCGCTCGTGCACGTGAAGAGGTCTTCCCCCACATCACCATGGCGACACAGGCACTTAGGGACACTACTCGTGTACTGATACTGTAAACAGCATGAATACCACTATTATTACCATGGAATACTAGACCACCAGGACATAGACCAGGAGATGTCTACATACACACACCACGACTGCCACACACAACAAGCTCACACACACGTGTTCAGCACACAACACATGCTCACACACACATGCTCACACACACATGCTCACACACACACAATGTTCCGCACAACATCTCACATCACACATACATGCTCACACATACATACTCACACAAACAAGCATAGACACACACACAAACATGCTCACGCACACACACAATGCTCACACTACACAACATAGTTGGTCACACAAACACACATTGCTGCACAACACATTCACCACGCACACTATGCTCCGGACACACATTGTGCGTTACACACACATCGATGTAATCCACACAGGACATTGTCTCACACACAACACACAATTGTTCAGCACACACATCAGGCGAGATTATTCACGACATCATCGAAAGTATATGCTCACACAGACATGCTCACCCCACACACACACAAACAAAAAAAACATTCAGCGACTGCACCCACCCCCACCCCCCATTCACACACACACAAACAAAAAAAACATTCAGCGACTGCACCCACCCCCACCCCCCATTCACACACACACACATATTCACACACACACATGCTCACACACACACATGCTCACACACACATGCTCACCACACACCACACATGCTCACACTTGACAGCTTCAACGAGCACACTGACATGCTCACACTGACATGCTCAACACCCACACACACATGCACACACTGAACATGCTTCACACCCACACATGCTCACACACACACATGCTCACACTAGGTGGAACAATGCTCAACACACCACGTATGGCTCACACTGACATGCTCCACAGCAGCAACATTCACAAAACACACATGGCGTCACACACACATGCTCACCTGACATGCTCACCTGTGTTCTGTCTACAGACTGTAGAGAAGCTGTGGTCTGTCTACTGACTGTAGAGAAGCTGTGTTCTGTCTACTGACTGTAGAGAAGCTGTGTTCTGTCTACTGACTGTAGAGAAGCTGTGTTCTGTCTACAGACTGTAGAGAAGCTGTGTTCTGTCTACTGACTGTAGAGAAGCTGTGTTCTGTCTACTATGACGTTAGAGTGGGAGGGGCCATAGACATTTCTGGCTTCATTGAGGGAAACCAAAGAGAAACACTTCCCTGAAGTCTAAACAGAGCAGAGCAACAGGCTCAGAACAGGTCATAGCTGCGTCTGTGCTGTCAAGGAGGAAAGAGAACGTTGTATTAAAAAGAATTTGGAATGCCCAGCTGTCTGTTCTAGTTCCAACACGCCAGCTACATTACCTCTGAGGGGGATATATGTGTTCGTGTGAAGCAAACGCCTTATACAAGCCAGTTTCATCTTGAGTGTGTGTCTGTTCCTCACACACCCACGGCCATCAGCACTTTCACAGGTAGCCATTATTATTTTCTTTTCCCTTCCTGTCCTCGTTTCCTCTTTCACCCTCCAACAGTCATCACTCCTTTCCTGTATGGCACCTGTCACAGTGTTCCACCCAGACTGTCATCTATGTCCCCAAACATAGAGGAATGTTTGAGTGTTTGCAGGGTTACTGGGTCACACTAAAGAAGACTCCTGGGAGCATTACTATGGGACGTACAAACTCTTTCTGGCCCAATCTCTCTCGCTTTATTCCCTTCCTCTCTTTCAGCTTGTTTAAGAGGAGGAGAGCCCTTCATTATGTGGTGTCTGCTTCCAGAGCAGTGTCAGATATCTGGAAGATCAGACAGACCTCCATGGCTTGCCTGTGGTGGGCCCTCCCAAGCCCCAGACTACACCCTGGTCCCTGGATGCACACTCTAGGAGCCTGGCTCTGGGTGGGAACCTGATGTAGCTTCAGCCTCAGTTAGCATGAATGGCCAAAACAAACCCAGTTGAATCCTGTCTGGTGGAGACCCTGTCTGGTAGAGACCCTGTCTGGTGCACACCCTGCCTGGTGGAGACCCTGTCTGGTGGAGACCCTGTCTGGTGGAGACCCTGTCTGGTAGAGACCCTGTCTGGTGGAGACCCTGTCTGGTAGAGACCCTGTCTGGTAGAGACCCTGTCTGGTGGAGACCCTGTCTGGTAGAGACCCTGTCTGGTGGAGACCCTGTCTGGTCCTGACCCTGTCTGGTAGAGACCCTGTCTGGTGGAGACTCTGTCTGGTGGAGACCCTGTCTGGTCCTGACCCTGTCTGGTGGAGACCCTGTCTGGTGGAGACCCTGTCTGGTGGAGACCCTGTCTGGTGGAGACCCTGCCTGGTAGAGACCCTGTCTGGTGGAGACCCTGATAAACACAGCCATACCACTTGGCTAGAATAATGATGAATGGTGTAAGTGCGTAGCAAGTTTCCTTGTAGGCGGAGGCTGTGGTCCCTGGTGGCTCAGAGATGCTCTCAGTTCTCCAGCCAGCAGGCTCAGGGCTGACAGTCATAGACTTGATTCCTTTATTTAAGATACATACAGTATCACATGGCTAACAAGGAAATAATCCCTCCATTTAAATGACTCTGACTGCAGTCAACGGTTTACTTGCTAGTGGTGGGTCTTACTTTGTATACATGTGGTCACAGTCGCTTTTCAGAGCTTCAGAGACACAAAAGATGTTAAGCTGCTTTGTTAGTTCAGCGGGTCTGAAGTCTAGCTCATTGTTTCTTCAGGGAATCAATTTCACGTTTGTTCATTAATTGGGGCTTTTGAAAGACATGGTGATGGTGCCTTTGTTGTTGATGAAAGGGCCATAGAGTCGACTAGGGTTTGGAACGTTTGCTGGTGTGAAAAGCGGTCTGTGTGTTTGTGTGAAAAGTGACCAATTTATGAGTGAATGTGTGTATGTGTGTTTGTGTGTTTATTAATGGCTGATACAGGCAGGACAAAGACCTGGATTCAGATGGTTGTTTGATGACTCCAGTCACAACACTCATTGCTGCTCTATTTGCTGTAAAATACAGTCTTGTGTTTGTAGTCACACACATTCACATGCTCACACATAAAATACAGTCTTGTGTTTGTAGTCACACACATTCACATGCTCACACATACAGATATATACGGTATACACATACAGACACACTAACGTACACACACTCTCACTCTCACATACTCACACATATACTGTATACAGACACACTAACATACACACACTCTCATACTTACACATATATACAGACACACAAGAGGGAGACTGATGGAGACTGAGGGAGACTGAGGGAGACGGAGGTAGAGTGAGGGAGAGTGATGGAGACGAGCCACAAACAGGAGAATTGGAACAAGAGAGAGAGAGAGCGAGAGAGAGAGAGAGAGAGAGAGACAGAGATGTGTACTATTGCTGTCCATCCTTCTCCCTCCAGACCTGCTCATTATCACTACTGACGAGAGATGAAAAGAGAGACATGGAAAGGAGGGTGAGATATAAATTGGGAGGGAGAAAAGGGAGAGATGGTCGGTGGCTCTCTGGTAAAGAAACACTAGTAACGCTGAGGCCAGTAACCATGGTGATCAGGGTCACTGAGTCGTTGCCATGGAGCTGCCTACTTAGGATTCTGAAGAGTAAATTAGTGAAGTGTGCATGTTGTTGATTTGGGAGGGTGGGGCAGGGATGAAAAAGGATCTGTTGTAGATGAGAATAGAAGACTTAAAAAGAAACTAGCGGGCAAGCTAGCCAGCGGATGGGTTAGCGGGTGGGCCAGCTTGCGGGCAGGCTAGCCAGCAGGCGTGCTAGCGGGTATGCTAGCTGGTGGGCTAGCCAGAAGGTGGGCTAACGTGCTAGCTAGCGGGCGAGCATGGTGGGCTAGCAGGCAGGCTAGCCAGCAGGAGGGCTAGCTAGCATGGTGGGCTAGCGGGTGGGCTAGCTAGCATGGTGGGCTAGCCAGCAGGTGGGCTAGCTAGCAGCTAGCATGGTGGTTTCTCACAGCTGTGACATTCCTCTGTTTTGTTACTGGCCGCTAACATGTTCTTTTGTCTTTGGATGAACCACAGCAGATGTTTCATGAATCTATGCCTTTGTAGTTTTTCTCATGTTCTGTGTGTCCTCGTTGAAGGGTGTCTGATACTGTTGGACTGTCCTGAAAGATGTGTGAGGAGGGGCTATGTCTTCCCTAGAGGATATGGGATGACAGACACGTATGTGTGTGTGTGTGTGTGTGTGTGTGTGTGTGTGTGTGTGTGTGTGTGTGTGTGTGTGTGTGTGTGAACTGATGCAGGAGCAGTAAGAATGTATTCATGCTAGAATTAACACACGCATGGGGCTGAGAATAGACATCTTTACTGATGCTCACCCATGCTGAAGAGTGTGCACATGGCGCTCGTGCACGTGAAGAGGTCTTCCCCCACATCACCATGGCGACACAGGCACTTAGGGACACTACTCGTGTACTGATACTGTAAACAGCATGAATACCACTATTATTACCATGGAATACTAGACCACCAGGACATAGACCAGGAGATTCTACACACACACACATGCTCACACACACATGCTCACACACACGTTCACACACACACATGCTCACACACACATGCTCACACACACATGCTCACACACACACATGTTCGCACAGACATGCTCACACACACATGCTCACACATACATACTCACACACACATGCTCACACACACATGCTCACACACAGACATGCTCACACACACACATGTTCACACACACACATGCTCACACACACGTTCACACGCACACATGCTCACACACATGTGCTTACACACACACATGTTCACACAGACATGCTCACACACACACACATGTTCACACACACACACATATTCACACACACATGCTCACACAGACATGCTCACACACACACATGCTCACACACACATTCACACACACATGCTCACACACACACATGCTCACACACACATATTCACACACACACATGCTCACACACACATATTCACACACACACATGCTCACACACACACATGCTCACACACACATGCTCACACACACACACACATGCTCACACTGACATGCTCACACACACACATGCTCACACTGACATGCTCACACACACACATGCACACACTGACATGCTCACACACACACATGCTCACACACACACATGCTCACACACTGACATGCTCACACACACACATGCTCACACTGACATGCTCACACACACATTCACACACACATGCTCACACACACATGCTCACACTGACATGCTCACACACACACATGCTCACACACACACATGCTCACACACACACATGCTCACACTGACATGCTCACACACACACATGCTCACACACTGACATGCTCACACTGGAATATTTATGATGTGCCTTCAGGGGTCGTTGGTGATTCCTCCTCCTCTCTGTCCACATACACACGTGTTCACACCACATACACATACATAGTGTGTGTGTGTGTGTGTGTGTGAGGTGTGTGTACATCATGTGTGTGTGAGGTGTGTGTGTGTGTACATGGTGTGTGTGTGTACGTGGTGTGTGTACATGGTGTGTGTGTGAGGTGTGTGTGTGTGTACATGGTGTGTGTATGGGTGTGTGTGTGTACATGGTGTGTGTGTGGGTGTGTGTGTGTGTACATGGTGAGTGTGTGTGTGTGTGAGGTGTGTGTACATACATTTCGTATGTTTCTGCAGCTGTGGTCCTCAGTAGTTTGTCCCTTACGCTTGTGGCTCAAGAGCTCTCTTAAGTGTTCCAAGTTTATTAACTTTCCAAGACTCAGACCACACACACTCTGGTTTACACGATTCTGTTGAAACAATATGTGAGTCCTGAAAGAGAAGAATGACAAAGAGAGGAAGGATGAGGAGTGGAGGAGGTCTGGACCGGCCCAGTGGAACTCTGGGAATGTGGCATTGCAGCAGGTGCAGACCTGAAGACACAGCAGTACTCTGCCCCCCAGCTGCCAGGCCATGTACAAGCACCCAGGGTCGTGACCTTTCACCTCACAGTGACCTGTGCACAAGAGAGGAGGAAAGAGTTCAGGATTTTACAGACAACACGTCTTTAGTCCAATTACAGAATGTTCTCACAACATACATATATACAGTATATATATATTTATAAATGTGAAATTATATATACTGTATGTGTGTCTGGTCTTGCGTGCGTTGGCCATGAGAGTTCTTTTTAATCTCCATATTGATTGTAGCAGATCTGTCTGTTGGATTTATGGTTCATGGCCTCAAGCATTGATCGTGCTGTCAAGCAATCCTGTGAAGTTTTCTAAAGAATGTCTATGCCTACGGCCATCTCATTAGTCCCTTAAAGATCTTGGGGCACATTGGTGTGTCGTGTGAGACTTGGGCTGTCTGAAATCTCACACTACTTCACTCATCTCCTATATAGTGAACAGCAGTGAGATCTCCTATATAGTGAACAGCAGTGAGATCTCCTATATAGTGAACAGCAGTGAGATCTCCTATATAGTGAACAGCAGTGAGATCTCACTGTACTTCACTCATCTCCTATATATTAAACAGCAGTGAGATCTGCTATACTGTATCTCAGCAGTGTACTAACCATCTGCGTGTGTATTGTGTGTGTGTTGCGTGTGTGTTGCGTGTGTGTTGCATGTGTGTTGCCTGTGTGTTGTGTGTGCTGCATGTGTGTTGCGTGTGTGTTGTGTGTGTTTTTCAGGGCTGGCATTGATGAGGTGGAGACTGATGTGGTGGAGATTGAAGCTAAGCTAGAAAAGGTAGGTACTGCATAAAGCGTCAAATGATACAATTACTGTCAATTACACTTGATATATTTATTATGACTATGATTGTGTAGTTAATATAGTAGTAAAAATACTATGGTGTGATATGTTTTAGAAAAGGACTTAAATCACAGTGCATTAAGTTAGAAACTGTCAATATGATTCAGCCATGTGGTGTGTGTATGTATGATTGTGTGCGTGTGACTTTGTATGTGTGATTGTGTGCATGTAAGAATGTGTGTGTGTATGTGTGGTTGTGTGCATGTAAGAATGTGTGTGTGTATGTGTGGTTGTGTGCATGTAAGAATGTGTGTGTATGTGTGGTTGTGTGCATGTTAGAATGTGTGTGTATGTGTCTGTATGTGTGTGTGTGTATGTGTGTGCTCATCTTGTCACGTGATGTCACATGGGTACCCTGGGTAACCCTAACCAGCATGACACGTTTGCCTCCACGCAGACGCTCACACTGTGGGAGATCAAGACTGCTGGATGCCTACACACACACGACACAAACACACTCTGACACACTGTTTTACACACTTGCAGACACACAAAGGCCATGCAAACACATTCATGTACCCCACTCCACGCACACACGCATGCACACGCTTGCATGCGCACACATGCGCATGCACACTGCTTTGTCAGGGGAGTGGTAATGACTGTGTGCCACTTTTAAGCTTCTCTCATCATCTCATTATCAGTTGAGTGGAAAAGTTGTTGCTTCTGGTGAACATGGTGATTAAGTGTTATTGTGCCACCAGTGTGTGTGTGTGTGTTATCCACGTGTGTGTGTGTGTTATTGAGGTGTGTTTGTGTGTGTGTGTTATCCAGGTGTGTGTGTGTGTTATCCAGGTGTGTGTGTGTGCACTTGGATAACCATCATCATCATCATCGCATTATCTAGAGTCGACTCACTGTCATCTTGTTGCTGCCCCCCTCTCCTCCCCCCCTGCCCCTCCTCCTCCTTGCCCTACCCCCCTCTCCTCCCCCACTGCCCCCCCTCCCCTCTCCTCCCCCCTTGCCCCCCCTGTCATTCCCCTGCCCTCCTCAGCTGGTGAAACTGTGCAGTGGCATGATCGAGGCTGGTCGGGCATATGTCGGCGCCAACAAGCTGTTCGTCAACGGCATCAAAGATCTGTCCCTGCAGTGCAAGAAGGAGGAAATGATTTCTGTGAGTAGACCTTCTGAAGGAAACTTTTGCCTTTCTTCATCATGTTTAGTACTAGTTTGAGAACACAACCAGTTCAGGTGCTCTTTCTGATAACACAAGGGCTAAAGCTCAGTGCTTAGAGCACTGCAGATCAGCAGTTGAAAGGTTCAAATACACTCGTACTGTATGATGGATAAAAGTGCAGGGTTTTTTCAGGACCTTACAGCCGTAACATCATTAGAACTGGAGCTCAGCTACTCGTTCATCATCGTCCTTCTGTCCTGCTTTCCAGAACGTTTCCCCTCTGGAACAATAACAATCCCAGCTGTAAACAGTATTGTCCAGACCCAGACGTTTAGGTTTTATCAGGGAGTGGGTTTGTACAGAGGGTCAGCTGTCGTAACTGTGTGAAATAAGTCAGGGGACATCCATGTTTATACTGGTACAGTAGTTTACATGGTGGCAACAGGAGTGATCTGAGATCTCCTCACAGCATGGGTAGTCATAAAGACATTGCTAGGCAACAGGCTTTCATACTATGGCTAACGTTAGTGCTAATGCTAGGTCTCTGAAGATAACGTTTTTGTCAATGTTAGGTCTCTGAGGATAACGTTAGTGCTAATGCTAGGTCTCCAAAGATAACGTTAGTGCTAATGCTAGGTCTCTGACAATAACGTTAATGCTAATGCTAGCACTCTGAAGATAATTTATTAACCAAGTGTAAAATTAACTGCTCAATGCTGGTGTGATGACTGATAATTTAGCTAATACTTTTATAGAAGAAATATAACTGTACAACATAGTATCCATTTGTGTGCAGCCCCAACAACAGTGACACAGTGAATTTGTGTTTACTCAGCTGTTTAAATCTGTCATTGCAGGAATGTTTAGAGAAGTGTGGGGAGAGACTCCAGGAGATAGTCAACTACCACATGGTAAGGCCCTCCACACACACACACTCTCACACACACTCACACATACTCTAATACACACACACACACTCACACATACTCTAATACACACACTCTCACACATACACACACACACCCGCTTGCACACACACTCTCATACACACACACACACACTCTCATACACACACTCATACAAACACACACACATTTATACACACACTCTCACACACACTCATGCACACACTCTCACACACTCATGCACACACTCTCACACACACTCATGCACACACTCTCACACACTCTGGACTCATAGGTCTCTAGAGAGTCCTGCCGTTCCCATGTGTATCCAAGGCTGTATGGCTGTGTGTGTTTCGCTCAGACAGGGTCAGGGTGAGGAGGTATCTAGATTAGTGTCAGTTAGGGTTAGGGTTAGGTGACAGAGAGAGGTTAGATGACAGAGAGAGGTTAAGGATAGGTGACAGAGAGAGGTTAGATGACAGAGATAGGTTAGGGTTAGATGACAGAGAGAGGTTAGGGTTAGATGACAGAGAGAGGTTAGGGTTAAGGTTAGATGACAGAGAGAGGTTAGATGACAGAGAGAGGTTAGGGTTAGATGGCAGAGAGAGGTTAGATGACAGAGAGAGGTTAGGGTTAGATGACAGAGAGAGGTTAGATGACAGAGAGAGGTTAGATGACAGAGAGAGGTTAGGGTTAGGGTTAGGGTCAGATGACAGAGAGAGGTTAGATGACAGAGAGAGGTTAGATGACAGAGAGAGGTTAGGGTTAGGTGACAGAGAGAGGTTAGGGTTAGATGACAGAGAGAGGTAAGGGTTAGATGACAGAGAGAGGTTAGGGTTAAGGTTAGGTGACAGAGAGAGGTTAGGGTTAGATGACAGAGAGAGGTTAGGGTTAGGTGACAGAGAGAGGTTAGGGTTAGATGACAGAGAGAGGTTAGGGTTAGATGACAGAGAGGGGGTTAGGTGACAGAGAGAGGGTTAGATGACAGAGAGAGGTTAGGGTTAGGTGACAGAGAGAGGTTAGGGTTAGGTGACAGAGAGAGGTTAGGGTTAGATGACAGAGAGAGGTTAGGGTTAGATGACAGAGAGCGATGACAATGTAAATTTGAGGAGTGACATAGTGTCTTTACTTTTCTTGTAGTTGGGTTAGGGTTAGCTGGTCTCAATAAGCATGTTGTGCTTCTTTCTCTCTGTTACTATTCTCCGCTCTCTTATCCTTTTCTGTCTCTACCTTCCTCTCTATCATTTCCATTTTACACCCTCTTCTCTCTCTCCCCTCACTCCTCCTCCACCTTAATTCTGTCTCCCATTTCTCTTTCTGTCTTCTTCCCTCTCTCTCCCCTCCCTCTCTCTTTCCATTTCCCTGTGCTTTCACCAGTCCCCCCTGCAGACAGTGATTACAGTGAGAGCTTGTCTGGCACACACCCCAAACAAAGGGGTGAAGGACGTAGAGAAAGGGAGAGAAAGAGGAAGGGAGAGACCCATCCATCTTTGTTCTCCAATTCCTGGACGTCAATGTTTCAACACTTTTCTAGAGAGAGGGGACTAACAACCAACACAGGCCCAGAATCAGTAACAACACATTCATCTTGTTTATCGACACAGTTCATCTAAGCAATACAGGATACAGCTCCTTGGAACACAAGCACAAACACACACTCACACAAAACCACACACACTCACACAAAACCACACAAACACACACTTACACAAAACCACACACTCACACAAAACCACACACACACAATCAGAAACACACACTCACACAAAACCACACACTCACAGAAAACCACAGACACAATCACAAACACACACGAACACAAAACCACACACACGAACACACAAAACCACACACACTCAATCACAAACACACACTCACACAAAACCACACGCACACAAGCATAAACACACATGAAGACACAGGCATAATGACACAAACATGCACAAATAGTCATCGGTATAGATGTTTGCTGTATTACTCATGTAATAAAAACAGTAGCAAACACATCTGTAGTCCCTGACATCATAATCCCAGATGTAACATACATGGATAGAAATCAGTATAATCCCAGATGTAACATACATGGATAGAAATCAGTATAATAAGTGGGTGTTCATTTGTCCATATTAGCTTCAAAATATAGATGTACATCGTAGAACGATGGAAAAAGATGGAGAGATAGCTAGACCTGCACTCAAAGAAACACACATCCATCTCTATCTCCATCTCTCTCTCCATCTCTCTATCCATCTCTCTCTCCATCTCTCTCCGCACATCCATCTCTCTCCATCTCTCTCCACACATCCATCTCTCTCTCCATCTCTCTCCACATATCCATCTCTCTCTCCATCTCTCTCCACACATCCATCTCTCTCTCCATCTCTCTCCACACATACATCTCTCTCTCCATCTCTCTCCCCATCTCTCTCTCTCCATTTCTCTCTCCATCTCTCTCTTCATCTCTTTCTCCACACATCCACCATCTCTCTCTCTTTATCTCTCTCTCCATCTCTCTCCCCATCTTTCTCTCCATCTCTCTCTCCATCTCTCTTCCCATCTCTCTCTCCATCTCTCCCTCCATCTCTCTCTCCATCTCTCTCCCCATCTCTCTCTCCATTTCTCTCTCAATTTCTCTCTTCATCTCTTTCTCCACACATCCACCATCTCTCTCTTTATCTCTCTCCATCTCTCTCTCCATCTCTCTCTCCACCTCTCTCTCCATTTCTCTCTGTGTCAATGAAGGGGGTGCGGCTCATGTTCAGCAAATATGGAAAATCTCTCTTACACTGTCACCTAGTGGTAGAATACAAGAATGCAAATGTGAAGAATTACTGTCAAAGCAGAGATAGGTGCCATGTGCTGTAACAGATTCTTTTAGAAGCTGTGAGTTGGAGTCAGGTTCTACTGCTGTGAATGTTCACTGGATGTGAACCAACTGAGCTTGTGTATGGCCAGGATGGGTGTACAGTACTGTGTGGATATGATATGACATTGGGACAAAATACTGCCATTTTTAGAATAACCATGGAGACAGCAAACATTATCGGTTACAGAAATGAGAAATAACAAAGTACAAGTGCTTCACTACTGTAGCCTATTTTTCTTATGTCAATACTTTACTGTCTGTCTCTCTGTCTCTCCCCACTTCTCTCTGTCTCTCCCCACTTCTCTCTGTCTCTCCCCACTTCTCTCTGTCTCTCCCCACTTCTCTCTCCAGATTCTGTTCGACCAAGCTCAGAGGTCTGTAAAGCAGCAGCTACAGACTTTCATCAAGGAGTGAGTGTTGCATCTTCTTACACTCCCCTGTTCAGTCTGAGACAGGACAATATGTGTTGGCATACCTCAAATTTGGATTCATTTAGAAATGAAATATTATACACCAGCAAACATGTACAAAACAAGGCTAATTATCAATACTAACCACTCTCTCCTGCTCACCCTCTCCCCCCCTCCTCTCTCTCTCTCCCTCCCTCTCCCCTTCTCCCCCCCTCCTCTCTCTCTCCCTCCCTCTCCCTCTCTCCCCCCTCCTCTCTCCATCTCCCTCTCTCTCCCCATCTCTCTCCCTCCCTCGCTCCCCACCTCTCCCCCCTCTCTCTCTTCTCCCCCCCTCTCCCCTGCTCTCCGCTCCTCTCCTCGGTTCGTCGTCTGCGAGCACCGTGCCCGTACTTGGAGCACCGGGACGGAGACGGGCATGGAGAGCCTGACGGGAGATCGAGGACCTCGTCCGAGGCTTAGGCGGCGGAAGAGGCGATGGACGAAGAGCGGCATGGAGCAGGGATGAGCCCATCGGTCATCTGGTGAGCAGGGAGATATGGAGGCATTGCTCACTTCAAACCTTCTAGAAGGCCTCTCCCCTCTCTCCCCCCTCCCTCCTCTTCCAAGTACCGGCGCTTAGAGTTTCCAGAGAGACACCGCAGCCCAGTTTGGAGCGGTTGTGAAGAAGCCATACTGATGCAATAGAACAATGGATTTCTTCATGTCGTGGATAAAATTTCCTGCGCGACACACACACACACCAGCACTCGCACACAACGACACACACACACACACAACTACCAGGTTGACAACGGCCAACCACTTCAACCGACGTGCCAACACCACACACACACTACACACACACACCACACACACACACACACACACACACACACACGAACACGACACACACAGGCACACACAGCAACACACTTTGCAACAGCACACACACGACACTTAGACTCCGACAATGTGATTCACAAGCCTTTTACTGCTAGATCCACGTCACCAGCTAATCTTTACACAGAGAGACGGAGGGCTGTGACCTTTCCCATTCACTCCTGCCACGCCCGGAGAGCGCTTCCAAAGGACACTTTAGGACGGCCCAACTTAAGCTATCACGTGCTGCAGATGGACAGATTGCACTCTTCTACATCTTCTTACTGGTCTCCCGACTTGTCTCTTCAATTTCCCACCCCTTTTCAAAGTGATGTCTTTCCTCTTAATGTCATTCAAACCCCAAACCCCTCACACCAAACTATCAGAGGCTCTATAAGGTCATGCTTATCATTTTTTACTTTCGAGGAAATTCGTTAAACAAGACCACACACACTAATAAAGTGCATTTGACTTCCTTGTTCTAGATCAACGTCCTTCAAGCCAAAAAGAAGTTTGAGATTCTTGATTCTGTAAGCAAACCTTTCCAAATGTTTTGAACAGTTTAGGATTTAACAGTTTGGAGGATTGTCAAGATTTTGGATTTACCTTGTGTTGTGTTGATCTCTTTCTCTTTGCCCCTCTCTCTCTTCCTCTCACGCTCCCTCTCACCTCCTCTCTCCCTGTCTCTTCCTCTCTCTCCCTCTCTTCCCCTCTCTCCCTCTCTCCTCTCTTCCTCTCTCTCCCTCTCTCCCTCTCTCTCTTCCTCTCATGCTCCCTCTCCCTCTCTTCCCCTCTTTCCTCTCTTCCTCTCTCTCCCTCTCTCCCTCTCTCTCCTCTCTATTCGTCTCCCTCCCTCCGTCTCTCTTTCCCTCTCTCTACCTCTCTCTTCCTCTACCTTTCTCCCTCTTTCTTTCCCTCTCTCTTCCTCTCTTCTCCTCTCCCTCTCTCCTCTCTTCCTCTACCTCTCTCTTCCTCTCCCTCCCTCTCTCTTCCTCCTCTCCTCCTCTTCCTCCTTCTCCATCTGTTTCAGATGCTGTCATGCATGCACGCCCAGTACACCTTCTTCCAGCAGGGTTACAACATCCTGGATGAGATAGACCCCTACATGAAGAAACTAGCAGCAGAGGTGAGCAGCAGCAACCCAGACCATGACAGGAGGCCAGGGCAGCCCTCACAGCCCACTCACCTGCTCCCCTGGGTGGGCTTGATGGCCAGGAAATGCCCTGGCTTTCACTTTTCTGGCTCGATGAGTAACATTAATCAGATAATCCTTGATTAGACTCTCTTCGGTTTGTGAATGTGTGTGTTTGTCTAGTGTGTGTGTGTCCAGTGTATGTTTGTGTGTGTGTTATTGTCAGAGACAGCATGCAGGTGCTTGTCGGTTAGCTTGTCTGGTGTGTGACATAGAGAGATGTCTCCATCTGTGTGTCCTGCTACCCTTGTGTCCTGAACCCTCCTCTGAACACCAGTTTGTCCCTGACTGACTGTGTGTTAACCTCCTCTGAACACCAGTCTGTCCCTGACTGACTGTGTGTTAACCTCCTCTGAACACCAGTCTGTCCCTGACCGAGTGTGTGTTAATCCTTTTCCAGCTGGATCAACTGGTCATCGACTCAGCTGTGTGTTAACCTCCTCTGAACACCAGTCTGTCCCTGACCGAGTGTGTGTTAATCCTTTTCCAGCTGGATCAACTGGTCATCGACTCAGCTGTGGAGAAGAGAGAGCTGGAACACAAACACGCTATCATTCAGCAGAGGGTGAGACACTCTCCTCTCTTCCCCCTTCTTCTCCCTTTCCCCCCCTCCCTCCTCCCCTCCTCCTCCCTCTCCTTCCTCCCCTCCCTTCCTCCCCTCCTCCTTCCCCCTCCCTTCCTCCCCTCTCCTCCCCCTCTCTCCGCTCTGCCCGCCGGAGCTTCAGGCACTTGGGGCTGGACTACGTGCTGCAGGTGGACAGATGCACCTACACATCTTACTGGGTCCCAACTGTTCACCCCTTTTCAAAGTGATGTCTTTCCTCTTAATGTCATTCAAACCCCAAACCCCTCACACCAAACTATCAGAGGCTCTATAAGGTCATGCTTATCATTTTTTACTTTCGAGGAAATTCGTTAAACAAGACCACACACACTAATAAAGTGCATTTGACTTCCTTGTTCTAGATCAACGTCCTTCAAGCCAAAAAGAAGTTTGAGATTCTTGATTCTGTAAGCAAACCTTTCCAAATGTTTTGAACAGTTTAGGATTTAACAGTTTGGAGGATTGTCAAGATTTTGGATTTACCTATGTGTTGTGATGTGATCTTCTCGCTTTCTCTATCCCCTCCTCTCTCCTCTCACCAGCTCCCTCTCCCTCTCTCTCCCTGTTCTCCTCTCTCCTCCCTCTCACTTCCCCTCTCTCCCTCTCGCCTCTCTTTCCTCTCTCTCCCTTCTTTCTCACTCTCTCTGCGTTTGTCCTGATCGCCATGCTCCCTGCCTCCTCTCTTGTACCCCTGCTCGTTTGCTCCTGCTCTCTCCTCTTCGTTCTCCCCTCTCTCCCTCTCTCTCCTCTCTATTCGCTCCCCTTCCCTCCGTCTCTTCTTTCCCTCTCTCTACCTCTCTCTTCCTCTACCTTTCTCCCTCTTTCTTTCCCTTCTCTCTTCCTCTCTTCTCCTCTTCCCTCTACTCCTCTCTTCCTCTCAGCCTCTCTACTTCCCTCCTCCCTCTCTCTTCCTCACTCACTCCTCCTTCTTCCTCTCTTCCTCACATTCTGTTTCAGATGCTGTCATGCATGCACGCCCAGTACACCTTCTTCCAGCAGAGCAGTTAAAGCCATGACAATCCTCGGGCATCGAATAGCACCCCTACATGACAGAAGACAAAGCGTGCAGGCATAAAAACTAGGCGGCAGCAGAGTGAAGTGAAGCTTGCAGCAGAGCGCGTTAACCAGGACCCGAGCGGGTGACAGGAGGCCAGGGCAGCCCTCACAGCCCACTCACCTGCTCCCCTGGGTGGGCTTGATGGCCAGGAAATGCCCTGGCTTTCACTTTTCTGGCTCGATGAGTAACATTAATCAGATAATCCTTGATTAGACTCTCTTCGGTTTGTGAATGTGAAACGTTGGTTTGTTCTATGTGAGGTGTGTGTCTCAGTGTATGTTGGCTGTGTGTTATTGGTCAAGGGACAGCACTGCAGGTGACCTATTGTCCGGTATACGCCTTGTCTACTGTGACATAGAGAGATGTCTCCATCTGTGTGTCCTGCTACCCTTGTGTCCTGAACCCTCCTCTGAACACCAGTTTGTCCCTGACTGACTGTGTGTTAACCTCCTCTGAACACCAGTCTGTCCCTGACTGACTGTGTGTTAACCTCCTCTGAACACCAGTCTGTCCCTGACTGACTGTGTGTTAACCTCCTCTGAACACCAGTCTGTCCCTGACTGACTGCACACTGTTGTGTTCACCCTCCTGGTTCAGTGCAGACTGAACACCAGTCTGTCCAGCGATCGTTGTGCTTGCTGACTGACGGTGTGTTACACCTCCTACTGAAACATCCAGGTACTGTCACACTGACCCGAAGTGTGTAATTTGTGTATAATCCTTTTTCCAGCTGGATACAACTGCGTCAGTCGAACTCAGCTGTGAAGGATAGAGACGAGCTGAGAACACAAACCTACCGCTATATTCAGCAAGAGGTGTGGAGAACAACTCTCCCTCTCTTCCCCCCCTTTCTCCCTTTCCCCCCCCTCCCTCCTCACCGCTTCGCTCCTCCCTCTCCTTCCCTTCCTCCTCCTCCCATCCCTCCCCCTCTCCTCCCCCTCCCTCCTCCCCTTCGTCCTCTCCCCCTCTCTCTATCCCCCCTCCTCCCCCTCCTCAGTCCAACTCAAAGAGAATAAATCAGTGATATTCATTATTCATCTGGATTAACTGGTGTTTAGAGAATAGAGGACTGATTGACTACTGATTAGATTGTATAAATATATATATATTTAACATCGTTGTATGCAAAGCTGAAGCTAAATGCAGTATAATTAGATTGTCTGTTCAGGACAGTCTTGTAGAACAGTAGACTTCTGCCTGGATCTTGACTTGCACATAAAACCTGCTTTATCATGAAGATCAAGGATGCCTGCTTCCGTGAGGTGACATTCTTTTTCAAGATATAATATTAAATTAACTCAAATGAAGCTCTAAAAATATCTCTCTTAGCTCTTCCTCGAAAAGACAGATCAGATATTCAACATCACACGGTTTATAACAGAAGAAATCATGAAAGCTTTGATGTTTGTCGATCTTGTGGTAAACAACTGTAGTCTCTGTCCAAAGAAAAAACGGCTAATTTTAACTAAACTTTTTGACAAGTAGGACTAAAATGCAAAAAAACATGCACACGTCCACACACACGCACCGGTGACAACATCCACAGCCTAGCACACAGGACAACACACACACTCTCACACGACACACACACAGGTCTAAACCCACAAAAAAACACACACTCACACACACGGCAACACAGTGACGCACACACACACACAAATTCTCCATTTGTTACCTGAAGTGAAGCCAACTTTTAAGCCAAAACATTTGTGTGTTTTTAAGTCGATGTGTTTCGAAGTGTTTTCAAATCAATATGTTTTCAAGTCAATGTGTTTCAAAGTGTTTCTGCAGGTTGTAAAGTGTGCATTTAAAATGTCCATGTAAAGGTTAATTACACCCATAGAAAATCTCTGAATGTTGGGATGTACATGTTAACATCTCATCTCTTCTCTCTTTCAATGGTTGCCATGGTGATGCATCCTCCTGCCCATGTGGCCATTTCTTCCTTTTAGACTTTGATGCAGGTGAGTGTCCCCTCTCTAAATACTGTGTGTTTTCTGGAGAGACTATCAGGTTTTTCTGAAGGACAGACTATTGTAGTGTCAGAGTGACAGTAGGTAAACCCTGCTCCTCTCTGGACCAGCAGAGTGACAGTAGGTAAACCCTGCTCCTCTCTGGACCAGCAGAGTGACAGTAGGTAAACCCTGCTCCTCTCTGGACCAGCAGAGTGACAGTAGGTAAACCCTGCTCCTCTCTGGACCAGCAGAGTGACAGTAGGTAAACCCTGCTCCTCTCTGGACCAGCAGAGTGACAGTAGGTAAACCCTGCTCCTCTCTGGACCAGCAGAGTGACAGTAGGTAAACCCTGCTCCTCTCTGGACCAGCAGAGTGACAGTAGGTAAACCCTGCTCCTCTCTGGACCAGCAGAGTGACAGTAGGTAAACCCTGCTCCTCTCTGGACCAGCAAAGTGACAGTAGGTAAACCCTGCTCCTCTCTGGACCAGCAGAGTGACAGTAGGTAAACCCTGCTCCTCTCTGGACCAGCAGAGTGACAGTAGGGAAACCCTGCTCCTCTCTGGACCAGCAGAGTGACAGTAGGTAAACCCTGCTCCTCTCTGGACCAGCAGAGTAACAGTAGGTAAACCCTGCTCCTCTCTGGACCAGCAGAGTGACAGTAGGGAAACCCTGCTCCTCTCTGGACCAGCAGAGTGACAGTAGGTAACCCCTGCTCCTCTCTGGACCAGCAAAGTGACAGTAGGTAAACCCTGCTCCTCTCTGGACCAGCAAAGTGACAGTAGGTAAACCCTGCTCCTCTCTGGACCAGCAAAGTGACAGTAGGTAAACCCTGCTCCTCTCTGGACCAGCAGAGTAACAGTAGGTAAACCCTGCTCCTCTCTGGACCAGCAGAGTGACAGAAGGTAAACCCTGCTCCTCTCTGGACCAGCAAAGTGACAGTAGGTAAACCCTGCTCCTCTCTGGACCAGCAAAGTGACAGTAGGTAAACCCTGCTCCTCTCTGGACCAGCAGAGTGACAGTAGGGAAACCCTGCTCCTCTCTGGACCAGCAGAGTGACAGTAGGTAAACCCTGCTCCTCTCTGGACCAGCAGAGGGACAGTAGGTAAACCCTGCTCCTCTCTGGACCAGCAGAGTGACAGTAGGTAAACCCTGCTCCTCTCTGGACCAGCAAAGTGACAGTAGGTAAACCCTGCTCCTCTCTGGACCAGCAAAGTGCTGGTAAGAAAGCTGCTGCTGTTTGTTATTCCACTGCTCCAGTGACTGATCTGAATTGAATTACTGAACCGTAAGTTGATCACCTGGACTGATTATTGACCTGAAACAAATTACAGAAAGGTCTAAAGAGTTGTTTATGAGTGTGTGTTTGTTTGTGAGCGTGCATACATGTCATATGTTGAGTCTAGTATAGGGCCTGTAGTGTGCTGTGTTATAATCAGATTGGCCTCCTTGAGCACAGCGGATTCTCAAGAGTGCAAAAGTAGGCCTTTTCATGTCTTCGTCTGCATATTTGAATGTAGCATTGCAAGCGGCACTGGTGGTGTGAGAGCGAGCCCTAGAGCTGCTGTGTACAGACGATAAACTCTGTGAGTTGGTCGCGCTGTGTGTTGTTTGTTGTGTGTCCCATCCCTGTGGTGTAAGTGTTGTTGTTACTTATGGTGGCTATGTTGTCAAGCTGTGTGGTTTGTGTGTATCGCCTGTGGTGTGTGTGTGTGTGTTGTGAAATCCCTGTGTGTGATAGTTTGAGTGTATTCTTGTATGAATGTGGTTGTGTATTCTTGTATGGTGTTTTGTGGTATTTTGTATGTGGTGGTGCACTGTATGGTCTGAAGGGGCGGTGTTGCAGGCAGGGCAGAACAGGAGGGGGGCGCTGTGAGGCAGGGCAGGATCCAGAGAGAGAGGGGGGGGCGCTGTGAGGCAGGGCAGAACCAGAGAGAGGGGGGGCCGCCTGTGAGGCAGGGCAGGACCAGAGAGCAGAGAAGGGGGGGGGGCGCTGTGAGACAGTGGCAGGATCCAGAGAGAGTGAGAGGGCGGTCTGGAGTGGTGTGCGCGTGAGGCAGTCGGGCCAAACCAGATGAGGAGGAGGGGGTCTCTGGAGGGGCGCTGTGATGGTATGTGGCAGGCAGAACCAGAGAAGATGAGGCGCAAGGCGTCGTCGATGAGGGTGCTGTGAGCAGGGCGCAGGATCCACGATGAGATGAGGGGTCTGGAGGGGCGCTTGACGGCAGGCAGGCAAGTCCAAGAGGAGAGAGGGGGTCTGGAGGGGCGCTGTGAGGCAGGGCAGGATCCAGACGAAGAGGGGGGGGGGGCTGCTGTGGGCAGGTGCAGGATCCAGAGAGAGAGGGGGTCTGGAGGGGCGCTGTGAGGCAGGGCAGAACCAGAGAGAGAGGGGGTCTGGAGGGGCGCTGTGAGGCAGGGCAGAACCAGAGAGAGAGGGGGTCTCGAGGGGTGCTGTGAGGCAGGGCAGGATCCAGAGAGAGAGGGGGTCTGGAGGCGGCGCTTGAGGTCAGGCAGGATCCAGAGAGACGAGAGGGGCTGTGGTCTGGAAGGGTGCAGCGCCGCAAGTGTCGAGCATGGGCAGCGGATCCAGAGAGAGAGGGCTGGTCTGGTAGGTGCGCCTGCTGAGGGCAGGGGTCCAGATACCAGGGGTGGCTGCCTCTTACTATGGGCGTGGGAGCAGGGCAGGGTCCAGACAATCGCATGATATGGCGACTTTGCAGGGGGTTAAAGGGAGGGAGACGCGGAATGAGTAGAGTAGGAGAGCGCGGCGATGCACCGAAAGATCGATGCGGGCGAATGATATAAGACAGAGGATTGCGTAGACGAGAGAGAAGGGAGAGGTAGGCAGCAAAGTACACGAGCGAGGAGAAGAGATGACCTGGTCTGGGGAGAGAAGGAAGAGAGAGGAAGGAGAGGGAAAGAGAGACTGAGAGGAGTTAGAAGAGATAGAGAAGAGATGAAGTAGGTGAGAAGTATGAGTGATGAGCGATGAATAGCAGGGGAGAGAGCTTAGTGGGAGAGAGCCGCGGGAGACAAGAGGAGAGAAAGGGCAGGAGATAGAGGGGTACATACAAACACATAGAGTTGAGTTTCTTACACAGATTCATATGAACACAGGCTCACACACACACGCTCACATACTCAGACTAAAACACAGTTCTCCCTGTGGCCATGCTGGAACAGAGCTGCAGCTCAGCTGGCCATCCACCCCTGCTAGTGTCTAGACTCCCCGCCTACTACCAAGAAACACAACCATTAACAAGACTTTTTACTTAGAATGTGTGTAATTTCAGGAATATCATGTAATTTCAAACGTGGCTTTGTAATTGTCCTGCAGTGTGTAGCAACATCAGACCTTCATGACTCACCTGTGTAGCAACATCAGACCTCCACTCACCTGAGCACTGCTCCTGTCTGCTATGGAAGGAAGCAGAAAGAGGAACCCTGAACTAGAGACTCATCTGCTCTGACTGATCGAACACTCTGTGTGTCCCCCCTCCTCCCTCCCTTCTCTTCCTCTCTTTCTCCCCTCCTCCCTCCCTCCCTCCCTCCCTCCCTCCTCTTCCTCCCTCCTCTCCTCTGCAGTGTTTTATGTGTTCACAGTGGCCCCCAGGGTCCTTCTCTTCTTCTCAGACAGAGTTACTGCATGACTCCACAGCTCTGTGTGTGTGTGTGTGTGTTTGTGTGTGTGTGTATCTGTATGTGTGAGTGTGTGTGTGTGTGTGTATGTGTATGTATGTATGTATGTATGTGTGTGTGTGTGTGTGTGTGTGTGTGTGTGTGTGTGTGTGTGTGTTAGCGCCTATCATTGTTTTCCTAAATGTTCTGTCTGCTCCAGTGTTTGCTCAGGTATCTTGCTTGACAGAATCCCAGACAGATATCTGTGGTGTATATCAGTAGTGTGGTGTTACTGGCTGTCCCTAGTGGCCCAGGGGAGGGTGTGGTCCGGGTGATTTAGAGTGGGAAGCTGAGATGTGGGTGGGGACTCATGGAGCCCTTATGCCTGCTTGATTAGGCAGCAATGGTTTTGTGAACTCACAGACAGATGGAAAGCCGATACTTCCAAAAAATAAGAAATCCTAGCCTGAGGTGATAGGGAAGCGGGGTGCAGATGGGAGGCAGACGGGTCATGAGGGCGCTCGTAAATTGTGCGCGCAAGCGGTGGGTTTCACGACGGCATTGGCCGCTTATGTGCTGGCTTTGCAACAATGTTGGCGCTTCTGCGGGCGCGGGGGTCAACGGGACACATAAGTCGACAGCTGTATGATAATAAGCGCCCGAGCGCGTGAATCCACGTCACTGAACAATTGACGGGTGGCACTAGCTCGTGGCACGAGCTGAGCGAGCTCGCAGTAAAAGCGTGCTGTTGACTGTCGGTACTCTGCTGCGCTCGTGTGCTGGTCGCTTCATCCCTGTTCTTTCGGTGCGCATTTCGGGGGAAACTTTCAATACTCCACTCTTACTGTCTGATCACCCCCAGGTGTTGTTCGTTGTAGAAGAGCTTTTAATGCCTTGTATTTATTTCAAGTAAATAGGACATCATTGTTTTTATTTAAATGCTTTTGGAATCTACTCTATTGAAAATGAAGATATTCGGCAGATTGGATTATACACTGGTAAGATATCTTAAACACGTATATTTCGGTAAACATCTTTTCGGCAAACTTTTCGAAAATATTTTTGCAACCTTTCAAAACTTTTTTCAACTTTGATTGTGTGTGGAGAAAACGTTAAAAGTTTTGAAAGAGTTCGGTAAGGTAGAAAAACCTTTTTCCCAAATAGGTTTCGATCATTGATGAGTCTAAAACATACTGTACACTTTTGTACTCTGCTCTGCTTTGTTCTGTTTTAGGACTGTTTTTCTGTCTTCTGTCCTTCGCTCTACTCCTCTCTCTTTCACTGTGTGTAAAAACAAAGTTTTGAATATTTTGTCAACCTTTCAAAACGTTTTTTTTAAGTTACGCAAATTATTTTTTATTCATTATGCAAATTAATGATGACATTTGGAGAAAAAAAATGTTGATGATGAACGAACCAAACGAATTTTGGAAAGGTTAAAAACATTTTGTGACAGAAAGGGTTCGATAACAGAAGTTAAGAAATATTGGAAAAGGTCTGAACAACTCAGACCAAAACGTGTTCACCAGTGGTGACGCATCACAACCAGCCAACAGGTCGCTGTTTTTCTGCTCCTGCTAGGGAGAGAAGAGACGGGGCAGTCTCCTTTCTCATATCTCTCCTCGCCTGTATCCCTCCTGTATCTCTCTCCTTTCCTGTATCTCTCCTGTATCTCTCATCTCCTGTATCTCTCTCATCTCCTGTATCTCTCTTCTGGATCTCTCCTGTATCTCTCCTCTCCTGCATCTCTCTCCTGGATCTCTCCTGTATCTCTCCTGTCCTGTATCTCTCTCTGAACACCAGGAGTGTGTGTGTGTGTGTGCGTGTTGAACACCAGGAGTGTGTGTGTGTGTGTGTGTTGAACACCAGGAGTGTGTGTGTGTGTGTGTGTGTTGAACAGCAGGAGTGTGTGTGTGTGTGTGTGTGTTGACTAGGAGTGTGTGTGTGTGTTGACTAGGAGTGTGTGTGTGTTGACTAGGAGTGTGTGTGTGTGTGTGTGTGTGTGTTGAACAATAGAAGTGTGACACCTAGTTGATATTAGTCACCTTGATGAGGGTGTGATTGTACGTCTAGTCTTAGACTTTCACTAAGTTAATCAAAATATTAGCTACAACATAAACATCAACACAATCACACTGGCATGGTGATTGGTTTAGTAATGGAGGACTAATTTGTGTTGTCAGTATGCTGAAATCACGTTATTGACGTGTTTTAGTCAGTGTGTGTAATATCTACCATCATGTGATGTCAACAGATGTCTGACATGGTGTTCCTGACCACAGTTATCTGGGGTCAGAGGGTAACATTACTCTTTGGATAAGTTTGGCTGCAGTCCCAACCTGCAGGTTGAGGTGACCATTACATTAACAACAGTCTGGCTCAGGGTGTTGTGGTCAAGGTGACCATCACCGTAACAACAGTCTGGCTCAGGGTGTTGTGGTCAAGGTGACCATCACCGTAACTACAGTCTGGCTCAGGGTGTCGTGGTCGAGGTGACCATCACCGTAACTACAGTCTGGCTCAGGGTGTTGTGGTCAAGGTGACCATCACCGTAACTACAGTCTGGCTCAGGGTGTCATGGTCGAGGTGACCATCACCGTAACTACAGTCTGGCTCAGGGTGTTGTGGTTGAGGTGACTGTAAAAGGAACCTGATGTGCTTTTAGAATGAACAAACTGCTCTTCACAGGAGCTTTTCTGAGCATCTGTTTAGGGAAACATTAGCAAGGTAGTGTATCTCATTAGAGAGACATGCTAACAATCCCTCTCCTTCTCCTAAACTCTCAGGACTTCTCGTATGACGACACCAAGGTGGAGTTTAACGTGGATGCACCTAATGGGGTGGTGATGGAGGGAGACCTGTTCAAGAGAGCCAGCAATGCTTTCAAGACCTGGAACAGGTGAGAGAGGAAGGAGATGAAGAAAGACAGAGAGACCAACTAGATGTTATTACAGTGGATACATTTGAGTTATCTGGGGTATTATGCAGAAGACTACTGTGTAGCTACTGACTCTACTGGGTGGCACACCATCCTACAACATTTTGTTTAGCATATATTCATGTCTTTCTACCTTAACTACAATGTAAGCCCAGCTAGCTTAACTACAATGTAAGTCCAGCTAGCTTAACTACAATGTAAGTCCAGCTAACCTATCTACAGTATAAGCCCAGCTATTTTACCTACAGTGTACGTCTAGCTACCTTAGCTACAATGTAAGCCCAGCTATCTTACATACAATGTAAGTACAGCTAGCTTACCTACGATGTAAGCCCAGCTAGTTACCTACAGTGTAAGTCTAGCTACCTTAGCTGCAATGTGAGTCCAGCTAGTTAGCTATAATGTAAGTCCAGCCAGCTATCTACAATGTAAGTCCAGCTAGCTTCCTGCAATGTAGGTCAAGCTTGGTAGCTAGCTAGCTACAAAGTAAGTCCAGCTAGCTACCTACAATGTACATCATTGCATTATTTACCCTCATGGCTTCACCCATTTCAGATTCATTCTCATATCTAGTCTGCATTTATCTTCTATTGAGACAGAAGAAAATGTGGTGTATTGCGTCAATGAAAGGAATAAAAAATGTTTCTGATCCACTCCGTTGTGATTGGTGGTTCATCTAACTGTGACCCCTGTTTCCTAGGCGATGGTTCTCCATACAGAACAGCCAGTTGGTTTATCAGAAGAAACTCAAGGTGTGTTTCCTTTACAAGAGTCTTAAGACCTTGCTATGATGTACATGCCCTTATTGTGTACGCAGAGTATTTGATTGACAGATCTGTCATCAAATGACAGGATTCCCTGACGGTGGTGGTGGAGGACCTTCGGCTTTGCTCAGTCAAGCTGTGTGAGGACAGCGAGAGGAGGTTCTGCTTTGAAGTCGTCTCCCCCACCAAGTAAGTGTGTCAGCCTGGATTCATGATATATCGGTACATCATATATCGGTACATCATATATCAATACATGATATATCGATACATGATATATCGGTACATGGTCCACTTTTAGTCCTGCTCAGATTCCGTTTCACAGCGGCTCAAACTAAAACTATAATAAATAATACTATAAAGAAATGCTCATTCTAAGTGAGCTATATATACAATATAAATGACATTGACATGTTTTACCAGATGCTCTGTGTGTGTCCTCCCATATCTTTGTGCCCCCAGGAGCTGCATGTTGCAGGCTGAATCAGAGAAACTTCGCCAGGCGTGGATCCTGGCAGTTCAGGCCAGCATCGCCTCGGCCTACAGAGAAATCTCAGATAACTGCTACGTAGAGGTACACTCACAAACACCACTCATCTGAATACAGAGGTCTCTGCATCCACTCTGATGTTTGGGAGAAGAGGTCTCTCCGTGTGGATGTTTGGGGGAGACCACTGACCCCACCTTCTCTTTCTCCCCTCTCCTCTCCTATCCTGTTTCGCCTACACTATCATCTCCTCCCTTCTCCTTTGTCCTCCTTCCCTCTCCACTCCTTCCTCCACTTCTCCTCCCACCTCCTCTCATCTCCTCCTCTCCTCCCCCCTCCACAGCGTTTGGACAGGACGGCCTCCCCCTCCACCTGCAGCATCGATTCGGCAAACGAGGCACGGGAGCGAGGTGGGGTCCGGGGAGACAGTCTGGTGCAGCGAGTGCAGATGCTGCCAGGCAACGAGCTGTGTTGTGACTGCAGCCAGGCCGCCCCCTGCTGGGCATCCATAAACCTGGGTGTGCTGCTCTGCATTGAATGCTCAGGGATACACAGGTACGGACCCATAGAGTGGGAGGCAGCAGGGAGGCAGGAGGGAGACAGTCCCTCTCAGTGTGTAACAGGGAGTCAGTCTCTCTCAGTGTGTAACAGGGAGACAGTCTCTCTCAGTGTGTAACAGGGAGACAGTCTCTCTGAGTGTGTAACAGGGAGGCAGTCCCTCTCAGTGTGTAACAGGGAGACAGTCTCTCTGAGTGTGTAACAGGGAGACAGTCCCTCTCAGTGTGTAACAGGGAGGCAGTCCCTCTCAGTGTGTAAAAGGGAGACAGTCTCTCTGAGTGTGTAACAGGGAGGCAGTCCCTCTCAGTGTGTAAAAGGGAGACAGTCTCTCTGAGTGTGTAACAGGGAGGCAGTCCCTCTCAGTGTGTAAAAGGGAGACAGTCTCTCTGAGTGTGTAACAGGGAGGCAGTCCCTCTCAGTGTGTAACAGGGAGACAGTCTCTCTGAGTGTGTAACAGGGAGACAGTCCCTCTCAGTGTGTAACAGGGAGACAGTCTCTCTGAGTGTGTAACAGGGAGACAGTCCCTCTCAGTGTGTAACAGGGAGACAGTCTCTCTGAGTGTGTAACAGGGAGACAGTCCCTCTCAGTGTGTAAAAGGGAGACAGTCTCTCTAAGTGTGTAACAGGGAGACAGTCTCTCTCAGTGTGTAACAGGGAGACAGTCTCTCTGAGTGTGTAACAGGGAGACAGTCCCTCTGAGTGTGTAACAGGGAGACAGTCTCTCTGAGTGTGTAACAGGGAGGCAGTCCCTCTCAGTGTGTAACAGGGAGACAGTCTCTCTGAGTGTGTAACAGGGAGACAGTCCCTCTCAGTGTGTAAAAGGGAGACAGTCTCTCTGAGTGTGTAACAGGGAGGCAGTCCCTCTCAGTGTGTAAAAGGGAGACAGTCTCTCTGAGTGTGTAACAGGGAGGCAGTCCCTCTCAGTGTGTAAAAGGGAGACAGTCTCTCTGAGTGTGTAACAGGGAGACAGTCCCTCTGAGTGTGTAACAGGGAGACAGTCTCTCTGAGTGTGTAACAGGGAGACAGTCCCTCTGAGTGTGTAACAGGGAGACAGTCTCTCTGAGTGTGTAACAGGGAGACAGTCTCTCTCAGTGTGTAACAGGGAGACAGTCCCTCTGAGTGTGTAACAGGGAGGCAGTCCCTCTCAGTGTGTAACAGGGAGTCAGTCTCTCTCAGTGTGTAACAGGGAGTCAGTCTCTCTCAGTGTGTAACAGGGAGACAGTCTCTCTGAGTGTGTAACAGGGAGACAGTCCCTCTCAGTGTGTAACAGGGAGACAGTCTCTCTGAGTGTGTAACAGGGAGACAGTCCCTCTGAGTGTGTAACAGGGAGACAGTCTCTCTGAGTGTGTAACAGGGAGGCAGTCCCTCTCAGTGTGTAAAAGGGAGACAGTCCCTCTGAGTGTGTAACAGGGAGACAGTCTCTCTGAGTGTGTAACAGGGAGACAGTCCCTCTGAGTGTGTAACAGGGAGACAGTCCCTCTGAGTGTGTAACAGGGAGACAGTCCCTCTGAGTGTGTAACAAGGAGACAGTCTCTCTGAGTGTGTAACAGGAAGAGTTGATGGTTTCTGCCTCCCCAGGATGAGCAACGTCACCAGCTAATCTGATTACAGTCCCACCTTCACATGAGTGTCACCAGTTAATCTGATTACAGTCCCACCTTCTCATGAGTGTCACCAGTTAATCTGATTACAGTCCCACCTTCTCATGAGTGTCACCAGTTAATCTGATTACAGTCCCACCTTCACATGAGTGTCACCAGCTAATCTGATTACAGTCCCACCTTCTCATGAGTGTCACCAGCTAATCTGATTACAGTCCCACCTTCTCATGAGTGTCACCAGCTAATCTGATTATAGTCCCACCTTCACATGAGTGTCACCAGCTAATCTGATTACAGTCCCACCTTCTCATGAGTGTCACCAGCTAATCTGATTATAGTCCCACCTTTACCTGAGTGTTTAATCCCTCACTCACCACTTGTTGTCTCTGTTTGTTGGTGTGTTGGGAAATGGCTGCCATGTTGTTGTGGATCAACTCATCTAATCATCTAATCTTGTGTTTGGTGTTCTGTAGAAGTCTAGGTGTTCACTGCTCCAAGGTACGCTCCCTCACACTGGACTCCTGGGAACCAGAGTTACTCAAGGTGCACTTCCTGTTTCCTGTTCCTAACCTGACATCTTCCTGTTTCCTGTTCCTAACCTTACATCTTCCTGTTTCCTGTTCCTAACCTGACATCTTCCTGTTCTCTGTTCTTACCCGGACATCTGTAAACGACTCTTTCTCCTCATCCAGCTGATGTGTGAGCTGGGTAACACAGTCATCAACCAGATCTACGAGGGAGCTTGTGATGAGCTGGGAGCCCGTAAGCCCGGCCCGGCCAGCACCAGGTGAGTCCTCTTGCAAAGAAGAACCACAAGATGTTCTCCATAACCAACAACCTCTCTCAAGCAGAGGGCCCACTGGCTGTAAGACCGGAGAAAATAAATGAAGTATACTGTAATATACATGTAGAAAAAGCAGCACTTATTTAAGTTTGCTTATGTAGAAAAGACAAACATTATGAAAATGTATGATGTTCTTATTCGATACATAGAGTTTAGAGATTTCCGCATGTAAACACTGTTAGTAGGGATGGAAAGACCAGGAAGAAACTTGAAACATCACCAGATCTAAAAGCAGCTTGTATGTTCTGTGTTAAGTCCATCCCCTGTGTGGTGCAGGCAGGAGAAGTTCTGTGTTAAGTCCATCCCCTGTGTGGTGCAGGCAGGAGAAGTTCTGTGTTAAGTCCATCCCCTGTGTGGTGCAGGCAGGAGAAGTTCTGTGTTAAGTCCATCCCCTGTGTGGTGCAGGCAGGAGAAGTTCTGTGTTAAGTCCATCCCCTGTGTGGTGCAGGCAGGAGAAGTTCTGTGTTAAGTCCATCCCCTGTGTGGTGCAGGCAGGAGAAGTTCTGTGTTAAGTCCATCCCCTGTGTGGTGCAGGCAGGAGAAGGAGGCATGGATCCAGGCCAAGTACGTGGAGCGCCGCTTCTTGAGGAAGCTGCGGGGCAGTGGGGAGGGGGGGGGAAGCCCCGCCCCTTGGGAGGGAAGAAGTGTGTGAGACGCAGTAGCTCAGCGCGGCCGCCCAAGACCCACAGGAGAAACCGCCATGATCCTGGGACTGCCACACCTGCCAATCTGTCTGCAGGTGAGGAGCCAGCCATCCCTCTATGGGAAGGACCAGTTCATAGTACATACATACATACAGTTCATAGTGACACTGGAAAATAGATTGATAAGCAGCCAGGGTGGTGAGTTGTGTTAGTCGCCCTTGAAGGACAGTTTAGCTCAAGTGCTCTTCTCTTTCTTCCTGTTTAGCGGCTGCAGCAGCAAAGTTCCGTCGTGACTCTTTTGTTCTGTCCGATGAGCATGAATTTTATCTTGTTCTCTCTACTTCGATACTCGATCGGGCTCAGTAAGGGAAGCGACTGGATGTGTGGTTGTTTTGTGTAGTGAGTGTGCAGTGGGTCGCAGTGGATGTGTGCAGTGGTGCGAGCAGTGTGTGTGCAAGTGTGTGATTTGTGCAGTGTGTGTGCAGTGTATGCGTGTTGTGCTCGTGTGTGTGTGCAGGTTGTGTATGTGTGCATGTGAGTGTTTGTGCATGTGTGTGTTTTTTTTTTTTTTTTTTTTTTTTTTTTTGTGTGTGTGTTTTTGTTTTTGTGTGTGTGTTTGTATGTTGTATGTGTGTGTGTGTGTGTATGTGTGGACATGAGTGTGTGTTAGTGTGCTGAGGCAGTGTGTGTGAGGGGACTAACGTGTCCATGTCTGGATCCGGCAGGTCCTGCCTGTCTGAGCAGCGACAGTGGTCTGGGTGGCAGCACTGATGGATCCACAGACATCCTAGTGTTTGGCTCTGTGGTGGACAGTGTCACTGAAGAGGGTAGGGGTCAGCGTGGTGTGTGTGACTGTATGTGTGTCATTAGCTCTGTGACTGTGTGCATCATTAACTGTATGAATATCAAATACATATCTGTATTCAAACATCGTTTTAGACCTTTTTAGATCTGAACTCAGCATTACAACTAAACTGAGATTAGAAATCCTGTGATAGTCATCAAGTTTATTCCTGTCCTTCCAGAGGAGTCAGAGGACTCCAGTGTGGAAGGGGAGAGCTGGGATGGTGAGGATGTGAGGGACCAGTCCCCTGCCTCCCTGCTGGTTAGGGCCTGTCGTCTGCGCTGCCTGGCCCTGATGGCAGAGGCTCTGGCCCGGGGTGCAGACGTCAGCTCTACGAGTGAGGATGAACAAGGCCGAACTCCCTGCCTGCAGTGCGAGTCATCGGGGTGAGGGAAGCACAGCATACATACGAAACACACGACTGAACTCACACACACAACACCACAAACACCACACGTCATCACCACAAACAAACGGACATAAACACACTCGCTGGTTGACACAGCACACAAAAACACACACTGTCAAACACCACACACACACAAACAGCACACTCTTTCCTGTCAGACGACGCACAAGGCACACACATAAACACACACACGTACACACACACACATCTGTATATACTGACACAGTCTCTCACACTGACACACACATACAGTTGCACATATAGATACACACACGCACACATAGACCACACATAAGAGCCACAGCACCTGTTCAAGCACCCACCAACAACCACAACTACTATGAGAGCACACAACAGCTGTCAGCACACGAACAGAAAACAACACATGAAACCACACACTGGTTCACACCCCCAAACAGCGCACACATAGCTGGATCACTCACACACAAACAACACTCTCTCACACACACTGGGGACAACACACACAATCACACGAATACTGTCACACCAACACATGCTGGATCACACGACACACACAACAACAATAAATATCGACACGCTGTCAACACCACAACAAACACATACCACAAATTTGATACAACACACACCTTGTTCATGCAAACACACAAACCCGAACACATTACTGTCAAAACACAATGACACCCACACAAAGCACACACATAATGTCACATCAATCGACAAGTCACCAGTTAATCTGATTACAGTCCCACCTTCTCATGAGTGTCACCAGTTAATCTGATTACAGTCCCACCTTCTCATGAGTGTCACCAGTTAATCTGATTACAGTCCCACCTTCTCATGAGTGTCACCAGTTAATCTGATTACAGTCCCACCTTCTCATGAGTGTCACCAGTTAATCTGATTACAGTCCCACCTTCTCATGAGTGTCACCAGTTAATCTGATTACAGTCCCACCTTCTCATGAGTGTCACCAGTTAATCTGATTACAGTCCCACCTTCTCATGAGTGTCACCAGTTAATCTGATTACAGTCCCACCTTCTCATGAGTGTCACCAGTTAATCTGATTACAGTCCCACCTTCTCATGAGTGTCACCAGCTAATCTGATTATAGTCCCACCTTTACCTGAGTGTTTAATCCCTCACTCACCACTTGTTGTCTCTGTTTGTTGGTGTGTTGGGAAATGGCTGCCATGTTGTTGTGGATCAACTCATCTAATCATCTAATCTTGTGTTTGGTGTTCTGTAGAAGTCTAGGTAGGGCAGCTGCTCCAAGGGTACGCTCCCTCCACTGGACTCCTGGGAAAGATTTATCAAGGTCACTTCCCTGTTTCCTGTTCTACTAACCTGAGACTCTTCCTGTTTCCTGTTCCTAACCTTACATCTTCCTGTTTCCTGTTCCTAACCTGACATCTTCCTGTTCTCTGTTCTTACCCGGACATCTGTAAACGACTCTTTCTCCTCATCCAGCTGATGTGTGAGCTGGGTAACACAGTCATCAACCAGATCTACGAGGGAGCTTGTGATGAGCTGGGAGCCCGTAAGCCCGGCCCGGCCAGCACCAGGTGAGTCCTCTTGCAAAGAAGAACCACAAGATGTTCTCCATAACCAACAACCTCTCTCAAGCAGAGGGCCCACTGGCTGTAAGACCGGAGAAAATAAATGAAGTATACTGTAATATACATGTAGAAAAAGCAGCACTTATTTAAGTTTGCTTATGTAGAAAAGACAAACATTATGAAAATGTATGATGTTCTTATTCGATACATAGAGTTTAGAGATTTCCGCATGTAAACACTGTTAGTAGGGATGGAAAGACCAGGAAGAAACTTGAAACATCACCAGATCTAAAAGCAGCTTGTATGTTCTGTGTTAAGTCCATCCCCTGTGTGGTGCAGGCAGGAGAAGTTCTGTGTTAAGTCCATCCCCTGTGTGGTGCAGGCAGGAGAAGTTCTGTGTTAAGTCCATCCCCTGTGTGGTGCAGGCAGGAGAAGTTCTGTGTTAAGTCCATCCCCTGTGTGGTGCAGGCAGGAGAAGTTCTGTGTTAAGTCCATCCCCTGTGTGGTGCAGGCAGGAGAAGTTCTGTGTTAAGTCCATCCCCTGTGTGGTGCAGGCAGGAGAAGTTCTGTGTTAAGTCCATCCCCTGTGTGGTGCAGGCAGGAGAAGGAGGCATGGATCCAGGCCAAGTACGTGGAGCGCCGCTTCTTGAGGAAGCTGCGGGGCAGTGGGGAGGGGGGGGGAAGCCCCGCCCCTTGGGAGGGAAGAAGTGTGTGAGACGCAGTAGCTCAGCGCGGCCGCCCAAGACCCACAGGAGAAACCGCCATGATCCTGGGACTGCCACACCTGCCAATCTGTCTGCAGGTGAGGAGCCAGCCATCCCTCTATGGGAAGGACCAGTTCATAGTACATACATACATACAGTTCATAGTGACACTGGAAAATAGATTGATAAGCAGCCAGGGTGGTGAGTTGTGTTAGTCGCCCTTGAAGGACAGTTTAGCTCAAGTGCTCTTCTCTTTCTTCCTGTTTAGCGGCTGCAGCAGCAAAGTTCCGTCGTGACTCTTTGTTCTGTCCCGATGAGCTGGATAACTTGTTCTCCTACTTCGATACCGGATCCGGGCTACGCCCAGGAAGAGACAAAGATGACTGCGGTGGTGTGGGTTGTGGTTTGTGGTAGTGAAGTGTGCGGTGTGTGTGCAGTGCGGTGTGCTGCAGTTCGTGTGTGCAGTGTGTGGGCTCTACGTGTGTGTTGTGCAGTGTGTGTGCAGTGCGTGTGCAGTGTGTGTGCTCTGGGTTGTGCAGTGTGTGTGTGAGTGTGTGTGCCTAGTGTTGTGACAGTGTGTGTCTGCTGACATGGGTAGTCTTGTTGCACGTGTAGTGTGTTGTGTGTGCAGTGCTGTGCAGTGTAGTGTGTGTGTGTGTGTGTGTGTGTGTGTGGAGTGTTGTGTGCGTGGAGTGTTGTGGGGCGGGTGACTAACGTGTCCATCTGGTGCTTAGATCCGCGCCAGGATCGGGCCTGTCTGTTAGCGCAGCGTGGGTTCATGGCCGAGGTGGCAGCACTGATGGATCCACAGACATCCTAGTGTTTGGCTCTGTGGTGGACAGTGTCACTGAAGAGGGTAGGGGTCAGCGTGGTGTGTGTGACTGTATGTGTGTCATTAGCTCTGTGACTGTGTGCATCATTAACTGTATGAATATCAAATACATATCTGTATTCAAACATCGTTTTAGACCTTTTTAGATCTGAACTCAGCATTACAACTAAACTGAGATTAGAAATCCTGTGATAGTCATCAAGTTTATTCCTGTCCTTCCAGAGGAGTCAGATTGATCCTTAGTCGTAGCACGACCACCGGGGAGAGCCTCAGTCGGATGGTTGAGGATGTGCGTGTGGACCAGTCCCCTGCTCCCTGCTGGTTTAGCGGCTTGCCTGTCCGTCTGCCGTGCCTAGCGGCCCATAGATGGCCAGGGCTCTGGGCGAGGGTGCAGAATCGTCAGCTCTACGGCAGAGGACGATAGGAAAGACAAGAAGCCGAACTCCCCTCCAAGCCAATACAAGGCCGTCATAGGGATGTCGCAGGGAACCACAGCAATAAGGTACATACACACACAACACTGACACACACCACACACAACACACATAAACACACACCACTGCCTACACACACCCACACCAAACACACAAATAAACACACACGCGTCTACACAGCACACAACACACACACAGTGCACACACCACACAAACACACAATAAACAAACACACCTGTCACACACACACCAAACACAACACACACACACGACGGTCACATACGAGCAGAAACACACACCATAAACACACCACACACTGTCCACACCAGCACAAGAACAGAACCAACCACCACTGGTCACACACACAACAAAACACCACATATAAACACACACACCTGTCACACTTACCCACACAAACACACACAAACATATACACACACACCTATCAACATATACATGTACACACACCACACAAACACTACACATATAACACACAAACTGTCACACGACTCACCACTCAAAAACACAACATCTATCGAGCACCACATCGACACACACAGACTGTCATCCAACTTCCTGCATCACACCCACAAAACAATCACAGCGACATACTGTCACACACCGCTGTTCACAACACCACACAAACACACACATAAACACACACGCTGTCACACACACTGTCACTCACACGCACACACACTTAAACTCACACTCATACACACTGTCACACACCACAAAAACACACACATACTGTCACACACACACTGACAACACCACACAAACACACAACATACTGTCACACTTACAACTCTCAAGTACCACTGCACAAACATTACATCATATCTGTCTCACACCACCATAATCAGAGACTCCACAACAACACACACATACAGTGTCACACACACTGTCACACGCATGCTTACTCATACATACTGTCACACACACACTATCACACACACACAAACATACAATCACTGTGTCACACACACACTAATCACAACCACACAAACATACAGTAGCACACACAAACACAGACACACACACTTATCACACACACACAAACATACACCATACTGTCACACACACACTATCCACACATTACTCCACTTGACAAACAGTATCACCACACTTGTTCAGCCTACACCACACAAAACATTACCATCTTATCACACACACTATCACCACCCCACAATACATACACAGTACTGATCACACAACAACAGTCGTATCACTGCTACTCCACCAAAACATACACACACTGTTCAGACACCCACACAAACAGAGCACAATAACAACACACCACACTTTACACCCCACACACACATACACTTACTGTGCAACATGCCTGCGAGTTTCGCCTTGCCTGTTGTGCTTTGACTTTTGGATCTCCATCTCTCCCAAACCGAAATAATACTATTTAATAATAATAGCAATGATCACATTTTCAAAAGAAACATTTTCACACAAATGCACACATGGTCTGGATGGACGTGTGATCCTACATGTGTGTGACGTGATCCTACATGTGTGTGACATCGCGTGTCTCGACACACGTGTAATCGTTCTAGTACGCCTAACACTAGTGATCTTTGTGACACGCTCGTGACCCTGCGGCTAGTGTTTTGAGCGTACCATGTCATTCGTGAGGCACGTGCTGGTCGTCGCCTGTAAGACTGGTGTGCGTCGCCTGTGGGTTTCGCTCAGAGTCTGACATCGTTGTAGTTCCTGCCTGCCACGTGCCGAAGCTGCAGTCACCGCCTTAACTTTACGTGACAAGATGGCGGGGCCCTCTGCATCATGCACGCACCTGCGGACACACTGCGGTGGACTTCACCCTTGTCCCCCTTCACCCCAGCCCGCGCCTTGCACACAGTCCCGCACGCTCAACCTTTTTCGCACCCTGCATCCCTAGCCCTAGAATTGCTACTGACTGATTGTTGTTGCACTCTCTCTTATCCCTCTCTTTCCCCCCTCTCTCTTAGTGTACCCTCTCCCCCATCTCTCTCTCTGGTACTCTCCCCCCCTCTCTCTTGTACACACCCCCCTCTCTTGGGGGACTTGCTCCCCCCTCTCTTATCGGTATAACTCTCGCCGTCTATCTGAGATGACCCTCCCTCCCTCTCCTCTCTCCAGGCAGGTGTGTTTATTTCTGAAGAGGGGTGCGTCCCAGACGGAGGTTGATGAGGGGGGACAGGCTCCTCTGAGTGTGGCAGTGCAGGCGGCTAATGCAGACATTGTTACACTGTGAGTGGTCACATCAAAGGCAGAGCTCCTCGGTGGTCACACTGGGGATAGGGCTTCCCAGTTTGGCCCAGTTTGCTTTACTGACACATCTTTTTCTCCTGTCCCCCATCCTTCTAACATTCCCCTCTCCTCCCCTCAGTCCTCCTCTCTCCCCTCTCTCCTCTCCCCTCACCTTCCTCCTTCCCCTCTCCTTCGTCCCTCCATTCTCCCCCTCTTCTCCTCCCCCCCTCTTTGCAGGCTGGTTCTGGCCAGGTTTGTTGAATAAATAGGGAATGAACGAGGAGTCATTCGTGAGGCGCAGGGTCCTTGTCTGGCCCCAGTATGCGGCCAGCACCCTCGGACAATGCTATATCCCCCTCTCTAGCTCACGCAGCCCACATGATATTAGCACCTCTAGGAAGTTTGCTGCTCAGGCGTTCTCTCTGTCCTTCCACCATAGCGGTGAAATGTATATGGGGAGCAGAGCAGCACTGTTATCCCCATCATGGGAGGACCTCAGGATGAAGTCCTTCATAGACACAGATCTGAAGTCAGCAAGGCCACCTTCCTGAGGATGATCAGTAACATGGTTCAGGACTGGTTGGCTGGTCTCAGATCTATGTCTAAGGACAACATCTACATTGAGTGTTCATTAGTGGGGCGGGTGAGCAGGGAGAGTGAAACCCACGTGCAGTGTGTGGGTTGGAGGTGGGCTGTTCTGTCATTCTGGGCTCCGTCTATGTCAACCTGTTCCTCTTCACTGCTGTTCCTCTGCATCACTGCTGTTCCTCTTCACTGCTGCTCCACTGCATCACTGCTGTTCCACAGCATCACTGCTGTTCCTCTTCACTGCTGCTCCACTGCATCACTGCTGTTCCACAGCATCACTGCTGTTCCTCTTCACTGCTGCTCCACTGCATCACTGCTGTTCCACAGCATCACTGCTGTTCCTCTTCACTGCTGTTCCCCTGCATCACTGCTGTTCCTCTTCACTGCTGCTCCACTGCATCACTGCTGTTCCTCTTCACTGCTGTTCCACAGCATCACTGCTGTTCCTCTTCACTGCTGTTCCACTGCATCACTGCTGTTCCTCTTCACTGCTGTTCCACTGCATCACTGCTGTTCCTCTTCACTGCTGCTCCACTGCATCACTGCTGTTCCACAGCATCACTGCTGTTCCTCTTCACTGCTGCTCCACTGCATCACTGCTGTTCCACAGCATCACTGCTGTTCCTCTTCACTGCTGCTCCACTGCATCACTGCTGTTCCACAGCATCACTGCTGTTCCTCTTCACTGCTGCTCCACTGCATCACTGCTGTTCCACAGCATCACTGCTGTTCCTCTTCACTGCTGCTCCACTGCATCACTGCTGTTCCACAGCATCACTGCTGTTCCTCTTCACTGCTGTTCCACTGCATCACTGCTGTTCCACAGCATCACTGCTGTTCCTCTTCACTGCTGTTCCACTGCATCACTGCTGTTCCTCTTCACTGCTGTTCCACTGCATCACTGCTGTTCCACTGCATCACTGCTGTTCCTCTTCACTGCTGTTCCACTGCATCACTGCTGTTCCACAGCATGACTGCTGTTCCTCTTCACTGCTGTTCCACTGCATCACTGCTGTTCCACTGCATGACTGCTGTTCCTCTTCACTGCTGTTCCTCTTCACTGCTGTTCCTCTTCACTGCTGTTCCACTGCATCACTGCTGTTCCACTGCATCACTGCTGTTCTGTGACAGTGTCCCTGATCTTTACTGCCACCTTCTTTCTGCATCATATCTTTACAGACTGCAAAGGGATGGGAACAGGACCATACAGTCCTCAGTGTCATACGCCCACAGGTCACTGTGCAGGTGTCTGGAAGCCTCTGGGCTCTGTTTGATCTCACAGACACATAGAAATTTGACACTGTGTTACAGATCCTAAAAAATGGCAATTTCCCTTTTGATAGTCCAGACGCACTGTTACCCCAGGACTGAAACACATCCCAGATCGCCAGAGCGCTGTGGGGAGACTGTGGCCTCTGCCTCACTGCCCTCTCTGCCACCCTCCTGCCTCACTGCCCTCTCTGCCTCCCCCCTCCTGCCTCACTGCCCTTTCTGCCTCCCCCCTCCTGCCTCACTGCCCTCCTGCCTCCCTCCTGCCTCACTGCCCTCTCTGCCCCCCTCCTGCCTCACTGCCCTCTCTGCCCCCCTCCCCTCTCAACCTTCAGCTTCTAGATTTTACTTTCAAATTGATGTCACTTAGAAATGCTGTGAGAGGAAGATGTACTGTACTAGGGAGTGTTTTGAAGTATTTTGTCGTGGTATGAGATGACCAGTGCTGTTCGTCTGTTACAGCCAAGAAGGGTGTGTAGTTAGACTCCTTGGGAAGGCATGATGGGATACGTAGTCTGGGATAGCTGTGCACACAAACTACAAGGGGAGATGTGTTAAAACTGTGACAGAATAGTAAAGGGCTTAAGGCTTTGTAAAAATGTTGAGTGAGTGAGGGAGAGAGTATGGATAAAAGGATGCTGAGTTAGAATGAAACACTATAAATAGTACAATTATTTAAAGAAATGCAGCTGCACTTTTCTTACCTGTCAGTATTATGATTTGTTTGTTCAGTGTTGTTTCGTTGTGGTATCAATCACCCAAACTGTCTTTGTGTTTTTTAGTTTTATTTATGTCAAATCACTCAAAATACTAGTGTAATGACTATTACGATGCAGAATGAATTTCAGGAGACCATTTTCTTCCTAGTCTGTCAACGTATTATTCAACGCAGTACTCTCTTCTTTCCAAACAGAATATAGATTTGATTATTTCTGCTTTGAAATAATACACAAAAGTAGGGTTCCCATTAGGGGCTTCATCCTAACATGATTCAGACTGACATTGGGGGCTTCATCCTAACATGATTCAGACTGACATTGGGGGCTTCATCCTAACATGATTCAGACTGACATTTGGGGCTTCGTCCAACATGATTCAGACTGACATTTGGGGCTTCGTCCAACATGATTCAGACTGACATTTGAGGCTTCATCCTAACATGATTCAGACTGACATTTGAGGCTTCATCCTAACATGATTCAGACTAGCGTTGGGGGCTTCGTCCAACATGATTCAGACTGGGTCATACAGTCCATGGAGACTCTGACTTTGTTTGAGGGCTGCAGAATATTTGTCTTGTATGGTTTATGTGTGAGGAATGATTGGAGTCCTGTGAAAATAGATACACCTTATCTTTTTGACTGGTCATCGCTTGTATTTTGCATGCTTTCATCAAAGACCAGAATGCTCTGGAATTTTCCAATATGTTGTTATGAGCATGATGATAACTTGACTGTGGTCACTTCATCTTGCAGTCCTACCATGACCTCACTATGACCTTTTTGGATGTGCAGGTCGTCTACACAACCAGAGTCTCAATCTGAAACAGCTTCAGGACAGTGATGGTTGTTTTTTGTTGACCAAAGTAAAATAGCTAAACACTTAATAGTTATTTTTTGTACTCATCATATGGGTCTCGGTGTGTGGGTGGCATTTTTATAAACCTTTGTCTTCTGCCAAAGACTTTTGAAAAGGGAAGCAGACCATTTTTGTGCCACAGTTTGATTCCAATTTTCATGATGACCACATAGGTCAACAATAATAATGTGTTAAACCTGTCTTAGAGTCTGTGTTTTTGAAATGTAAAAAAAGATAACGACCCAAGAGTAACTAGGTCCTGGATTATCAAGTAAACAGTCTTCTGTTTGTGTGATTCCACCGGAAACTAGGATGTGATAGTTTAGATGATGTGGGCTGTGACTAACCAGGTGACTAGCAAGGGGACGTGGGCGTCTTTTGGTGTGTGTAAATTGACTTTTTGTGAGAGTCCTCAACTGTGCTGTACATATGCTTATGCTCATTTGAACTCAACTGCTCTCAGCATTAATACAACAACATCCATCTTGCCAATATGATTATATTTTCTCTTCTAAATTATCTGTAAAACCTTTTGGGATTACTGTTACATAATGGTGTAGTATTTGGAGACATCTTTGTATTATTTACATTTGTATATCTTTGAAGTACTTCCCTCATGTGTTTAGAAACACTGAGAAAAAAGAAATGCAAAGAATAAAACTCAAGATGTGTTAATTAAAGCCTCTTTCTTCTCTCTGCCTGGGTTCATATCTGTCTCTTCTGAATATGCCTTCAGTGTTGCTGGAACTGCTGGACTGTTGACAGGTTCCAGACAGTTACAGAAACACTGTGGAACTTGAATGACTTAGTGTTGGGTGTTTGTCTTTAACAACATTACGGGTTCCCTCTTGGCTCTGGGGAATGCAGTTACACATGGGTTCCATCTTGGCTCTGGGGAATGCAGTTACACATTACGGGTTCCCTCTTGGCTCTGGGGAATGCAGTTACACATGGGTTCCATCTTGGCTCTGGGGAATGCAGTTACACATTATGGGTTCCATCTTGGCTCTGGAGAATGCAGTTACACATTACGGGTTCCATCTTGGCTCTGGGGAATGCAGTTACACATTACGGGTTCCATCTTGGCTCTGGGGAATGCAGTTACACATTACGGGTTCCCTCTTGGCTCTGGGGAATGCAGTTACACATTACAGGTTTACCGCTCAAACCACTCAGACACTTGCCTTGTACAGACTTCCTTATTCTTCCTCCAAGCTGTTTACACATGCAGTGACTCCCAAATATATTTGATGAAGGAATTATTCAGTAAAGATTGTCTCCGAAAACGGATTAAGACTGAAGTTGGTAGTTTTCCCACAGTGATTGCTTATAAAAAGAGCGATACCAGTGGTGTTGAACCATGTGCCATCCAGGACCAAGAGTGTGCAGTGTTTCTTAACTCGTGACATCAGCTGGTGTAATGCTTGGTTGACACTAAAACCTGCTCCCTGTTGGCTCTTCATGGTACACGGTTCGACACTACTGGGCTATGCAGATGAAACTGGATTTGATTTGATGCTCCCAAGAAGAAAGTGACGTAATGTCTGTTGTTGCTTCCATCAATACAGGAGTCCCAGCAGCCACCAGGAGGGTGACCAACCTGGGTGATCGTGAGAAGGTGAGTGAAACATCATGGTCTGTAACATTGTTTCTGCCCTCTAGTGGTCACTGAAGGGAACTGACATCTATTTCTCTGGTTTGACATAAACACACACAGGTTTGTTTTACAATCCTAGTGGGAACTGACTCATTACTCCCATTCAAAGTTATTTAATTCCTATCCCCTACATGACCTGCTTTGGTCTGAAGCATAAATGTAAATGAAGGGTTGATGGGGGGATTTAACTACCTGGTAAACCATCAAGGAAATTGGTAAATTCAATGTTTAAACTAGATCAAATATTTAATAGTCAATGTTTTAGTTTAAGTTTTAGTTAGTGGGCTGCTTAGATCTGAGTTACTGACAGTGGATTTGAACAGATATCCAGAGTTCCTGGTTGGATATCAGTCTACCAGAACTACTTGTAGACACATAATCAATAAATGGCAAAGCTACCCTGTATCCTTCTGTACTAAAACATACAGAATTCTACCAAGCTACTAATGGAGCCTTATGTCCATCAAACACACACAGACCAAGACAGAAGGCTTTTCCTCTATTGCATGTCACTGACACAGGGATTCCAATCCTGGGAGATTCACAAAGTTGACAATTGTTAGAAATTATCAGTTTTTCTGTCTGCTGCTGACTCTAGTGTGTTCTACTGCAGGTGTCTAGTGTGTTCTACTGCAGGTGACTCTAGTGTGTTCTACTGCAGGTGACTCTAGTGTGTTCTACTGCAGGTGTCTAGTGTGTTCTACTGCAGGTGACTCTAGTGTGTTCTACTGCAGGTGTCTCTAGTGTGTTCTACTGCAGGTGTCTCTAGTGTGTTCTACTGCAGGTGTCTCTAGTGTGTTCTACTGCAGGTGACTCTAGTGTGTTCTACTGCAGGTGACTCTAGTGTGTTCTACTGCAGGTGACTCTAGTGTGTTCTACTGCAGGTGACTCCACGTACACCAACATCTTTTGGGAGTTTTCTCTCCAGGCGTCTCTCCGGCCCCAGAAGCTAATCTGACAGAGCACCTTAGACTGAGGTGAAGACTACCTGGCAACAGCAACCAGACTGGCAACAGCAACCAGACTGGCAACAGCAACCAGACTGGCAACAGCAACCAGGCTGGCAACAGCAACCAGACTGGCAACAGCAACCAGACTGGCAACAGCGACCAACCTTAACTATCCAGCAGAACCATGCTACACTGAAACTCAGTTAACTGATGGCTGAAAACTGTGATTTGAAGCCAGAATCTAGAAAATTAAGAATAAAAACTATGAAGTTGCTTTATTGTCATTACAGGAAATGTTGGAAAACATCAGTAGCTTTACAATTTGGGGTATTTTACATCAGTAGCTTTACACTTTTACATACTTACTTACTATTTTACATAAGTAGTTGTTGATAAAGAACTTGTTGATAAAGAACTTCTGCTGATGGTGATTGGTTTGACTTTTACTTTTGTTCAATATTTTGTAAAGTTGGTCAGAATTCAGTAAAAATCCATCATTTCAGAAAATATAATCAATTATGTTAAAATGGTCAAAATGTAAGTATGAGTACCTTCATTAAAGAGAAGTCATAAGATCATGAACGTGGATGGATATTAATTTCGGGGACAATAAAAGATTTTGTGATGGTTGTCTGTCTTAATGGATTTTACATGCTGTAGGAGAAGCAAGTTAATTAAACCTGATACAACAAACTAAAACACCATTTTGTAATATACGTTTAGCGAGATGCATCAGATATACTTTTTTCACTTCCGTTTATTTTGAGTGCATTCTGGCGTACAAATAGGCTGTATACTGTACATTCGCATTTATTGTTATTGTTATGATAAGACATGGTCTAATATAAAATTGTTGAGAGGGGTATGGCGTCATCGTGTACTATTTACTAGTTGAATGCAAAGGGCCGTCATGAGGATGAAGAGGCTGGCCTGCTCTGCTCCCCCTAGCTGACGACGGCTCTCCGCTCCGGAAGCCATGTTGAGAAGCTAACTATATTGGAAAGTCCCCGTGGTAACGTTGCTGCTAGGTTATCGTTTTCGGTTTTGGATTTGACAACCTAAACTACGCTTTACATCGGGTCTTTCCGCTATTAACCAATTTAACTGGGTTCTTTGGAGAGGTGACTGAAATATTATGATGTGTTTGTTTCATATCTGATGTAGTTTTTGTCCTGCTGTCGTTGTTTATGTGAAATGCTAGCAAGGCTAAGATAGCTTATATAGACGTTAGCTAGCTTGTTCTGGTAGCATTTAAATACATGATCCAGCCAGAAGCAGCAGTGGCCTAGCCAGCCAGAACCAGTGTTGAAGAAACGGGCTGTTCAGTAGTAGCTAGCTCTAATAGTTTAGAGCCCAGTAATGCATGTCAACATCGGTTTTTGCAAAACAGACAGCTATCTTTTGGGGTTAATTTACAGATGTCTGTTCTTACTAGTCAATCAGTATGTAAATAATGACTAAAACTCCCATCTTTAGACTAGCCTGGTTAACTGTCGTATTTAGCTAGCTGGCTAGCAGAACAATGTCGCCACCATTAGCTTGTGTAGATAGGTAGGACAATTTAAGACGAATCTAGAGTAGTACCCGCAGTTATTGACTTGGCGTCAGATTCCATAGCTAGTCTAACTATTTAAGTATTGTTTAATTTTCCAACTAGTCTGGGAAGGAGTGCGGATTGCGTGTATTACCAAATTTCTGGAAAGTTAAAACAAGTCGTTCATGGTTTGCTCATTGCGTAATTAATAAGCGTAGTTGACTAGACAAACGTCAAGCTGTCATGTTCATGTCTGTGTATGCTTCTCAGTCCTGTACATCACTGTACATTAAATACATCTAATATGAAAGATAACGCTGCCTGTATTTAGGACCCCCTTCACACAAGGCGTCTCTTTATTCGGAAAGCCCAGTAAATGATCTTCATTATGATTATGTAGGTTGTAGCTGTCAAGATTTTTCAGTGTGTGATTATGTAACGCCTCTGTGTCCAGATGAACAGTAATGGGAGCAAGAGAGCGCCAACCACAGCCACGCAGCGACTGAAACAGGATTATCTGAGAATAAAGAAAGACCCAGTCCCTTACATCTGTGCAGAGCCTCTCCCCTCCAACATACTGGAATGGTGAATGGATCGCTTTAATCATGTTACCTTTTTTTGTTAAAAGACAACTCAATAATTTACTTTAATTTAATAATGTGATCTATCTTTGTATATGTTTTGCCCTAAATACATTTGAGTGCTAAGTAAGGATTGTGATCATCTTCCTAAATACAATTGTCATGGTGTGCTTGTTTTACAGGCACTATGTTGTCAGAGGCCCAGAGAAGACACCATATGAAGGTGACATGACTTAGTGCCGAAAATGACTTAATGCCGACACGACTTACTGCCGACACGACCTGGTGCCGACACGACTTACTGCCGACACGACTTGGTGCCGACACGACCTGGTGCCGACACGACCTGGTGCCGACACGACCAGGTGCCGACACGACTTGGTGCCGACACGACCTGGTGCCGACACGACCAGGTGCCGACACGACCCGGTGCCGACACGACCCGGTGCCGACACGACCCGGTGCCGACACGACTTACTGCCGACACGACCTGGTGCCGACACGACCAGGTGCCGACATGACTTTGTGATAGGGGAAACAAAGCTTATGAAAGGAAAGAGCTACTTGAGCTGTCGAATCCTTCGCTCTTTCGATACAGTCGCCTTACCACGAACTGACCTGCAGGTGTTCCTATTGAGATGTTTTGAATGCTTTGAAAAAGGATCGCTCTTTCACATTTTCTCTATAGGTACACCTGCTGGTCAGTTTGTGGTATTGCGACTGTATCAAAAGATTGAAGAATTCGAGTGATTATGTTGTGGAGACGTTAGTCTCACATTGTCAATCTTTATTGATCACATTGTCATTGACAATGTGATCAATAAAGATTGTGACACGTTTAAGTGTGTAAACTTAAAGAATGTGTTATCATATCTTGTCATATTGTAAACAAAGCTTCATTTTTTCTAATCTTCATAACATTTATTTTTTGGTTCAAATAGCAATATTCACAGAAATGTGTTTTAATATGGCCTCGTGGTTAGACCTCTGTTTTTCATCCTAAGTTCATAACATCGCAACTCACTGAACTCATTTTTGAAGAAGTGTTTGCTAAATAATTTAATTATTACTTGATAATGTAGACTAGTAGCTCAAGTTTTGGGAAATTCTTTTGCAACTGGAAAAGGGACAGCATTCGTGACTGCCTCCTCTCTGTAACCCACAAGAGAGTGAAGTCTTTTAAGAGTTTGAATAAAACTTTTGTCTCAGACCTTGTTAGACTGGAGCACAACACTGTTAGCTGCTCGTGTGATGTCCAAAGCTTCGACATATGATCATGTGTTTTCTTCCAGACATAAAGCCATGCTTGATACCTTTGTATTGGTACCCATGGCAACGAAAGTTTGATACAGCTTCTTGACCACATCTTTGAGCATGACATCACTACTTACTGGTGACATCACTACTTACTGGTGACATGACTTACTGGTGACATGACTTACTGGTGACATGAGTTACTGGTGACATGACTTACTGGTGACATGACTTACTGGTGACATGACTTACTGGTGACATGAGTTACTGGTGACATGACTTACTGGTGACGCACACAGTTGTGTCAAGGGAACATGGCCTTTATGCATCAATGTGTATTATGCTTATATAGGCTCTTGTTGTTCACAGGAGGATATTATCATGGAAAACTGATATTCCCACGTGAATTCCCCTTCAAGCCGCCCAGTATCTACATGATTACACCAAACGGGAGATTTAAATGCAACACAAGGTACGATTGTGACTCAGCTGCTTTTCGTCTATCCTGTTGTAACACGCTCAGTGGAACTACTGCGTCTGTCTTTCCTCTAACTGGTAGTCAGTGTTGACAATTTAGAAACTCTTGCAATCTCTGTTGTCATTGTTGAGCAGCAGAAAAGTCCCCAAGTTGTCATATCAGATGAAGTTAACACCCTGCCAGAAGCTGTGATAGGTGTGGGTTAGAGGCATATTCACATTCTAGCTACTGTTTGTGACTTTACCGAGTTCCAAAAATGACGTCTGGTGGTTGAAGTTCTGACCTCAGAATAGCAGGCGCAACTATAACCCTAACCACTTCACACCAGCTACACTGTATCCATGCTAACAAGGTCACCTAAGTATGCAATGTGACACTGCCTGTCAATGTGTTGTGATGTTGAGTAACTAACTGCTGAGCCTGTTTTACTGTTACCTAGTTGTGTTGTGACCCAGCCCTGGTTGACCTGTTGTGTCCCCAGGTTGTGTCTCTCCATCACAGACTTCCACCCGGACACCTGGAACCCTGCCTGGTCCGTGTCCACCATCCTGACTGGGCTGCTCAGCTTCATGGTGGAGAAGGGCCCCACCCTGGGGAGCATTGAGACCTCAGACTACACGGTGAGTTCAGGGGCCGTCCAGCCCTCAGACTATAGGTGAGTTCAGGGGCCGTCCAGCCCTCAGACTATAGGTGAGTTCAGGGGCCGTCTCTGTTCCGTGAAGCGAATCTACTGAGTAAGCCAGGCTTATGTCAGTTAGTCAGACTAATTTCCAGTTGAGTCAGTTAAATAAAGTCAGTTTAATGTAGTTGAAACCCATTTACTATGGAAACTTGTGCTGTTAAACTAGCCTGGTCAGGGGCAAGCTATCAGCCACCACTATCAGTTAATAAACATGTATTGAAAATCAAATGAAATAAATGAAATATTAAGGCTAATGTATTAAACACTGATGAACAATTCCTTTGTTTCTGCAGAAACGCCAGCTGTCTGCACAGAGTCTGGCCTTCAACCTGAAGGACAAGGTCTTCAGTGAGCTGTTCCCTGATGTTGTTGATGTGAGTATACAAACCTCACTCTGTATCCGAACCCAGCCAAGACGCTTCCCCTCCACTGTCTCTCTCCGCTGGCTTCTGACCCTCACACTGGCTCCTTCCCCCCGCAGGAGATCAAACACAAACAGAAGCTGCAGGAAGAGTTGAGTATTCGCCAGCAGCCTCTCCCCCTCCCGGATGTTGTCCCTGACGGCGACCCACAGCATGCCCACTACGGCCTCCCGCCCCTGAACGGAGCCCCCGCCCCCCTTGCTCATCCCGCCCCTGGCCTCCAGCAGGCCAATCGCAACCACGGACTGCTGGGAGGGGCCCTGGCCAACCTTTTTGTGATTGTTGGCTTTGCGGCGTTCGCCTACACGGTGAAATATGTGCTGAGGAGCATAGCCCAGGAGTGAGCCTGCTCTCCACAGCAGTGTGTCTGCTTTACCCATGCAGGCTACAGAGGACAGTAAACACACCACTACAGAGGGGGGCCTGCCCCCCCCACCCAAGACTTTGGAAAATTGATGATCAGAGTCCCCACCCTTGCAGTGGTGGGGGAGGGGGAAGGGGGGGTTCAAGAGTTAGTGATCCGATCTGTGTTTTCAGTGGTTTACAGGAAGTGCTTGGCTCATGGGTTGTAGGAGAGTGTTTGAAGCTGACAAACCGGTCCTTTTCTGGTGTAGAGCCATAAGGGGGGGGGGACTTTGTGGAACCACATCATGTTTTGGTGAAATCACATTTATGGTGGTGTTCTTTGTACCAGTTATATGATGTGGCCCCATGGTGTGTGGTTCACCAAACAATAGCTTCTTCTCATTCCTATCTTTCAAGAAATAAAACGTCTCTGCTTGGAATGTGGTTGAGATTCGTCTTGTCATCACATTCCTCAGATGGATTAACTAGAAACAACATAGTCGGTGGACTTAGTCCAATCAATTAAGCTCACGTGCTTCCATTTCCTAGTAAGTGTGCCACAAAATGGGTTAGGTGCTTTGGCATATGGCATCAAGGCTTGTAAAACTCTTCCTAACCCGTCTTATCGAAGATGCAGTAAAGCTGCAGGAGTGTTGCAGGTGTAAGATGACACATTCATCCTCAGGGTCTGTAAACCAGTAGTGACTGCTCCTGTGGAACACAGACTGATTAGGAAAGTTAAGAATGTCCTTGCAAGATGGAATACGAATAATGTAACAATGATCAGAGGACTGAATGTTAAAGCATTAAACTTTAAAGATAAATTTGGGAATATTATGATTAATTCTGTTGCCCTTCATGAGTTCTTCTGGTGAAATCCCATAAAGGCTTAGTTTTGCAAGGCCTCTTGATTTATTTGGAGGACTGACAACAGAGACCTATTCACCATTAGTCTGCCTCTCTGGTCCATCTGTGAGCCAAGCAGTTCAGCACCGTCTACATAGAGAACCAAGAGACCATACCCTTTTCTCCAATCTCCAGTCGGCTTAGTTGACCAGTATAGCAAAGCTCTGTTAGGTCCAAACAACGAGACAGCCTTCTCTATATTTTTATTCTTGCAGTTCGCTTTCTTTTATTTATAATTGTAGCCTTGGGTGCTGGTTAGTTATAGCAGAAGGACTCATGTTGCTTGCCAAAGAGGGCATGAATAGTGCTGCTGAATAGGAAGCTAACAAGCTACTACCCAGGCTAGCAGTTTGCTCATACTTTACTGTTGTGCATTTAGCGAAGGTTGTTCTATTGTGTGTTGATTTTGAACATAAAACAGTCAAAGGCAGAAGGCCTGCTGGCATCCCATCCAAGCAGCTCATGATGGGAGCGTTGTGGGGAAATGGACAGCACTGTCCCCACACCAGGCCCAAGCAGCACATGGGTGGAAATGTATGTCTTCTTAGTTCATTCAAATAAATTACCTGCCCAGCAGGACATTGAAGTGTTTTGTTCTGCTTTATGACAAACTGAAACAGGATTAAGATGAATTATAATGTGTTGACTCCATACTAGTGAATCAGACAAGTGGCTCTTTGACTTGCTAAAGAATAAAAGGAGGTGAAACATGTTTTCAATGAATGTCCTCAAAAATACCTTAACAAGTGAAGCTTTGGGATTTTTGACACATCAAATAATAGTAATGATAATGATGAATACATATCTATACACATATATGTGTGTGTGTATGTACATTAATAGTCTATATTATATATATCATGTATATATGATATATATAATAATGGAGACTAATATTACTGTACTCCATTGATGAGAACCCAGCATCACTCTACTGTACTCTACTGTGCTGTACTCTACTGTGCTGTACTGTACTGTACTGTACTGTACTGTACTGTGCTGTACTGTACTGCACTCTACTGTACTGTACTGTACTCTACTGTACTGTATTTTACTCTACTGTACTGTACTCTACTGTACTCTACTGTGCTGTAATGTACTACACTCTACTGTACTTTACTGTACTCTACTGTACTGTACTCTACTGTACTCTACTGTGCTGTACTGCACTCTACTGTACTTTACTGTACTGTACTTTACTGTACTGTACTCTACTGTGCTGTACTCTGCTGTACTCTACTGTACTGTACTCTACTGTACTCTACTGTACTCTACTGTACTATACTGTACTCTACTGTACTCTACTCTACTGTACTCTACTGTACTGTACTCTACTGTACTGTACTCTACTGTACTCTACTGTACTCTACTGTACTGTACTGTACTCCGATCTGCTTTCCTCAACTCCGTTTTAGAACTCTCCTGTCTCTTCTTCCCTGATGTATGAAAAATATTGTTTCAACAAGAGTTTTGAAAGGTTGAGAGCAAAAAAATATACATATATTTTTTTTTTTAGGGTGAAACGTTTCAAGGGAGACGTTTCAGAAAAAGGTTTGCATCATTGGTGAGTATTTGATAAGGACCCTACTGTACCCTTCTGCGCTATGCTCCTCTCTAATATAACATACTCTGTTTTCGGGTTTCTGTTCTGCTCTGCCTGTTTCCTCTCCTTCCACAATGTGTGTGAAAAAAGGATTTGATTAAAGTATTATGAAGTAAAGTTCGTAATATGAGCAAGCCACACTTGTTCAACAAGTCACACAAATTGATGGAATGTGTTTGTGACTGGACGTCATTTTCCATCTTCCTTCATTGGATTATCCCAGCAAGTATTCATAGTAGGTGGTGCCCACACAATAATGTAGAACGGCAACATATATCGGGAATGTAACGTAATGTTGACCGTGCCTGTTCCACCTGTCCATCATGAGCGTGTAGTTCAATATATTCTGTGGTGTTGTCACTATAAGTGTTGTTGTCACTCTAAGCACTGTACGAGACAAAGCTTAGGGTTCGTCATGGGACGGTCTCAATAATGTGTCACGTTTTTATTACAAATCGATGAACAGCTCACGATTTACGTTTTCCTTCCAGTTGAAGGCCAGATTCTGCAGAAGCAACACTCCCACATCGTATGTGACGACATTCAACATTTATCAAAACATTCTCTGATCTCTTGTTACAAAGCCGTCGATGTTTGGAATCAAAATAGTCACGTACTTTAACCATTAACATTTTATTACAGCAACGTCGAATGTAGTATACACTTACAATGTTTACCTGAAGATCATGTGTGGGCCATTTCCTTTATTACATTCTATTATATGATAGTAATCGTAGGGAAATATGGTTCCTGAGAACTTCAGTGACATTACGATAGTGGTTTCGGATGAAGTCACGTGACATATTTTGGCAACACCCCCAAATTGACTTTAAAAAGGCAGCGACTCTTCCACACAGCAAATGTCCTGATTTGACTTAGCTGGTTTAAATACATAGTAAAACTGAGTTGGACAAGCCCAGCAATGGCTCTGATCGAGGACAACGAATGTCCCGTGTGCTTCCTAACCTACACCCGGACGGAGAGAATCCCCCGAATGCTTCACTGCCAGCACACCTTCTGCGTGCCCTGCCTCCAAGCCCTAACGCGGATGCACAGCAGCTTGCTGACGGTCTGCTGCCCGCTGTGTCGCTGGATCTCATGCGTACCGTCCAACCTCACCTTGTCCGGGTCGCTGTGGGTCAACACCAGCATCTGGGACCAGCTGGCACAGACAGCAGAGCAGTGTGACGAGCTGTTTGAATGGGCTGAGAATAACGAAGTTACACAGACTACTCCGACTAAACGGTCAGAATTTGCCATATTTCACATGAGATACTGTTTTCTGTGGAAGCACTGACGTTGCAACTGTTGTTTGTTGTTAATGACACACTGTCCGACTCATTATTTAATGGGCTGTCCTTCCTCCTTTCTGTCTCTTTGCTTCTGCTTACAGGAAGACTGGATGGAGGACCAAGGTATTTAGGTTCCTAAAGACTATGCAGGCTATTCCACACCAGTGATCCTACTTGATCTACCTTGAGTTGAGCTGAACTGATTTGCATATTGGAATCCAGCGGGTGACAGCACGCACGAGCAAACATCCAGCTGAGCAGGCTGCCGGAAGGCTGATGAGTTGACGAATGAAAAGGTCTAACGTTATTGGAAAGCATGTTGACATTTACAATTGACAACGACATTCCAGAATTAAACAGAACTGGGATTAATACCAATTACTAGCTGAAGTGGATAGAGGCACATTTATAAAATATAGTTGGCCTGTTGTTTTTTACACATTGTTTTTTTGTCATTTGTTAAATGTCTGTTTAAATACATTATTTATAATTACTCCAGATTCAGACTATGAAAAACTATGTTCTGTGAATATGTTAATGATGTCACTAATCTGTTGTTCTGGTTGAAGTTATCAGTTAAAACGTATGAAGTATGTAGTAGGTTTTTTAAAGTATTAGTTTTACAGTTATGAATGTACATATTTCTCTGTTGTACTCTTTGAAGAAAATGAATGAATGGATAAAAACAGCTGCTTCTATTTTCTATAGTTTACTGTTTTTTGTTCTTTCGGGCTGACATTGAAAAGTGTAACCCAGTCTTTAAATATTTTTGCCTGAAGAAATATACAAAAGGTTAAATAACAAATAGCAGATAAACATATCAATTCAGCTTTTGCAAACTATGTATTAACTGTCTTACACAGCTTTTCAATGACAGAATAGGAAAAGGAAATTCAACAATTGAAATTGAGGTGACAGTACAGTACAACCCGAGTTATTCCATAGCGCACATCATGTAGGCTATTTGAAAGGATCTTCCCGGTTAGTTCCTTGGTGGAAGAGACGAAGTATGGATGTATTTTGAGTTGCAGTTGAACGAGTTTGCAAGGTCGCTTTAAAAAAAACGTCGTCAAATCTTAATGAAGGTATTTTTTCGTCGTGTTTTATTTTCAAGTTCTTTATTGAATGTAATGAACACATTATAAATCGGTAACGGTATTGGGAATATCAGTGTCAAATCAACATGGTAGGTAAGGTACATGATCTACACAAAGAAGACGTCAAATAAAACATGAGCGACATCAAAGCTCGTCTAAATTCTCTAGCATGCAAATGACCTGCGAGTGAAACAAGTTGAGAATCGCAGCCTGCCACTCAGCGCAGTGCACCGTAATTACTGTGATATGTGCAGAATTCCAATCGGTGACAGGGCCCATTTTCGACGCTGTACCGAACCAATTTACGTTATGTTAATCATTTTGACTTGTATTAGTATATGGAATACACATCCAGACCGTATGCACACCGTACAAGCTGAGTGGGAGTGATAAGGCGTTTTATCTGGGAGTGATAAGGCGTTTTATCTGGGAGTGATAAGGCCTTTTTATCTGGGAGTGATAAGGCGTTTATCTGGGAGTGATATGAGTAGAGCTTTTTTGATTCACTCTCTTGGGATATAGGTGGTCTATTTATCTCGGGTAATGTCGTGAATATAGGGTGTTTGCTAATCTTGAGGAGGATGTGATTAAAGGTCTCATATGTGTAATCGTGGGAAAAGTGATAGAGAGACGTTATTCGGAGTGAATAGGCAAGGCTTTATACTGAGAGTAAAATAAGGCGATCTGTCTAATCGCTGGAGTGATAAGGCGCTTTTCTCTGGAGCGTTGAGTACAGGAGTTGTCTGATCTGAGGGGATCAACTCGGTTTAAATAGGGAGTGATAAGCGTTTTATCTGGAAGTGATACAGGGTTATTATCTGGAGTGGATAAGGCGTGATTATGGTGGTGATAGAGCGATCTTAATCAGGAGTGCACGGCATTATGTCTGGAGTTAGATAGGGGTTTTATCCTGGGAATAGTTCTGTACTGAGCGTTCTCTGCTGAGGAAGGTGATGAAGGCGGTTTGTATTCTGGGAAGTCCATACAAGGCGTGTTTCCTCTGGTGTAAGTGATGGCGTTTTTCTGCGAGTGATAAGGCGTTTTACTCTGGGAAGTGATAGTGGTTTTTCTGAGTGATAAGGAATTTTATCTGGGAGTGAAAGGCGTTTGTATTTGTCATGTAGCTGATTGTAAGATATATTTATCGTGAAGATGAGTGCCACAGATCAACATGCTTACTGAAATCCACAGATCACAGCGTATTAATTGTATGGTATCTACATTGCAGTCATGTCAATGTATCCATTTATTCTTGAGATATTATTTAATTCACTAGAGAGTGATGTGAAAATTGCCGACTCTGCTGGTCTTGTATTCTGCGCGGTTTCTACATTCATATGTAAGACAAGGAAGTGTGTTAGATTATTACTAGTGTCTTGGGTTCTGTTCAGCTCTGCCTGTTTCCTCTCCTTCCACAATGTATGTGAAAAAAGGATTTGAATAAAGGTATTATGAAGGAAAGTTCTGACAAATCTACATCGGTACAGAACTTCCCGTCTTTATAGAACATGTTTGATCACCTCAACATCAAAACGTCACAAAAGAACATATTTCTAAGGGTCGGTTGAAACAAGCTTTATAACTTTGGCAAAAATGTTTTTGTCTATTTGTAAGATTTATGGTGACTAACTTGGCACATTTTAAGGGGTCACCAATTACATCAAATTAAGGAACATGATCTAAATTCTTGAGAAAGGAGTCATTATCCTGGAGTGAAAGACATATTATAACGAGTCAAGTTCAAAGCTGTACAAGCCACACTTGTTCAACAAGTCAAACAAATTGATGGAATGTGTTTGTGACTGGACGTCATTTTCCATCTTCCTTCATTGGATTATCCCGGCAAGTATTCATAGTAGGTGGTGCCCACACAATAATGTAGAACGGCAACATATATCGGGAATGTAACGTAATGTTGACCGTGTCTGTTCCACCTGTCCATCATGAGCGTGTAGTTCAATATATTCTGTGGTGTTGTCACTATAAGTGTTGTTGTCACTCTAAGCACTGTACGAGACAAAGCTTAGGGTTCGTCATGGGACGGTCTCAATAATGTGTCACGTTTTTATTACAAATCGATGAACACCTCACGGTTTACGTTTTCCTTCCAGTTGAAGGCCAGATTCTGCAGAAGCAACACTTTCACATCGCATGTGGCGACATTCAACATTTATCAAAACATTCTCTGATCTCTTGTTACAAAGCCGTCGATGTTTGGAATCAAAATAGTCACGTACTTTAACCATTTAAGTTTTAGTACAGCAGAGTCAAATGTAGTATACACGTAAAATGTTTACCTGAAGCCCGTTTATGGGTCATTTCCTGTATCACATACTATTATTTGGAAGTAATCGTAGGAAAATATGGTTCCTAGGAACTTCAGTGATGTTATCAATTTGGTTTCTGACGAATTCCCGTGACGTATTTTGGCAACACCCCCAAATTGACTTTATAAAGGCAGCGACTCTTCCACACAGCAAATGTCCTGATTTGAATTAGCTGGTTTAAATACAGAGTAAAACTGAGTTGGACCAAGGATTTTTTATTTGATTTTAGATCAAATATCTGAATATTTGAAGGAACGTAGCGTCTCGTCCTAGAGAACCTGGCGGATAACATTCACCAACCCCCACAGCCCAGCAATGGTTCTGATCGAGGACAACGAATGTCCCGTGTGCTTCCTAACCTTCACCCGGACGGAGAGAATCCCCCGAATGCTTCACTGCCAGCACACCTTCTGCGTGCCCTGCCTCCAAGCCCTAACGCGGATGCACGGCTGCGTGCTGGCGGTCTGCTGCCCGCTGTGTCGCTGGATCTCATGCGCACCGTCCAACCTCACCTTGTCCGGGTCGCTGTGGTGGAGACAACGAGACAGGACTAGTGGACCTATAGATAGAGCTAGGTATCGGAGCAGTCGTATGCATACTGTGACGAGCGGTATTGAAGTGGGCCAGAGGAGTGAAGAGAGATTAGTGTGACACACAGTAATCTATCGCGAAAAAATTGTAAAACCTGGCCGAAATTGCTCGCACTATATCTCCAATGAAAATACAACCTGGAGGCAAGTGGAAATGACATCTGGATCGCTTGCAGTATGCTCTGATTTAGGGTATGTTGCTAGTAATTGAGGAATCACCACCACTCGTCCGTAAACTCCACTCTATCTGTATGATAGACTGAGGGCTGATGTACTGTAATCACTCCTATTTATTCTGAGGTCTTGTTTTACATATGCTTTGCCTGAGTGTAGGAAGAGGACTTGGTGGAAAGGAATGATTCCCAGACGTTCCTAAAGACTATGCAGGCTATTCCACACCAGTGATCCTACTTGATCTACCTTGAGTTGAGCTGAACTGATTTGCATATTGGAATCCAGCGGGTGACAGCACGCACGAGCAAACATCCAGCTGAGCAGGCTGCCGGAAGGCTGATGAGTTGACGAATGAAAAGGTCTAACGTTATTGGAAAGCATGTTGACATTTACAATTGACAACGACATTCCATAATTAAACAGAACTGGGATTAATACCAATTACTAGCTGAAGTGGATAGAGGCACATTTATAAAATATAGTTGGCCTGTTGTTTTTTACACATTGTTTTTTGTCATTTGTTAAATGTCTGTTTAAATACACTATTTATAATCACTCCAGATTCAGACTATGAAAAACTATGTTCTGTGAATATATGAATGATGTCACTAATCTGTTGTTCTGGGTGAAGTTATCAGTTAAAACGTATGAAGAACTTAGTAGGTTTTTTAAAGTATTAGTTTTACAGTTATGAATGTACATATTTCTCTGTTGTACTCTTTGAAGAAAATAAATGAATGGATAAAAACAGCTGCTCCTATTTTCTATAGTTTACTGTTTTGTTCTTTCGGGCTGACATTGAAAAGTGTAACCCAGTCTTTAAATATTTTTGCCTGAAGAAATATACAAAAGGTTAAATAACAAATAGCAGAAAAATAAACACATCAATTCAGCTTTTGCAAACTATGTATTAACTGTCTCACACAGCTTTTCACTGACAGAATAGGAAAAGGAAATTCAACAATTGAAATCGAGGTGACAGTACAGTACAACCCGAGTTATTCCATAGCGCACATCATGTAGGCTATTTGAAAGGATCTTCCCGGTTAGTTCCTTGGTGGAAGAGACGAAGTATGGATGTATTTTGAGTTGCAGTTGAACGAGTTTGCAAGGTCGCTTTAAAAAAAACGTCGTCAAATCTTAATGAAGGTATTTTTTCGTCGTGTTTTATTTTCAAGTTCTTTATTGAATGTAATGAACACATTATAAATCGGTAACGGTATTGGGAATATCAGTGTCAAATCAACATGGTAGGTAAGGTACATGATCTACACAAAGAAGACGTCAAATAAAACATGAGCGACATCAAAGCTCGTCTAAATTCTCTAGCATGCAAATGACCTGCGAGTGAAACAAGTTGAGAATCGCAGCCTGCCACTCAGCGCAGTGCACCGTAATTACTGTGATATGCGCAGAATTCCAATCGGTGACAGGGCCCATTTTCGACGCTGTACCGAACCAATTTACGGTATGTTAATCATTTTAACTTGTATTAGTATATGGAATACACGTCCAGACAGTATGTTGCTGTTAGCTCAGCTACTTTCCATTTGACGAGCAAAATATACAAGAATGAGTGGATCGCACACTTCAGTTTGTTACCTAATAACTTGACAGCGTGATAGTAGCTACCGTGGTACATGTAATATTTACAAGACATAGATAAAATGTATGTAACTAGTTAGTTAACTACATAAGTCTTAATCGTTTTATTCCCCAGATAACTGGCATGAATCATTACAATGATTGTTCTCGTCTCGCATACGCGAAAACGGCTATGACGAACTGCCCAAGCAAGAGGTTATTATAGCCATGACAGCTCAATGTATCCCTTGCATGGATGCTATTGGAATAAAGTTTCAGCAGCATGTTAGTAGGCCCTAATAAACTTTGCAAAGTAATGACTCTGTGGTACGAAGGAGGAAAAGTGTATGCCTGTGCGGATGTGTTTGTAACGTGGTATTGTCTGTGGGTTTGTTATGGTGGACTGGTCTAGAGATCTATGGTCAAGTCAAACTGTACTCTCTCCTCTGTTACTACACTCCATCCATCCTCCATCCCCCCCACACCCACAGCTATGTCGTCCCAGCTGCAGCTGTTCCCCCCTCCCTCCGTTTCCTCCAGTGCCTTCTGCCGGGTGAAGAAGCTGAAGGTGGAGAACTGTGTTTGGGACGTGCCCTCCTCTGAGGCCTACAGCAGTGTGGGGGCCCAGACGGGGTACGCCTTTCCTCCTGGAAAGAATCCCCCCTTATCGCACCTATGCGACTCGTGTCACCGCCTCGCAACGGGCTCACGGGGCAAGGTGGGGTCGAGCAGAACGCAACAGAGGGAGCCTCCCAAGGGGGGCCGCGGCGTGTTGCCGATGGCGGACATTACCTAAAAACAACACCTCGTCCAGCGGGAGGCCGAGAGCACCGGCGGGGCAGAAGCAGGAGGAACGAAGGAGGCCAGAGAGGGAGAGGCAGCGGAAGCGTGACAAGATCGGAAGAGCTCTCAGCCCGCCGATTATTCACTCGTGGGGGCGGAGGGGGGTGGGGCAAGCCGGGCAAGTCGATGCCGACAGCTCGGCACTAGAAAGTGAAGCAGCTTAGCGGGGAAGAGGGACTACCAGCTGGTGCAACACGAGGTGCTGGGTTCCCCCGCCTGCAGCTACGAGGTGTGGAGTTCCTGGGCCGAGGGACCTTCGGACAGGTGGCCAAGTGCTGGAAGAGAGGAACCAACGAGATCGTGGCCATCAAGATCCTGAAGAATCACCCCTCCTACGCCCGGCAGGGGCAGATCGAGGTAGGGACACCCTGCTCATCCTTGGTGGGTCTCACCTGGAGGGTCGTAGGAAGTGTGTGCATGCGTGTTGATCAGTACGCTAAAGTTGCTCACATCCTGATGCTCAGGAGGGGAAACACTCATGAACCGGCTGAGTGCGGAGAACGCTGACGAGTTTAACTTTGTGCGCTCATACGAGTGCTTCCAGCACAAAGGCCACATCTGCTCCGACTAAATAAAATAAAGGCAGGTAAAATATGTTTTCAAAGTGTTTTCAAAAATACCTTAACATTTGTGAACTTAAAAGAACGGTCTTCGCGAAGCTTTTGAATTTTTGACACAATAAAAATAAAAAACAAATAAGTAGGACATATGTGTATAATATTAATGTTTATCATTATAACACATTAATAGGTCTAGTATAGACCAAATAGCGCTATATTTATATGGTAAAGAAATACATAGATATAGCTATTAAAAAGCTAAAAATCTCTTGGGTCCTTATGTGTAATTGTTGTCTATAAAAGGGTGTGTGTATACTGGTAGATCTGACAGGTAATTGAAGGGCTGTGTGACGGCGTTTTATTTGGGAGTGATAAGGCGTTTTATTTGGGAGTGATAAGGCGTTTTATTTGGGAGTGATAAGGCGTTTTATTTGGGAGTGATAAGGCGTTTTATTTGGGAGTGATAAGGCGTTTTATTTGGGAGTGATAAGGCGTTTTATTTGGGAGTGATAAGGCGTTTTATTTGGGAGTGATAAGGCGTTTTATTTGGGAGTGATAAGGCGTTTTATTTGGGAGTGATAAGGCGTTTTATTTGGGAGTGATAAGGCGTTTTATCTGGGAGTGATAAGGCGTTTTATCTGGGAGTGATAAGGCCTTTTTATCTGGGAGTGATAAGGCGTTTTATCTGGGAGTGATAAGGCCTTTTTATCTGGGAGTGATAAGGCGTTTTATCTGGGAGTGATAATGCGTTTTATCTGGGAGTGATAAGGCGTTTTATCTGGGAGTGATAATGCGTTTTATCTGGGAGTGATATGTCATTTTATCTGGAAGATCAGTAGCCAACAGATCACACATGTCTAATGAAATCAATGTCATCCAATATCTAATGTTTTGTAATTGCTGTCATGCAATATACATTTATCAAATACTATTTAATTCCACAAGATGTAACAATGACTGCGCTATGCTCTTCTCTAATATAACATATTCTGTTTTAGTGTTTCTGTTCAGCTCTGCCTGTTTCCTCTCCTTCCACAATGTATGTGAAAAAAGGATTTGAATAAAGGTATTATGAAGGAAAGTTCTGACAAATCTACATTGGTACAGAACTTCCTGTCTTTATAGAACATGTTTGATCACCTCAACATCAAAACGTCACAAAAGAACATATTTCTAAGGGTCGGTTGAAACAAGCTTGATAACTTTGGCAATTTCTTTTTGTCTATTTGTAAGATTTATGGTGACTAACTTGGCACATTTTAAGGGGTCACCAATTACATCAAATTAAGGAACATGATCTAAATTCTTGAGAAAGGAGTCATTATCCTGGAGTGAAAGACATATTATAACGAGTCAAGTTCAAAGCTGAACAAGCCACACTTGTTCAACAAGTCAAACAAGTTGATGAAAAGTGTTTGTGACTGGACGTCATTTTCCATCTTCCTTCATTGGATTATCCCGGCAAGTATTCATAGTAGGTGGTGCCCACACAATAATGTAGAACGGCAACATATATCGGGAATGTAACGTAATGTTGACCGTGTCTGTTCCACCTGTCCATCATGAGCGTGTAGTTCAATATATTCTGTGGTGTTGTCACTATAAGTGTTGTTGTCACTCTAAGCACTGTACGAGACAAAGCTTAGGGTTCGTCATGGGACGGTCTCAATAATTTGTCACGTTTTTATTACAAATCGATGAACAGCTCACGGTTTACGTTTTCCTTCCAGTTGAAGGCCAGATTCTGCAGAAGCAACACTCCCACATTGTATGTGACGACATTCAACATTTATCAAAACATTCTCTGATCTCTTGTTACAAAGCTGTCGATGTTTGGAATCAACTATTAACATTGAAGTTTAGTACACGCAGAGGTTCAAATATAGTAATACAAACACTTGCACACGTAAATGCTTTTTACGTGAAGCCGTATGTAGGAATTCTTTTCTGTTATCACATACTATCTATTTTGAAGATAATCGTAGGAAAATGATGGGTTCCATAGGAACATTCTTTCAGTCTTGTTATTCTAAAGTGGCTTTTGTGATCGATATTCCCGTGACAGATTATTTTTGACGGCAACACCCCCAAATTGACTTTATAAAGGCAGCGACTCTTCCACACAGCAAATGTCCTGATTTGAATTAGCTGGTTTAAATACATAGTAAGACTGAGTTGGACCAAGGATTTTTGATTTGATTTTAGATCAAATATCTGAATATTTGAAGGAACGTAGCGTCTCGTCCTAGAGAACCTCACGGATAACATTCACCAACCCCCACAGCCCAGCAATGTTTCTGATTGAGGACAGCGAATGTCCCGTGTGCTTCCTAACCTTCACCCGGACGGAGAGAATCCCCCGAATGCTTCACTGCCAGCACACCTTCTGCGTGCCCTGCCTCCAAGCCCTAACGCGGATGCACGGCTGCGTGCTGACGGTCTGCTGCCCGCTGTGTCGCTGGATCTCATGCGCACCGTCCAACCTCACCTTGTCCGGGTCGCTGTGGGTCAACACCAGCATCTGGGACCAGCTGGCACGGGCAGCGGAGCAGTGTGACGAGCTGTTTGAATGGGCTGAGAATAACGAAGTTACACAGACTACTCCGACTAAACGGTCAGAATTTGCCATATTTCACATGAGATACTGTTTTCTGTGGAAGCACTGACGTTGCAACTGTTGTTTGTTGTTAATGACACACTGTCCGACTCATTATTTAATGGGCTGTCCTTCCTCCTTTCTGTCTCTTTACTTCTTCTTACAGGAAGACTGGGTGGAGGACCAAGGTATTAAGGTTCCTAAAGACTATGCAGGCTATTCCACACCAGTGATCCTACTTGATCTACCTTGAGTTGAGCTGAACTGATTTGCATATTGGAATCCAGCGGGTGACAGCACGCACGAGCAAACATCCAGCTGAGCAGGCTGCCGGAAGGCTGATGAGTTGACGAATGAAAAGGTCTAACGTTATTGGAAAGCATGTTGACATTTACAATTGACAACGACATTCCATAATTAAACAGAACTGGGATTAATACCAATTACTAGCTGAAGTGGATAGAGGCACATTTATAAAATATAGTTGGCCTGTTGTTTTTTACACATTGTTTTTTTGTCATTTGTTAAATGTCTGTTTAAATACACTATTTATAATTACTCCAGATTCAGACTATGAAAAAACTATGTTCTGTGAATATATGAATGATGTCACTAATCAGTTGTTCTGGTTGAAGTTATCAGTTAAAACGTATGAAGAACTTAGTAGGTTTTTTAAAGTATTAGTTTTACAGTTATGAATGTACATATTTCTCTGTTGTACTCTTTGAAGAAAATAAATGAATGGATAAAAACAGCTGCTCCTATTTTCTATAGTTTACTGTTTTTTGTTCTTTCGGGCTGACATTGAAAAGTGTAACCCAGTCTTTAAATATTTTTGCCTGAAGAAATATATAAAAGGTTAAATAACAAATAGCAGAAAGATAAACACATCAATTCAGCTTTTGCAAACTATATATTAACTGTCTCACACAGCTTTTCAATGACAGAATAGGAAAAGGAAATTCAACAATTGAACTTGAGGTGACAGTACAGTACAACGCGAGTTATTCCATAGCGCACATCATGTAGGCTATTTGAAAGGATCTTCCCGGTTAGTTCCTTGGTGGAAGAGACGAAGTGTGGATGTATTTTGAGTTGCAGTTGAACGAGTTTGCAAGGTCGCTTTAAAAAAAAACGTCGTCAAATCTTAATGAAGGTATTTTTTCGTCGTGTTTTATTTTCAAGTTCTTTATTGAATGTAATGAACACATTATAAATCGGTAACGGTATTGGGAATATCAGTGTCAAATCAACATGGTAGGTAAGGTACATGATCTACACAAAGAAGACGTCAAATAAAACATGAGCGACATCAAAGCTCGTCTAAATTCTCTAGCATGCAAATGACCTGCAAGTGAAACAAGTTGAGAATCGCAGCCTGCCACTCAGCGCAGTGCACCGTAATTACTGTGATATGCGCAGTAATGCTTCGTAACAAACCCACCGGTGACTTGGAGTGCATGAATTTAGTGGTTCTTACGGTACCGGAAATGTTGACCTCAGTTAAGCAGCTGGTGAAATGCTAAGGACGTGGTTTGTTCCGGTAAAAAGCTGCCCATTGGAACAAGGATAGTGCATATTAAAATCTGAAATACAATTTATAAATGCGAATAACATACTTTTTTATCATGTGACTACTTTTTACTCAATTTTATGAGAATAAATCCACGTTCCTGTTTACGCAGTATAGTTTGCTAGGTTTGTGTCCTTGTCTTTTCTGTCGATGGAAAACAATGCAGGCCTAAAGACTGCTAACGTTAGCAACAATCTGTTAGCCTGCAGCTAATTTGGAGTTAAATCGATGACAGGGCCCATTTTCGACGCTGCACCGAATCAATTTACGGTATGTTGATCATTTTGACTTGTATTTGTGTATGGAATACACATCCAGACGGTATGTTGCTGTTAGCTCAGCAACTTTCCATTTGACGAGCAAATATACCAGAATGAGTGGATCGCACACTTCAGTTTGTTACCTAATAACTTGACAGCGTAATAGTAGCTACCGTGGTATATGTTACATTTTATCTATGTCCTGTAAATATATGTAACTAGTTAGTTAACTACACAAGCCTTAATTGGTTTATTCCCCAGATAACTGGCATGAATCACTACAATGATTGTTCTCGTCTCGCATACGCGAAAACGGCTATGACGAACTGCCCAAGCAAGAGGTTATTATAGCCATGACAGCTCAATGTATCCCTTGCATGGATGCTATTGGAATAAAGTTTCAGCAGCATGTTAGTAGGGCCTAATAAACTTTGCAAGAATGCTCTGTGGTACCAAGGATGAAAATGTATGCTGTGCGTGTGTTTGTAACGTGTATTGTCTGTGGTTGTTAATGGCTGGAAATGTCCCCTAGAGATCAGTCAAGTACAACTGTCTCCTCTCCCTGTTATCTACCTCCATCCATCCTCCATCCCCCCCACACCCACAGCTATGTCGTCCCAGCTGCAGCTGTTCCCCCCTCCCTCCGTTTCCTCCAGTGCCTTCTGCCGGGTGAAGAAGCTGAAGGTGGAGAACTGTGTTTGGGACGTGCCCTCCTCTGAGGCCTACAGCAGTGTGGGGGCCCAGACGGGGTACGCCTTTCCTCCTGGTGGACCCCCCTTCGCCCCTTCTGCCCTGGTGTTCCCACCCGCCCCGCCGGGCTCACGGGGCCAGGTGGCGGTCCGAGCAGCCGACAGCACTGGGAGCCTCCCCAGGGGGGCCAGCCGGCGTGTTGCCGCTGGCGACCATCACTACAACACACACTCGTCCCACGCGGAGGCCCGCGGGCCCCGGCAGGGGCAGAAGAGGAGGAACGAGGAGCCCCCAGAGGGGGGACGGGGCAGCGGGAGCGTTCAGATCCTGGAAGAGCTCTCAGCCCCGCCATTTTCCACTCGTGGGGGGGGCGGAGGGGGTGGGGGCACCGGGCAGTCGGTTCCCCACTCGGCCACTAAAAGCAGCAGCTCCAGCGGGGAAGGGGACTACCAGCTGGTGCAACACGAGGTGCTGGGTTCCCCCGCCTGCAGCTACGAGGTGCTGGAGTTCCTGGGCCGAGGGACCTTCGGACAGGTGGCCAAGTGCTGGAAGAGAGGAACCAACGAGATTGTGGCCATCAAGATCCTGAAGAATCACCCCTCTTACGCCCGGCAGGGGCAGATCGAGGTAGGGACACCCTGCTCATCCTTGGTGGGTCTCACCTGGAGGGTCGTTGGAAGTGTGTGCATGCGTGTCATTCCTAACTTGCCATCCCTTCTCAGGTGGGCATCCTGAACCGGCTGAGTGCGGAGAACGCTGACGAGTTTAACTTTGTGCGCTCATACGAGTGCTTCCAGCACAAAGGTCACACCTGCCTGGTGTTTGAGATGCTGGAGCAGAACCTTTACGACTTCCTGAAACACAGCAAGTTCAGCCCTCTTCCTCTCAGGAACATCAGACCCATCCTCCAGCAGGTACGTTCTGCTCACAGCAGCTCTACTGTATTTAATAACACATTTAATTAATGCACATATCTGTTTCAATACATTCATTACTATGACATGGAAAACTAGATCAGTTGTGATTGGTTTTAGTAATTAGAGGAAGCATGTTGGTGTGTTCCCCAGGTGGCCACAGCCCTGATGAAGCTGAAGAGTCTGGGTCTGATCCACGCAGACCTGAAGCCAGAGAACATCATGCTTGTGGACCCCCTGAGACAACCCTACAGGGTCAAGGTCATAGACTTTGGCTCAGCCAGCCACGTCTCCAAGGCTGTCTGTTCCACCTACCTGCAGTCGCGATACTACAGGTCACTGCCTGAAATATCCCTTTGGTCCTGGGATGCTTTAAGATGTTTTCAGTGATGAGTAACAGATGTGTTGTGATGTTCCCTGGTCTGCAGAGCTCCAGAGATCATCCTGGGTCTGCCGTTCTGTGAGGCTATTGACATGTGGTCACTGGGCTGTGTGGTTGCTGAGCTGTTCCTGGGCTGGCCTCTCTACCCTGGGGCGTCCGAGTATGACCAGGTAACCTCTCCTCCTCCCTCTCTCTCTCTTCTCCTTCCCCCTCCCTTTCCTCCATCTTGTCCTTCTCCCACCCCTACCTACCTACCTACCTCCCGTCCTCCCGTCCTCCCTCCCTACCTCCCTCCCTTCCTACCTCCCTCCCCCACTGGAAGTGTTGATTAGGGGTGTTTGTTGTGCTGATGTTTTTTGGCAATGGGAGTGTAACAGAATGTCTCCTCCAGATCCGCTACATCTCCCAGACCCAGGGTCTCCCTGCGGAGTATCTGCTCAGCGCAGGCACCAAGACCAGACGCTTTTTCAACAGAGGACCTGATTCCAGCTACCCTCTGTGGAGACTCAAGGTGATCCTGCCAGTACTCCCACACCTGAGAGACACTAGACACACTTTATAGTTGGCAAATATTTTTGTTGTCAAAGTCACTTGATCTCATATGACATATTTTAAGGCCCTACAATAATCCAATCTGACTAATGCAGCACTATAGAAAGCTGTTATCCAATTACGGTTAGGATTATCTAGTACAGGTTATCCAATTAGGGTTATCCAAGTAGTGTTAGGATTATCCAGTACAAGACGCTATTAGCACGTTAGAGTGGAAACAAAGCTGAACGTCAGAGTGGCAACCACTTACAGAACCACTTACAGAACCACTTACAGAACCACTTACAGAACCTGATATGAAAAAAGCTGCCGTACACAATACAGGGTGGAACCTGCTTTCATGGGAGCGCAATGTGCATGTAGGAGCATTTAAGAGGAAACACTCAGGAATGTGAAGACACGTGTAGCTAGGTTAGCCGTTGTTAGCAACAGCAGGTGATAAAGATGGCTAAGGTGTTACAGTAGCTGTACGTGTGCTTTCATATTGTACACACAAGCCCGCTTTTAGCAACATGTCTACAGACGTTGGACAGTACTGAGTAAAAACATTTTCAATTAGACTTTGAAATGTACAAATCAAAGTTCAACTGGAACACACTTAGTATAAAATATTTGTATTGTATAATGAAAATACTACATGATTGGATTCAAATGGGTGTGGTTTGCTTTAAAGCCTAATCCACTTAACTAGTTATGTTTTCAATGGAGATCTTCATATAATTTCATTCTTACTTTAAGACTAGAGTTAAGCTTTGCCTGGGAAACTGGGCCTTAGCCTTAGAGTTAGAATACCATTGGGTTAAAATGACAGTTAGGGGTTACTAATTGGTAAACACAATTTTCAATGGACGTGAATTGTAAGGTCCCTTTTAGGATAAAACAAACTAACTTGCGTGTGTATTCTAGACTCCCTCAGAGCACGAGGTGGAGATGGGAACCAAGTCGAAGGAGGCAAGAAAGTACATCTTCAACTGCCTGGATGACATGATGCAGGTAAGATGACCGACACAACTACCTGAAGTATGAATGCTAGTGCCTGTAGCATGTTAGCTAGTGCTTGTAGCATTTTAGCTAGTGCTTGTAGCATGTTCTAGTGCCTGTAGCATGTTAGCTAGTGCCTGTAGCATGTTCTAGTACCTGTACTGTGTGAGCTACTGCCTGTAGCGTGTTGGCTAGTACCTGTAGCATGTTAGCTAGAGCCTGTAGCATGTTAGCTAGTGCCTGTAGCGTGTGAGCTAGTGACTGTAGCGTGTTGGCTATTGCCTGTAGCATGTTATCTAGTGCTTGTAGCATGTTAGCTGGCGCCTGTAGCATGTTAGTTAGTGCCTGTAACGTGTGAGCTAGTGCCTGTAGCGTGTTAGTTATTGCCTGTAGCGTGTGAGCTAGTGCCTGTTGCATGTTAATTAGTGCCTGTAGCGTGTCGGCTAGTGCCTGTAGCGTGTTAGTTAGTGCCTGTAACATGTGAGCTAGTGCCTGTAGCGTGTTAGTTAGTGCCTGTAGCGTGTTAGTTAGTGCCTGTAGCGTGTTAGTTAGTGTCTAGCGTGTTAGTTAGTGCCTGTAGCATGTTAGTTAGTGTCTAGCGTGTGGTCATACCTCCAGCAGATTGACCTCCTGGTTGCTCTGTCAGGTCAACCTGTCGTCTCACCTGGAGGGGACAGACATGCTGGCTGAGAAGGCTGACCGACGCGAGTTCATTGACCTGCTGAAGCGCATGCTCCGATTGGACGCAGACAAGAGGATCACGCCCACTAAGACTCTAGGCCACGCCTTTGTCTCCATGACGCATCTTCTGGACTTCCCCCACAGCTCCCAGTGAGTCAAGTCGTCACAGCGCCACACTGGAAATGATGTCATCAGATACATTTACGCTGTCAACCATTCTTAAGGAGGACCATGTTTCTACCACTAAACACTATAGATAGATGCACACTTAGACTCTCCTGAATGCGGTTTGTAAACGTCCTTTTAACGACAATGAACATATTTTTTGCTGTCTCTCACACTGAAATATGATCTGTGAAAAAAGTCTGCTGACAACCTTAAACTGGTACACATGATTGTGTCTGCTTGTACCGTGCTGGCTGTTGATGCTCCTGGCTGTGTTTCAGTGTCAAGTCCTGCTTCCAGAACATGGAGGTGTGTAAGCGTCGTAGCTCATCCTTCGATAGCAGCAAGACCCTTTTTTCCACCAACACTGTCCCAGGCAGTGCTGCCGGCAACCTCACGGTCACCTTTAGCAGCCAGCTCAACCAGCACAACCAGGCTAGTATACCCCCCCCTACCTCTGATAGTGGCATCTCCCTCTGGGCTGAATTTTACGTTAACTGTGTGGACTGATCCATCAGGTGCCTTCCGCGGGGGGAGCCGTTCCGCTGCTGAACTACCAGCCGGCTCTGTACCAGCAGGCCACCATCAACATCCCGGGTCTGGCCCCACCAAGCGTCCCCCTGCAGGGCCGCCCCGCCCTCTGCAGCCAGGCCCCGCCCTTCCAGCAGACCCTCATCGTCTGCCCCCCCTCCACCCTCCAAGGTGCTCCACCTCCCGTTAGGTCACAGTCTCACAGCACTGCTTACTGTGCGTGGTAACGTGGTGTGGTTGTGCGTGGTAACGTGGTGGGGTTGTGCGCGGTAACATGGTGTGGTTGTGCGTGGTAACGTGGTGGGGCTGTGCGTGGTAACGTGGTGTGGTTGTGCTGGTCTCCAGGGTTGCAGGCATCCAGTAAGGGCTCCAATTTCCCGGTGAGAATGGACAGCTCCGTACCTGTGGTGCCTCAGAACCAGACGGGGCCCTCACTGCAGATCCAGCCTGGTGTTCTGGCACAGGTAAGACTGGAGGCCTGCTGTTTGTGCTGTGTCTACTGTTTGTGCTGTGTCTGCTGTTTGTGCTGTGTCTGCTGTATGTGCTGTGTCTGCTGTGTTTGCTGTTTGTGCTGTGTGTGGTCGTCTACTGTGTCTGTGTTTGCTGTGTATGGTTGTCTGCTGTGTTTGTCTGCTGTGTTTGTCTGCTGTGTCTGTCTGCTGTGTCTGCTGTGTCTGTGTCTGTTTGCTGTGTTTGTCTGTCTCCTGTGTCTGCTGTGTTTGTCTGCTGTGTTTGTCTGCTGTGTTTGTCTGCTGTGTCTGCTGTGTTTGTCTGCTGTGTCTGCTGTGTTTGTCTGCTGTGTCTGCTGTGTCTGTCTGCTGTGTCTGCTGTGTTTGTCTGTTGTGTCTGTCTACTGTGTCTACTGTATCTGTTTTATAATTACATTGTACAGTATTGTTTTACCGTTATTTAGACTTTTGTACTTTTTGTATTTAAGATGTGCACCTTCCTGCCACAGTAAATTCATGGTGAAAAAAGCAGATTCTAAATCTGGAAATGGATTAACAAGTTTCAGAGTGATTGTGGAAAATCAGGTGTTCACCAGGCCAGTTCCAGGTGACCAGACTAGACCTGGTCAGGCCAGTTCCAGGTGACCAGACTAGACCTGGTCAGTGTTTTACCTGAGGTGTGTTCAGAGGGGTTTGTCTCGTCCAGGCCTCCCTCTCCTCTCCATAGGTTTGCTTCCCTCACAGACGTCACTGCAGATACACCAACCCTAAACTACTCCCCCCCCCTCCCCACCAGGGCTCCTGTACACCCCTGATGGTGGCCACCCTGCACCCCCCCTCAGTAGCCCCCCAGTACTCCCTGCCCCTGGGGGCCACCGGAGGGGGCCGGCCCCCTCTGCTGGAGCACACGGCCACCGTGCTGGTAAATCCCTCCCACCTGGAGCCTGGACTCACCTACGGCTAACCACACCCTCTATCTCTCTAACCACACCTTCTCTGTCTCTCTAACCCCACCTTCTCTGTCTCTCTAACCACACCTTCTCTGTCTCTCTAACCACACCCTCTCTGTCTCTCCAACCACACCTTCTCTGTCTCTCTAACCACACCCTCTCTCTCTCCAACCACACCCTCTCTATCTCTCTAACCACACCTTCTCTGTCTCTCTAACCACACCTTCTCTGTCTCTCTAACCACACCCTCTCTGTCTCTCTAACCACACCCTCTCTGTCTCTCTAACCACACCCTCTCTCCACTAACCACACCCTCTCTGTCTCTCCAACCACACCTTCCCCCTACCCCACATTGTCTCTCTACTTTGCCTAAAATAATAATCCCTCTTTTATCACAAACCTTCTCTTGTCATGCTCTCCCTCCTGTCTGCTTCCTCCATTTTAGGTGTGCTGAGGACGTGCATGTGCTGCATACTTCCTGCCAGTACTCTGTGTTCCCTCCTACTTCCTGCCTGTGCTCTATTCCCTCCTACTTCCTGCCAGTACTCTGTGTTCCCTCCTACTTCCTGCCTGTGCTCTGTGCTCCCTCCTACTTCCTGCCTGTGCTCTGCGTTCCCTCCTACTTCCTGCCAGTGCTCTGCGTTCCCTCCTACTTCCTGCCAGTGCTCTGTGTTCCCTCCTACTTCCTGCCTGTGCTCTGTGTTCCCTCGTACTTCCTGCCAGTGCTCTGTGTTCCCCCCTACTTCCTGCCAGTACTCTGTGTTCCCCCCTACTTCCTGCCTGTGCTCTGTGTTCCCTCCTACTTCCTGCCAGTACTCTGTGTTCCCTCCTACTTCCTGCCTGTGCTCTGTGTTCCCTCCTACTTTCTGCCTGTGCTCTGTGTTCCCTCCTACTTCCTGCCTGTGCTCTGTGTTCCCCCCTACTTCCTGCCAGTACTCTGTGTTCCCTCCTACTTCCTGCCAGTACTCTGTGTTCCCTCCTACTTTCTGCCTGTGCTCCCTCCTACTTCCTGCCTGTGCTCTGTGTTCCCCCCTACCTCCTGCCAGTACTCTGTGTTCCCTCCTACTTCCTGTCTGTGCTCTGTGTTCCCCCCTACCTCCTGCCAGTACTCTGTGTTCCCTCCTACTTCCTGCCAGTACTCTGTGTTCCCTCCTACTTCCTGCCTGTGCTCTGTGTCCCCTCCTACTTCCTGCCAGTGCTCTGTGTTCCCTCCTACTTCCTGCCTGTGCTCTGTGTCCCCTCCTACTTCCTGCCTGTGCTCTGTGTTCCCTCCTACTTCCTGCCAGTGCTCTGTGTTCCCTCCTACTTTCTGCCTGGCTTCCATTTCAGTAAAGAGGACGTGGGTCTGTCTCACACACACACACACACACACAGTGTATGGCTCTTGGCATGACAACGGTCGTGGAGCTAAGTCGCTCCATCCCTCATCTCCTTCTCTCATCCATGACTACCTCATCTCCCTCATCCATGACTACCTCATCTCCCTCATCCATGACTACCTCATCTCCCTCATCCATGACTACCTCATCTCCCTCATCCGTGACTACCTCATCTCCCTCATCCGTGACTAACTTATCTCCCTCATCCATGACTACCTCATCTCCTAGTCTCATCCATGACCACCTCATCTCCTTCTCTTTACTCCCTCATCTCCCTCATCCGTGACTACCTCACCTCCCTCATCCATGACTACCTCACCTCCCTCATCCATGACTACCTCATCTTCTCATGACTACCTTGACTACCTCATCTCCCTCATCCATGACTACCTCATCCATGACTACCTCATCCCCTAGTCTCATCCATGGCTACCTCATCTCTCCTTTTTAACAGGCTGTGTATAGTTCACATGGTTCAAGTCCTGTCCTGTGCATCATGACTGCTATGCATGACTGTATCAAGCTCTTGGCTGGTGTTGCTGTATTGACTGAATGTGTAAACAGCACAGGCTTGCTGTGGTGGAGTAGGTGACTGGACATGATCTTACTCTCAGGGTGTTACTGTTTAGAGGAGAGAGCGTGCTGTAGGCCTACTGTCCTGTCTGTTTTCAGGGTGTTACTGTTAAGAGGAGAGAGCGTGCTGTAGGCCTACTGTCCTGTCTGTTTTCAGGGTGTTACTGTTTAGAGGAGGGAGTAGGCCTCCTGTCCTGTCTGTTCCTCTGATCTCTCAGCATGGCTCTTCATACATGGCGATGCCTCCCCCAAGCCTGGTGTCTGGATGTTGGTTGTGACAGTGGCTGTCTGGTTGACTGATGTTCTGTTTAGCAGGCCTGGCCCACCAGCGCCCAGCAGATCCTCATCCCCTCGTCATGGCAACAGGTTCCGGGCGTGGCTGTCCATGGTGCAGCCGGTCAATCATCTGTCGCTGAGTCACACATGGAGACACTCCTCACTGATGCTGTGACACAGCACGCTAACAGCTGGAGGTGAGACACACCACACAGACGCAGCATAGACACATCACATACCACACACATCACATACCACACACATCACACTAACATACCACACACATCTCACACACAAACCACACTAATAAACCACACTAACATAGCACTCACATCACACTGATATACCACACATATGTCCTGTTATCAAGGGGTGTGTATGAGAGCCAGTTGAATTCCTCTGCCCTCCACAGAGGAGTGGTCCAGACCAGAGCCCCGCAGGACAGGAAGAGGATGAAGGGTAACCGTGGCGACAGCAGGGGCAGGTGAGATGCTCCCTGTTCATCCTGCTGATGTAGCCCTCTTCATTACATATTTTCTGAAAGCATGTGTTCATCAGATGAAATTCTGCATATGATTCTTTTTACTTTGTTCCCCTCTCATCAGAAATGCATCGGCGGCTTTGATGCTTGGCAACACGGGTGCGACCAATCACAGCTGCAGTGCGACGCTCTCCCAGCCAATCATCATCTCCGACACACCCAGTCCCGCCCTCAGCATCATCACCATCCACAGTGATACAGACACAGAGGATGACAGGAAGTTCCACCCTGCCAGGTGACCTCACTTCCTGCTACAAACCAATGTTGTTGTTTTTTCCATCAGCAGGTTTTTGTAGGTGTGATATGGTGTTCAGTAATCTTATGGTGTTTCCACAGCTATGGTGTGACCCAGCGTGCTAATGTGATCAGCTGTGTGACGGTCCACGACTCAGACTCATCCACGGCCAGCCCCCTCACGCCTCGCCCGCGGCTGCCCCTCTCTCACCTCCCCCACCCTCCGGGCCCCGCCTCTCTCACCTCCCCCCCTCCTCTCTCTGTTTTTCTCTCTTCTCTCTCACCTCCCCCCCTCCTCCGGCCCCGCCCGATCGCTGGCTGTGGTCGCTCCCTCCCTCAAGACCCTGCCCTCTGAGAGTCTAGCCACCTCAGGTGAGAGCCTGACACACACACACACACACACACACACACTATAGCAGGCCCTCCACACGCACACAGCACACACACAACCACACACCACTATAGCAGGCCACTCCACACCACAACACACACACACACTATAGCAGGCCCCTCCACACCACACACACACACACACACACACACTATAGCAGGCCACTCCACACACACACACACACACACACACACACACACTAACACACACTAACCCTTTGTGTGTCCAGGATACATGAAGCCCAAGAGGACGTCCAACCGGCAACCGTGCAGCTCAGGAGAGGGCTTCGACCGGCTTGCTCCCAGCCAATCACATCCTCTCAATCTTAGTCAGGTGAGGGTCTCAGCCAATCAAGTTGTCTAGAAGGTAGCTAGTGCATTTACGTTTTACAGTGGTTAGTCTTTTTAAAACAGATTCTGTAGACGCAAGGTTGAAGCTAGACGCAAGACAATTTGTGAGATAGTTGATTGCTGTTGAACCGTGTGTGTGTGTGTGTGTGTGTTGTGTGTGTGTGTGTGTGTGTTGTGTGTGGGCGTGTGTGTGGAGATGTGTGTGTGTGTGTGCGTGCGTGCGTGTGTGTGTGTGCGTGCGTGTGTCAGGTGCAGCCGGTGGTGTCATCGTCTCAGGAGCGCTCGCTGCGTCGACAGCAGACCTGCCCCCCCGCTTCCAACTACAGCTTCCAGGAGGTGCCCCCCCTGGGCTCGGCCCCTGGCCTCTATAGCTACCCAGCCTCAGCCGCGTTGGCCTCAGCCTCACAGGCCCTGGAGCAGCTGCTGGGCCCCGCCCTGCCCGCCTACCCCGCCCCCCGTCGGGACCATGGCAGGAAGGACGGAGGGGGCCTGGTACCCGCACTGCCCACCTTCCAGCACCCCTTCAGTGGGTCGCCCTACGTCAGTGTCACTCCACGGGCCGAAGCGTACGGTGCCTACCAGCTCAGCCCCCGCCGCCTGCCCCAATACCCCTACCTATAAGGGGGGGAGACTCTGATGGCCATCACCCCCCTCTAGATGGTCAGATGTTCTTAGGGAGGGAGGAAGAGAGGAGTTCTGCTGCAACAGTGATTTCACTTCCAACCTGTTTTACTGTCTTTTTGGACTTTTAGTCCTAGACTTTTAGTTTGTTTTTTAAAAAGCAACGGCATCCGGGGGATTGTGTGATAATCTACCAGTTTTTAACATTTTATCTTAAAGTCTGCTTGTTTTATTCCTTATATCTCTGGTCTTGTGAAGGAAGCGGTAAATGTGTCTGTTTTGTTTAAGTGAGGAGGCTTTGTATCAGAAGAAGTCCTCTGTCATGCAGCCACGAAGAGAGTCCCTTGTTTTGTGGCCAGCACACAGGGCTAGCGACATGCTAGCTAACACGAGAGCCTATGGCTAGCACACAGGGCTAGCGACATGCTAGCTAACACGAGAGCCTGTGGCTAGCACACAGGGCTAGCGACATGCTAGCTAACATGAGAGCCTGTGGCTAGCACAAAGGGCTAGTGACATGCTAGCTAACACGAGAGCCTGTGGCTAGCACACAGGGCTAGTGACATGCTAGCTAACACGAGAGCCTGTGGCTAGCACACAGGGCTAGCGACATGCTAGCTAACACAAGAGGCTGTGGCTAGCACAAAGGGCTAGTGACATGCTAGCTAACACGAGAGTCTATGGCTAGCACACAGGGCTAGCGACATGCTAGCTAACACGAGAGCCTGTGGCCAGCACACAGGGCTAGCGACATGCTAGCTAACACGAGAGCCTGTGGCTAGCACACAGGGCTAGCAACATGCTAGCTAACACGAGAGCCTGTGGCTAGCAACATGCTAGCTAACATGAGAGCCTGTCGCCAGCACACAGGGCTAGCGACATGCTAGCTAACACGAGAGCCTGTGGCTAGCAACATGCTATCTTGGCTAACAGAAAGAAAGCTCTGAGGAATCCTGTTTTGGTTCTTTAAATTATGTAAACTAGTCTACACTAATCCAGCAACATCTCACCTGTCTCTTTTTAACATTACTTTCTCATATATAGATATATCTATATATAGATATATACAGAAACGGACTTTACCCATAGGTGAAAAGTATTGGTGTCTGAAGAGGACTGGGTTGCTTGAAAGCACGATGCCCTTTTGTCCGGTGTGATGTTAATGACGTCCTCATACTAGCGTCTAGTCAGCTATAGTTAGTTATCTCCTGCTAGAATCAGTCTAGTCAGCTATAGTTAGTTATCTCCTGCTAGAATCAGTCTAGTTGCTGTCAGCCTTCAAAAAGGAGCACAAGTCACATGACACCATTTGACATTTTCGACCGTTCAATATATATATAGATATATATATATATCTATATGTGTGTGTTTTTGTTTTACCATAGTCTTTATCTAATATTGTGTCATTGGTAATGAATGAGGGTCAGAGACACGGAGGAATAGTGCTGGATGCAGTTATAAGCAAGTGAAAGACAAGCAGAGAAGGATGGTTTTACACTGTGATGGATTTTGTTGATACTTTTTGAAACAAAAAGAAAACTATTAGTTTTGTCACCATAGTAATAACGTAGACAATGTCGTAACATCGTCAAACAACACTGACAACTTTTAATGTTTGTTTCCTTTGTGTTGTGATTTCTGAATGTATTTATAGAGGGTGGAGGTGCATTATCATACCTTGCTGGCTGGGATAACGTTAAGAAACTGAAAAAAGAAATTCAAGGTGTATTGAAAATTGGACTGTAGTATCAGACTAAAGCCTGGTTGTGGTTTGGCTGTCAGGCAGGAAGACAGCCACAGCAGTAACCATGGAAACCATCATTCTTGGGGTTCAGTCAAACAGACTTGTGTGTTCTTAAAAAAATGTTGGTCTGTTGTTGTTCTGTCTTGTCTCACTATATGCACACATCAGGAGGGCTCCCCTGTTTACAACCTGCTATTATTGTTTCCCAATAAAGAACCAGAAGTCCATGACTGTTAGACTCCTTACAGACTGACAGACTCGTTTATATAGAGTTTAAAAGATCCTCATGTCAGTGTTGGTTCACTTCCTCCCACACAGCTGAGAGATTACTGAGGTACATCTGGACCTGCAACAGATACCACTGTCAGACTGACATGTTTACCAGGTTGAGACGGTTTTGGCAAAGGTGCCCCTCCTTGACATTCACCTTCTGTAGCTGTGAGACCATGTCCCTGAGAGCCATCGTGTCTTCACCATCTTCGGCCTTCTTCCTGGTCATTTGATACAGGTTTAAAATGGCCACTTTGATGGTTCCCAACAACAAGGTGTCCTTGGCTGCTGCGTTCTGGATATGAGCCCATCGGCTCTCCTGGAGACAATGCATGAGCATATTCAGAACAGTTGTGTGTTTGGTGAGCTTAGTGTTTTGTAAACTTACCCACAAAGAGGTGCGGAGGCAAGCCTGGTCCAGCTCCTTGTGCAGGCTGGCCAGCTGGCTGTTGAGGAGCAACAGCCTGCTCTTACTCTGGTCCTGGAGGTGCCTGAGCTGGGCACGGCTCCTCAGGGAGCGGCTCTCGTTCTGCTGCAAGCTGCTCAGAAGATCCTCCTTGGTCTGCAGTAGCGTGTCCATCCGGGAGGCCATCTGCCAAGCATCCTGGAACTTCTGTGGACAAGGCAGAGTTGGAGTCAAGTGTCTGGACAGGACAGGATAAAAAGTCCCTCTACATTACTGAAGGTTTGAGTGTTGAACTCAGGGGTTTAACTCTTGCTTTAGACAAGAGTGCGGTTGATTCCCTGACTGATTGCTCAACACAGTCATTTGGTACAGGTTTACATAAGATAAGATAATTTTGTATAGTAATAACTTTGATTGCTAGTTTGTGAATAGTTTCATATACTTACTTTTTAATCATTATGAGGGTTAATGTCTGAGGTAAAATCTCTGAAGAGTAACATTGACTGAACACTGCTCTTCTGAACCTGCAACCTCGGAGAGGAGATGGGATTCTTACCTGCCCGCTGGCTCGGACAACTTGATCTAGATAGCGGGGGAATATTTCGTGCTTCTGTACTAAAGTCATCAGTTTTTCCTTCTTCAGACTGAGTTCCTTCAGCTCTGTCATCACGAGGGTCAGCTGTTCTGCAGCCTGTAGTGCCAGCACCCGCTCCCTCGCTCCCCTCCGCACCACCCGGCTCATCTTTCCATGGCTGTCCTGGATCAGGCAGAGGGCTGCATTACTGGCTGGACATGCAGGTTACTCATCTTTGAAGTGACCTATTGTCAGTGAAGTGAAGTGACGTATTGTCAAGTATGGTGACCCATACTCGAAATTAACCCTCTGCATTTAACTCATCCAAGTGCAAATACAGCAGTGATTAGTGGGCAACCGCACGCACACACAGTGAACATACACCCGGAGCAGTGGGCAGCTATTGCTCCAGCGCCCGGGAAGTAATTGGGGGTTCGGTGCCTTGCTCAAGGGCACCTCAGTTCTGGTATCGAAGGCAGAGAGATGCTGTTTGTTCACAATCCCCACCTTCAATTCCTGCCGGTGTGAGAATCAAACCAGCAACTTGCAGGTTACAAGCCCGACTCCCTAACCATCAGGCCATGACTTCCCCAAAAGCGACCACGAAGGGACTCGAACCCTCAATCTTCTGATCCGAAGTCAGACGCCTTATCCATTAGGCCACGCGGTCTGACTATGGACTTAAACACAGTCTTAACCAATCATGGTTTCTTCCCATGAACATTGTCTTATAAGTGCACCTTTTATCCAAGTGTTTCTACCAGGTCTATCAAGTGCATTACTTTGGTGACTCCATCAAGAAATACTAGAAGTCTAAAGGCCTTATCATTAGCTATGCTTTATTCCCTCTCGTCCATATCTGAAACTGAAATATGATTTATAATCTCACAGTTTGACTTGGTTGAAAACATATCACGCCCTGTAACTGACATTTGACTGAAATCTTCACCTTTAGAAAACTGTCAAAGTTCCTCAGGTCATCCTTGATGTTAGCTTCCCTCTGTTCCAGTTCCCTCTTTCTCACTCGCTGGGCCATCAGTTTCTCTTCAAACTTCTGTCTCACACACAGATCAGAGGTCAGACAGGTGCTTCACACACAGATCAGAGGTCAGACAGGTGCTTCACACACAGATCAGAGGTCAGACAGGTGCTTCACACCCAGATCAGAAGGTCAGACAGGTGCTTCACACCCAGATCAGAAGGTCAGACAGGTGCTTCACACACAGATCAGAGGATCAGACAGGTGCTTCACACACAGATCAGAGGGTCAGACAGGTGCTTCACACACAGATCAGAGGGTCAGACAGGTGCTTCACACAGATCAGAGGGTCAGACAGGTGCTTCACACACAGACCAGAGGGTCAGACAGGTGCTTCACACACAGATCAGAGGGACAGACGGATGTTGGAGCACAGAGGAACACCTGTCTACATGCCTCCACGGTCTATCATGGCTGTCACCTGTTTGCAGGCCTCTAATATCTTCTGTGTGTCCATCTCTTCTCTCCTCCTCTGAACAAGGCGCATGGTGGGGACTAGAACACTGTCAGTGGATGGATAAATGGTCCTGTGTAAACACAAACAAACATTCATTCATCTAATTTGAGTAATATGGTGTTCTTCTCCTGTGACAACTTTTACTGCCAAGATTCTTTTGTGAGAAGATTGTGTATTATTGTATGTATTATTTGTACACACAACAGCTGTTTCTGAAGGCTGTCTTTAAAGTAAATTGTCAAATGGTCCGAGAGAGCCTTTGATCTTTTCCTGTCCTCCATGTTCAGGCTGCTGCAAACAGTTCCGACCAGCTGTGGATTCAGGTAGCGACACGCTCCTTATCATGTGACGTACCTAACAATGGTCCTTAGCAACCGCCTGGTGGACTGCTGCATTTCACGGAAATGTACATTTTTTGGATTCTAGATTTGATCATGTCAGCTAATATCCTCAGAACATGAAAAGGTCCATACTTTACACATATTCAGGCACCATAATTTCTTTATTTATATTATCCACTCGTTTCGCTGTCGCCTTTTTGCTACTCGCATCACCATACGTCACCGATAGACAAAGCAGCTAATCTAGAGATAATCCACTAGGTGGCGCAAAATGGCCAGTCAGTAACTGCCTGCGTCATCACCTGCTGCCTCGTTCTTCTGTCAGCGTTGACTTCTTGTCAGTGAACAAAAATGAATCCTGATAGATATTTATCTGAGCTGGCAAAAACACGCAAGTGTGTATTAATACTGAATCCCCTAGAAGCTTGGAGGAACCCCCACCATCAATGAGTCTGAGTTTGTTCAACTTGTTGTAGACAGCTCGCTGATAAGAGAGCATAGCATAGCCTGGTTACACGATAGCTTTTAACCAGACCCGCTAGCGACGTCGTATACTAGCGATTAATTATCAGCAAATTGCAGTCAATGACCAGGTAACATTAGTTGTGCTTTGAACATCCAACTCGCGTTGTGTGACATTGTCAGGTACTGTATTGTGTTTTATGTTGTCTGAAGAGGCTGCGAGATTCGTGTTACTAGCTGTTAGCTTATGTTCTGCCTTGCTACTACATTTACTGTCTATACACAAACGTTTGTTTTAGCCCGCTAACACCACGACAACAGACAGATAATCTGAGAGATATAGTCGAACGTAACACAGTGTTACTGCACGCTGTCTGGCTAGTTAACGATACTAATCCTACAAAATACAACGCATCAGCTGCAGTGCATCCTGTGCAGACTAGTGGCATGGCTATCTCAATGACTTCTGAATGAAAGCGTAGGCGTTTATACTAGTAACTAACCGTCTCCCTACCTCAGCAGCATGAACGTGCTACGCCTCGTGTGTCGCCACAAGACGGCCCTCGCCATTGGAGGTCTGTGCATGTTTGTGGTGGTCCTCCTCTTCCTTGCCAAGTGCACTTCAGAGACCCTGAAACGGGGGCAGGTGGACCCCCCCGGGCTGGCCCCCCAAGCCCACAGTGCCCTGCAGCCTCGCCCGGACCAACCCGACCCCCCCTCGCACCCTAAAGATCTGTCTGCCTTCCTGGTGGTTCTCATCACCACCGGGCCCAAGTACACGGAGCGCAGAAGCATCATCCGTAGCACCTGGCTGTCCAAACGCGACCCGGAGGTTCTGGCCATGTTCGTGGTGGGAACCGAGGGCCTGTCAGCCGAGGAACTGCAGAACCTGAACACAGAGCAGGGCCGACACAAGGACCTGCTGCTGCTGCCAGAGCTCAGAGACTCCTACGAGAATCTGACTCTCAAGTTGCTGCACATGTACTCCTGGCTGGACAGGCACGTGGATTTCAAGTTCGTCCTGAAGGCGGACGATGACACGTTTGCCCGTCTGGACTTGCTGAAGGAGGAGCTGAAGAGCCGTGAGCCCAGGAGGCTGTACTGGGGCTTTTTCTCTGGACGTGGTCGCGTCAAGACGGCAGGAAAGTGGCGTGAGAGCGCCTGGGAGCTGTGTGACTTCTACCTTCCGTATGCCCTGGGCGGAGGGTATCTGCTGTCGGCTGATCTGGTCCACTACATCCGCATCAACGCTGCCTTCCTGAAGACCTGGCAGAGCGAGGACGTGTCTCTGGGGGCCTGGCTGGCTCCTGTGGACGTGCGGCGGACCCACGACCCTCGCTTTGACACGGAGTACAAGTCCCGCGGCTGCAGCAACAAGTACCTGGTGACTCACAAGCAGAGTCTGGAGGACATGCTGGAGAAGCATCAGACCCTGCAGAGGGACGGCCATCTCTGCAGGGAGGAGGTGAAGCTTAGACTCTCGTATGTCTACGACTGGAGTGTCCCCCCCTCACAATGCTGCCAGAGGAAGGATGGGATCCCCTGACCCTCACACACCCTGACCCCTGACCCCCACACACCCTGACCCCCACACACCCTGACCCTCACACACCCTGACCCCTGACAGTCACACACCCTGACCCCCACACGCCCTGACCCCCACACACCCTGACCCCCACACACCCTGACCCCCACACACCCTGACCCTTGGTAGGTCAGCCACCTGAGCCGCTATTTGCAGCTTGACCTTTAACCTTGACCCTACATATCCTGTGGTGAAGGCGTCCTGTAGTGTCTTACCCCGTCTGGGTTTCGGTACGTAGTACGACCTGCGTGTCCAGTGTGTTGGGTGGAGCAGAGGACTTGAAGTCTTGTGTTCAGCTCACAACCTTGTGTTCCTTTTCGACATCCACCTTCGATCTTCAGTTGGTGCCTCTAAGTTCCAGGTTTGAAGAAATCAGCAACCAAATCAGATATTTTAAATGTTTTTAAATATGTCTATTTATAACTTATTTATTTTGGACCTTTGATGACAACATACTGGAACTGGAATGAAAGACTTAAGTTGCATCCTGTACTAAGAAGCTAGTAGTGTCCTGCTTATACTCACAGGATCCTGCTTTACGTGCTGCTGGAGACGGGGGACTCACAGCAGCAGGCCTGGGTGTATCTTAACTGAATGGGTATTTCTGTTCAGGCATAATGTTGGCAGGCCTCATTCCTTAAACATTTCCAGCGTGTTTTACAGTCTTTGTCTTGATATTTACAATACATGCGGTTAATGTGATGGGTTAGCGAGATCCGGCAGTATGTGATTTGGTGCGCTCAGACATGCCTGCAAGGGTGTTTACTTAGTATTTGTGTGCGTGCGTGTGCGAGTGTGCGAGCGCGTGTGTAAATGTGCGTGTGCACACGCGATTTTACTACTTGTGTATGGTTTGGATGTGTACTGTCCTATGTGGCCCTCCTGTATCACTGGCAGGTTCTTTTATAATAAAGACAGAACATGGAACTCGGTGCACGAACAGACACTTCCTCAAAATAAATCACTGAATATACGCTTGTAAGTATTCTCCCTGAAATATCCACATCTTAAAACAACATAATTTGTTGTATGCTGGCAAGATTTTTACTGCGAACACCCCCCCACCCCCCACCACGCCCCACTCCCGCCCACCCCCCCCACTCCCATTCCCATTTCAGATGTTTTTGAAATAACAACCTACTGGGAATGTTTTATTAAACGGTTCGTGTTTTAAGGTTGTGGCAAATGGTTCATCCGATTAGCGATAAACAGCACTCACAGAACGCACACACAAACAGGTAAATCCAATCGTCATCAAGGGAGAATGTCAATTCTTTGACGACGAATCATACTGTTCTGAGATACAGCTAGGCAACATATACAGTTAGCTGTCTGATGCAGCTAGCAACATACCTGTCTGATGCAGCTAGCAACATACCTGTCTGATGCAGCTAGCAACATACCTGTCTGATGCAGCTAGCAACATACCTGTCTGATGCAGCTAGCAACATACCTGTCTGATGCAGCTAGCAACATACCTGTCTGATACAGCTAGCAACATACCTGTCTGATGCAGCTAGCAACATACCTGTCCTGATACAGCTAGCAACATACCTGTCTGATGCAGCTAGCAACATACCTGTCCTGATACAGCTAGCAACATCCCTGTCTGATGCAGCTAGCAACATACCTGTCCTGATACAGCTAGCAACATCCCTGTCTGATGCAGCTAGCAACATCCCTGTCTGATGCAGCTAGCAACATACCTGTCTGATGCAGCTAGCAACATACCTGTCCTGATACAGCTAGCAACATACCTGTCCTGATACAGCTAGCAACATACCTGTCCTGATGCAGCTAGCAACATACCTGTCCTGATACAGCTAGCAACATATACATACCTGTCCTGATGTAGCTAGCAACATATACATACCTGTCCTGATACAGCTAGCAACATACCTGTCCTGATACAGCTAGCAACATACCTGTCTGATGCAGCTAGCAACATACCTGTCTGATGCAGCTAGCAACATACCTGTCTGATGCAGCTAGCAACATACCTGTTCTGATACAGCTAGCAACATATACATACCTGTCCTGATGCAGCTAGCAACATACCTGTCCTGATACAGCTAGCAACATACCTGTCCTGATACAGCTAGCAACATACCTGTCTGATGCAGCTAGCAACATACCTGTCCTGATACAGCTAGCAACATACCTGTCCTGATACAGCTAGCAACATATACATACCTGTCCTGATGCAGCTAGCAACATACCTGTCTGATGCAGCTAGCAACATACCTGTCTGATGCAGCTAGCAACATACCTGTCCTGATACAGCTAGCAACATACCTGTCTGATGCAGCTAGCAACATACCTGTCTGATGCAGCTAGCAACATACCTGTCCTGATACAGCTAGCAACATACCTGTCTGATGCAGCTAGCAACATACCTGTCTGATACAGCTAGCAACATACCTGTCTGATACAGCTAGCAACATACCTGTCTGATGCAGCTAGCAACATACCTGTCTGATACAGCTAGCAACATACCTGTCTGATGCAGCTAGCAACATATACATACCTGTCCTGATACAGCTAGCAACATACCTGTCCTGATGCAGCTAGCAACATACCTGTCCTGATACAGCTAGCAACATACCTGTCTGATGCAGCTAGCAACATACCTGTCTGATGCAGCTAGCAACATACCTGTCTGATGCAGCTAGCAACATACCATCAAATCTTATTATTCAAGGGGTGTGATTTGTTGACATAGGCAGATAACTATTTTGCTCTGTATTTGAGGAACCATAGAGCAGGGGTAGAGTTAGGTATAGACAGGGGGTAGAATTAGGGGGTAGAGTTAGGTATAGACAGGGGGTAGAGTTAGGGGGTAGTGTTAGGGGGTAGAGTTAGGGGGTAGTGTTAGGGGGTAGAGTTAGTCAGACCAGCACCAAGTCAGACCAGGTCAGACCAGGTCAGACCAGCACCAAGTCAGACCAGCACCAAGTCAGACCAGGTCAGACCAGCACCAAGTCAGACCACGTCAGACCAGCACCAAGTCAGACCAGCACCAAGTTAGACCACGTCAGACCAGCACCAAGTCAGACCACGTCAGACCAGCACCAAGTCAGACCAAGTCAGACCAGCACCAAGTCAGACCACGTCAGACCAGCACCAAGTCAGACCACGTCAGACCAGCACCAAGTCAGACCACGACAGACCAGCACCAAGTCAGAACACGTCAGACCAGCACCAAGACAGACCACGTCAGACCAGCAACAAGTAAGACCAGCACCAAGTCAGACCAGCAACCAAGTCAGACCAGCACCAAGTCAGACCACGACAGACCAGCACCAAGTCAGAACACGTCAGACCAGCACCAAGACAGACCACGTCAGACCAGCAACAAGTAAGACCAGCACCAAGTCAGACCAGGTCAGACCAGTACCAAGTCAAACCAAGTCAGACCAGCACCAAGTCAGACCACGTCAGACCAGCACCAAGTCAGACCAGCACCAAGTCAGACCACGTCAGACCAGCACCAAGTCAGACCACGTCAGACCAGCACCAAGTCAGACCACGTCAGACCAGCACCAAGTCAGACCACGCCAGACCAGCACCAAGTAAGACCACGTCAGACCAGCACAAAGTCAGACCAAGTCAGACCAGCACCAAGTCAGACCACGTCAGACCAGCACCAAGTCAGACCAAGTCAGACCAGCACCAAGTCAGACCACGTCAGACCAGCACCAAGTCTGACCACGTCAGACCAGCACGAAGTCAGCCCAGGTCAGACCAGCACCAAGTCAGACCACGTCAGACCAACACCAAGTCAGACCACGTCAGACCAGCACCGAGTCAGACCAAGTCAGACCAGCACCAAGTCAGACCACGTCAGACCAGCACCAAGTCAGACCACGTCAGACCAGCACCAAGTCAGACCACGTCAGACCAGCACCAAGTCAGACCACGTCAGACCAGCACCAAGTCAGACCAGCACCAAGTCAGACCAGGTCAGACCAGCACCAAGTCAGACAACGTCAGACCAGCACCAAGTCAGACCACGTCAGACCAGCACCAAGTCAGACCAGCACCAAGTCAGACCACGTCAGACCAGCACCAAGTCAGACCACGTCAGACCAGCACCAAGTCAGGCCAGGTCAGACCAGCACCAAGTCAGACCACGTCAGACCAGCACCAAGTCAGACCAGCACCAAGTCAGACCAAGTCAGACCAGCACCAAGTCAGACCAAGTCAGACCAGCACCAAGTCAGACCAGCACCAAGTCAGACCACGTCAGACCAGCACCAAGTAAGACCAGCACCAAGTCAGACCACGTCAGACCAGCACCAAGTCAGACCAGCACCAAGTCAGACCACGTCAGACCAGCACCAAGTCAGACCAGCACCAAGTCAGACCACGTCAGACCAGCACCAAGTCAGACCACGTCAGACCAGCACCAAGTCAGACCACGTCAGACCAGCACCAAGTCAGACCACGTCAGACCAGCACCAAGTCAGACCACGTCAGACCAGCACCAAGTCAGACCACGTCAGACCAGCACCAAGTCAGACCAGCACCAAGTCAGACCACGTCAGACCAGCACCAAGTCAGACCAGCACCAAGTCAGACCACGTCAGACCAGCACCAAGTCAGACCAGCGCCAAGTCAGACCACGTCAGACCAAAACCAAGTTAGACCAGGTCAGACCAGCACCAAGTCAGACCAGGTCAGACCAGTACCAAGTCAGACCACGTCAGACCAGCACCAAGTCAGACCAAGACAGACCAGCACCAAGTCAGAACACGTCAGACCAGCACCAAGTCAGACCACGTCAGACCAGCAACAAGTAAGACCAGCACCAAGTCAGACCACGTCAGACCAGCACCAAGTCAGACCAAGTCAGACCAGCGCCAAGTCAGACCAGCACCAAGTCAGACCACGTCAGACCAGCACCAAGTCAGACCAGGTCAGACCAGCACCAAGTCAGACCACGTCAGACCAGCACCAAGTCAGACCAGGTCAGACCAGCACCAAGTCAGACCAAGTCAGACCAGCACCAAGTCAGACCAGCACCAAGTCAGACCAAGTCAGACCAGCACCAAGTCAGACCACGTCAGACCAGCACCAAGTCAGACCACGTCAGACCAGCACCAAGTCAGACCAAGTCAGACCAGCACCAAGTCAGACCACGTCAGACCAGCACCAAGTCAGACCACGTCAGACCAGCACCAAGTCAGACCACGTCAGACCAGCACCAAGTCAGACCAGGTCAGACCAGCACCAAGTCAGACCACGTCAGACCAGCACCAAGTCAGACCAGCGCCAAGTAAGACCAGCACCAAGTCAGACCACGTCAGACCAGCACCAAGTCAGACCACGTCAGACCAGCACCAAGTCAGACCACGTCAGACCAGCACCAAGTCAGACCAGCACCAAGTCAGACCACGTCAGACCAGCACCAAGTCAGACCAGCACCAAGGCAGACCACGTCAGACCAGCACCAAGTCAGACCACACCAGAAGCAGACAACAGTCAGACCAGCACCAAGTCAGACCACGTCAGACCAGCACCAAGTCAGACCAGGTCAGACCAGCACCAAGTCAGACCACGTCAGACCAGCACCAAGTCAGACCAGCACCAAGTCAGACCACGTCAGACCAGCACCAAGTCAGACCAGCACCAAGTCAGACCACGTCAGACCAGCACCAAGTCAGACCAGCACGAAGTCAGACCAGGTCAGACCAGCACCAAGTCAGACCAGGTCAGACCAGGTGAGACCAGCACCAAGTCAGACCAGGTCAGACCAGCACCAAGTCAGACCACGTCAGACCAGCACCAAGTCTCTCTCACACTGTGCAAGGAGCTAGCTTGAAAGAGAGCCCTGGAACTACTTGTCTTGTGTTTGATTAACTGATAAAAAGTAAATAGGCGACAGATATCTTATCTCCGTTGCGTGACGACTGCAATAATTCTGAAACTGCGGTTTAGAAATCGAGATTACTGAACTTTACAGTAATGTCATGATATGACCAGAAGATGACACTGTTTCATTTCAAATGAAAAATGTTCCCACATTTCCCTAAGAGCAACCACACCCACACATGACAATCACGCTAAAATCATACCATGCTAAGTTTGCTAAATCACAAAGCGTTTGCATGACAGTTATACATAACATTTAAAAATAACATGAAAATGGTTGAGAGGTAAATCACACAGTGATTTGTTGAGGATGGGCTAGTAAAAAAAATTGCATTCACTAACATAAACTCTTCACACTTCACTCTTCGTATTTTGTTGTGTAAATAAGCGGCAAAAAAATTTGTTTGTTTGTTTTCCTTTTGGCAACTTTGCAAATAATACACGTGCATCTAAAATATACAGAAATACAGTAGTAACATTTCACAATTAAAACAGACCTATCTGCATGTGACACAATCACGTCCCAACTTCCTTAGAGATCGCACCCTCTCTTGTTTTGGTACAACATAGCCACCTGATTAACAATGCTGTTCATGACCAAAGCTAGTTCTGCTGAAAGATGACCATTGCATGGGTTGTGCGTGCATCCTCTATTTTGATGGTGTTTTTTTTATTAATGCTGCTGTTTAGAGAAGCTCCATACTTGATGTTAGGACGATGCAGGTCAATTTGAAAGCATGTTATTGGTCGAAACTTTTAGTAGAAATACAGCTGGTTACATTCAATAAAAATTGTTTCTGTTATTTGTAAAAAATGTTCTAATGAGATTTTGAAAAATTGGTTTCAGATGATCGAAATATCAAATATGTAATAGTACTTTAAGTAGCGGTTTAGTTTTTTACTTTAATTTTTTTAAAATAATATATACATGTATACTGGTTCTGTACTGTAGGAACGTGAATGTATCTCAATAATGAAGACCTTTGTCGTCATGTCTAGCATTCCCAGTGAAGTTAACGTTCCTCATCATCACTGTTATTAACCCTATCCACTCCACCTTTGCCCCATCATCCTCATCAGTGCCACAAAAGCATACAGCTCAAACAACGTTTCTAAAAGTGCTCATTCATTTTTATTCATTATAATTTAAGGCAATCCAATACAAAGCATTTCACAACCCAGCATATGACAACAATCATGTACAATAAAAATTAGTAAAAAAGACAATAAAACTACAGGGAAGCATGCAGATGACCTGATGCAGCTGGCTGTAGGGTTACTGTGACGACCATCAACACGCTGTAGGGTTACCGTGACAACCATCAACACGCTGTAGGGTTACCGTGACGACCATCAACACGCTGTAGGGTTACTGTGACGACCATCAACACGCTCTGATCACACAGATCAACCACAGAGTTGAAATGGGGAGGAGAAAAACTGGCCATCAAAGCGTGTAAATCGTGTCATTGTCACATGATTCACCATCTCACAGATGAATGGGTGAATATTTAGCCACCCTTTCGCAGATGAATGGGTGAATATTTAGCCACCCTCTCGCAGATGAATGGGTGAATATTTAGTTACCTTTTCACAGATGAATGGGTGAATATTGGAGACAACAATGTAAAGGATACAATAAATTGAGACATGATCACATGATCTTCGGCCTTAGGGCAGAGCTGGAACCTGAAGAACGCTGTCATGTTATGGTGTCCAGAGATCCCTTAGTATTATACTATTATTATTATTATATTGTCAATATTATTACTTTATTTATCATTATTAAGTATAACCTCATAATTATAAACAAAGCGTATCTCTAAAAGACCCTTATGAGAAGCTGGACAATTATGAGTGAGTTTCATATATTTGCATTTTCTCACTTAACATTAAAAAAAATAGTGAGTCAGAAGGTGTAACATTAACAATAATGTGTTCATTTACCAGACACTTTTTAACATACATGGGTAATTTAATATGCTCTGTCTTGAGCTGTAGTCATTTAGAAAACTCACCCCCAGTTATAATATTGAGAAAGTGATGTAATATCTGATATCCAATTGTGTAAACTTGATTTCATGGGCGTGGCCAGGACTGACTAGACTAAGCCTTGGTGTGTAGATGGTGCCAGATGCCAAGGGAAAGTACACACAGAATCTGCTGGTTTGAAAAAAAGGAGAAAAAAAATCTGTGTGTATTCAGACTGCAAATCTGCAGATAAACTGTAGGTTTGTAGAGAAACGTAAAAAAGCATTCAAAGATTAAAACTGTTGGACAACTGCATTACAAAATTCCTCCATCCTGGTAAAGATCGCCTGGAATCTCTCTGACCCCGTCTCTTCCTGTAATTAAGTTTGATAAGTGTCTTAATAAAAGTCTTAATTCTTCAGCACTAAATCTCAGATTAATGCTTTAGTCTTGGATACGGTTGCTATGGTAACGCGACTGTTACTGTTTCCGTTTCAAGGTTGACAGACTTCTTCCGCTTGTTATCACACAGATCTACCTACACTGATGGTAATGGGCTTTGGAAAGAATAGAGACATACAATGAGGTGACTCATTTCTTAAAATTTAATTTGAATAAAATGTAAAAATTTTGTTTGGGCTTGGTGGTGGATATAGAATCGTGCTAAACCCATTGAGGATCTTGTTATTTATTTAAAAAGAAAAATGTAAACATCTTCAATCAATAATTTGTTTTAAGAGGGAATGAAAAAATATTCGAACTTCACTTTACATTTTTTTCACCTGCCCATTAGGGTCCCAGAATGTGATGTAACATTGTGAAAATAAACAGCCTTATGAACTGCAACATGCTGGTCGGCTACAGCTTCAGTTCTGTGATCTCCTTAGCTGAGGAATCCTCTCTTGGCACAATATCAGAGAAAGCAAACAGTCCAGTTCTTCGTTATAAACAGTTATTTGTCACTAACATGCACATAATCCAGATGGAATGGTCTCTATGTTCCAGGTGTTGGCACAGAGTACAAACATTATGATCAGGATTTATCACAACACCACATCACCACTTCACAGACAGTTTCAGCTGTGACGTCGGCAGGTGGTGTGGTGTAATAGGCAGAATAAATGGCTTCTCCTTACACATTCTAAGATATTTTAGAATATATATGTTATATATATACTGTATATATATATATATAGTAATACGATCATCTCCAAAAATAATTTTAAAACATTTACAACTGAAGCATGTCTCTGATGGGGGCTGAGGTGCGTCCCTCAAAGTTGTTTGGGGAAAAATGTAAATGACTCTAACACGCCAAATTCCCAGGTCTACACATCGATGAGAAAATCAAACAGTACATTTCACTGAACAGATCTTCACTTATTAACCTGATTAATCTGACTTGCTCACTCAAATCTTATTATTCAAGGGGTGTGATTTGTTGACATAGGCAGATAACTATTTTCCTCTGTATTTGAGGAACCATAGAGCAGGGGTAGAGTTAGGTATAGACAGGGGGTAGAGTTAGGGGGTAGAGTTAGGGGGTATAGGTAGGGGGTAGCATTAGGGGGTATAGGTAGGGGGTATAGGTAGGGGGTAGAGTTAGGGGGTAGAGGTAGGGGGTAGAGTTAGGGGTAGGGTTAGGGTTAGAGGGTATAGGTAGGGGGTAGCGTTAGGGGGTATAGGTAGGGGTAGGGTTAGGTCTCAGAAAGCCCTGTCATGGAAGAGATCTTTTTGCTACACTGTGGCCATGTAAATAGTCTTCTTTTAGCTTCATATGAATTAGTTCACCTTTAGAACTATTCATCTTCTAAGGTAACAGTAAAGTAATCAGCAGTCTATTGAGTGGTAGAGAGTCAAAACACAACTGAATACAAAGGAGACAGTAAATGGGAACTATCTTTGTTATGGTGACACAGTTGTCATACAATCTTGATTTGTGATTTAGAAGTGTAAATTGCTTTTAATTTAGTATCCAATTCATAACATTAACAGAAGAGTATTGCCCAACATGTGTGTCCAAAGGAGAGTTTCTACCACTGCTCCTTGCATCGTGTTAGTGTGGAAT